>OU906972.1:4205000-4515000 GCA_918317495.1 Synanthedon vespiformis | reverse complement strand
ACGCTTTGAAATTACTGGACAGATTTGAAAAATTCTTTCACCATTAGAAGCCGACATTATCCCTGATGAACATAGGCTACTTTTTACTGCGGGAAAATGCTTCATTCCTACGGGAAAACGTGTAATAGGACAACGGGTAGTAAGAATTATCCTTCCGTACTTATCTTCACATAACTTCTAAACGGCTGAACCGATTGGGTTGAAATTTTATATGGCTATTTCGATGGTTTCCTGGATGATTTAAAAATACAATTGGACCCGGTAGGTGGCGCTGCTGTCAGCATGTCAAGTACTAAACATGAAAGCTTGACCGATTGTGTTGAAATGCATGGTTTCACAGACACGAATTTTATATTTTAAAAAGTTACGCGGACGAAGTCGCGTGCAACAGCTAGTAGAGTAATAAAATTGTAAGTAAAACTTAAGCCAATAAGCAAAACAAGTAAGCACTCTAATAATAATAATAATAATAGGTATGTAGTTCCCGCAATCATAGTATCTATTCAGAAAAATATAATCATAACAAATTACTCCAGCGGTCCTCAAATTTCAGAAGTACCCTATAATCTTTCCCCTCAATATGAATATGTAGATTCTATGATATAATATCCTTACATAATATAAATTGAATTGAAGTCGCTGTCTGTATATTTAAGATGGAAATGATTGCTATTTAGAATTCATAATATATCATATGATTTTCTTTTGTCACAGTGAATTCACCTGCTATTTTTGGATTGGTCTTTTACTGTCTAGAACACGATCTGACTACATTTTTGCCTTATATTGACTACTCTACATAATGAGTCTAGCCTAGCACTCAAATCTACTATGCCACAAATTGACTAGTGCATATTTTTCCTACATAGCATAATGACATTCATGTAGGTATATCTACTAACACCTCGTAAACCACGCAAGTTGATTTTAATGCCGTTGAAAACCACCAGTTAGATAATTTGTCATAAATCAAAATATTAATTTATCAATTAGATTCCTCCAAGAAATTCTTATAAATTTAAACTCAGCAGGGTTTCCAAAAAAAAGCAAAGATGATGACGTACAGACAGAATTAGTCTTAAAAGTACGTAACTCGTCAGTCATAGTTGATTTCATAAGGGCAACATTTTGACATTGGAAATGTCTTCGTTCGCTTCAGTATAGGCCACGATTTCACGAAAAAGTGCGATCCCCTTATATCTCAAAGAGTTGTGAACATATGATATTCAAAAAGGACTCAAAAGACGCGTATTCATGAGAGCTGTAAGGTGCAAAAAGAATTTTTCGAAAAAGTCAAAAATGAAAAAAGTTATGGCCGAAATAGTGAAAAAAAAATCCACTTGTTTCCGAATTTTTTATTTTGGCGCTCGATATTTTGGAAAAGAAGAATGATATCAAAAATTTGAGAAAAATCTCTTCTGGACAATTTAGTCAGCTACAATTTGAGCCTAAAATGAAGACGATCGGGTTAAGGGTTTGCCCTGTAGCTTAACCTTTTTGAAAGAAGTCAACAAGTCATAACGACATATTTTTTCGAATTCCGTAGATTCATTTCCAATGTGCTCGATAGTCGTGTGAGGCACGGATTCTGTGATTTTTTTTGTAAAATCTGCTACAACGCCCCCTATGGCACGTGCAACAGAATATATTATGCAATATTGTTCACTTAAATCAAACACATACACACGCATGGATACAGTGCGTGAGTGTGCGTTGGAATTTGCAATATTAAGAGCTCTAACGTTAGGGACGTGCTGCTTTTGCGTTTGATCGTTGCTTTGTATCGATAAATACCAATGTGTTATCGTGATTTAAATTGTACACCACTAAGGGCATCTGTCATCAACTACAAATACAGTGTTGATAAGTTACTTTTACAAATATTTTAATGTTATTAAATTATGCACTCGGTTTACTGCATCTTTCGATAGGCGATTTTTTTTAATTATTTTCTTTTTAATATTTGGGACTTTTACCGTACAAATAAAGGTATATCAGCTCCATTATCCCCCGTTACCGGTGACTATAAATGACAGTTAGCCTACTTAACAGATGGTGAAAGAAGCCCTAATTGTATAGGCACCAACTGTGCATCTATTCTAGGTAAAACTCATGGAGGGTAGAGGTAAAGAGGATCAACCTACATGGGTTGTTAAACTGAAAAAGTGGCAAGCTAAATAGTGGTTCATAAATTTACCAGAATGGCGCTAGTGTAGTATAGGTGTTTAATATGATTGGTTGGTTGCGTAGTTCCGCATAATTGAGCGTATTCGACGGAGACTTTCTCATGTATAGAGTTGGGCCTTCTTACATCTATTCAACTATTGATGGATCAAAAAAAATGTGTAACAAAATCAAGTAGACACCTGTCACTCTGACACCTGTCAGTGTCAAACGTCATATAAATATTTTTGGTCATATAAAATTTATAGTTTAGGCGTGATTGAATAACTAACACTGAAAAACATAGTTTAGTCAAACTTACATTTGTAATATGAGTTAATTTAAAAAACAATTAATTACAAAGAATTATCAAATAATGACTTAGTAAGTAACCGAAAGAGATATGGTCTTATTTTTTTATGTTTATGTAGTCTTTTTATAGTTGTCTATGTACCTACGTGCAAAGAAGAGAGTAATATTCAAAAGAAAGATTAATTAAAAATAATTTGGAACAATGTCTCTCTAAATTTTATTCCTAGCTCTACTGCTCTACGAATTAAATTTAGGTACTCCTACCAGAAACCTTTAGGGCTATTTTTAAGTTTATAAGTATCGAGTAATTACGCATTGCCGATAAATGAAGCAAATATTTCGTAAGAACCCATCTTTTCACAAATTATACTCTGCAGAATTTCCTATTTTTGTCATTTATCATTTAATAAAGTGTAAAATTTCTGTCATAATTGTATTAATTAGGGAAAGGCGGGAGCAAAAAGCATGACAGAGGCGGACATAACTTCATTAACGATCTACCCTTTTGCGGACATAAATAAACTATAGTGACGATTCAGCTGCTTTGCTCTGTCGTTTTCTTATTCTTATTTCATGTTAGCCTAGTGCTCGCAACTTCGTTTGCGTTGAAAAATTTAAAAATATAACACCTGAGAGAAAATGTCTGTCGTCTCCAATCTTCAAGAATCTTCAATCTGCGGCCCCCGGGCCGCATGCGGCTTTCCAGCTAATTTATTAAGGCCCCCAGAGGCTAAAGAAAATATTGTATCTAATGCCATCTACCCTAGTTAGACGAGAGCTTTGTGAGCTTCCACACCTGGAAGGCAGTTTGCAGGTTGCAACTACAAAATAAAACCAATTTTTTTGAAATTTTGACCACATGTTGACACACACTAAACGACTATCAAAAATAGAATTGATTGGTTAAACTTTTAAACCAATAAAGATTATTGCACAATTATATGCTTTTTATTTTTTATGGATATGGTGGAAAGTGACGTGGAGTATTGTGGCCCTTCGGACGATGTGAAACCATTTTTTGGCCCTGCACTAAAAAGGTTGAACACCCTTGCTTAGACAATTTCTCGTTACGCGGACGAAGTCACGTGAAACAGCTAGTACCTACTATATTAAAAATGTAGATAAGATAAGAACTGTTAAAGTATATCGTAGTTCATTTAAATTTATTTACCAACGCGGCCAGTTATGCCCAAAATTAACCGCCAAAATGATTATTCCACATCGATAACCAATTATTTTAAGTGGACGAGACCCCATCACTTGAGTTCAGACATCTTATTACAATTCAATTATAAAGTTGAGTGTTAACCTGGGTCCATCATCTGAGGTAATAGCTTGGAAATTGGTGGGAAAACAGATAATTTCGGGGTGTTTTAAAGTCTGCAGGATATCAAGATTGCTAACTGAGCAATTTTGTTGCTTTCAACACCTCGCTTTATTTATATTTAAACCAACATATCTTACATATTTTTCGGTAATATTATAAAGAGAAAAGATTTGAATTTGATTAATGAATTAACTCAAAAACTATTGGCCCCATTTTTAAAAAAATTCTTTCACCTACAGCTACATTCAATTGGAAAATTTTGGGGGAGGCCTATGTCCAGCAGTGGACGTCCTACAGCTGAGATGATGATGATGATAGCTACATTATAAAGTTACGCGGACAAAGTCACGTGCAACAGCTAGTCACTAATTATAATTTCTTATGCTTTGAAAAAGGTTCAATCTTTATTGCTCATATATTTATGTCATGTCAAATGTATTATATTTTTTTTTTGGATGATCCACTTTTATTCTGAACGAAAGATACCCTAATTTTCTGTACTCCTGACAACGGGTTTCCAAAATTTCTTGAAGATCAGTGAATGCGTAATGAACTCTCTCACTTTCACATTCATAACGTTTGTTCAACGATTTTACAAATATAGAAGAGTATCGACAAGCATATCGTGAAGTCACAAAGACTGAATTTGACTCATAGACTCATTGGCTTTGACAGTGTAACAATTGACGTGAGTGACATTTGTCTCATAGTATCATTGAAATTGACAGTTTGACATTGACGGTCGATATCTAGGGATGGAAGCTAGTAAATATTTGGTTTTCAATTCGATATTTTCAATATAATTTTTTAATTTTTTATTTCATATTTTTTTATTTCTTTTCATTACATAAATATATGTATTTACATAAATGTTACTGTAGATACAAAATTTCAAGTTTAATTAATTTCAATTTACGAACATAATATTGTATTTGTAAATTGAATAGAATATTATTAAATCGAAGACATTTTTTTTTCCTAATTGTTAAAATATCGACACCAAACGAGTCCCATCATATATCGATAGCTCGATCGACGTCCTGTTACTGTACAAAATAAATCGAAATATTATCGACTTGGAAAAAAAATTAATTTCCTAATTGTTAAAATATCGACACCAAACGAGTCCCATCACTAGGGGCTCACCGACATCCTTTATCGATCGCTCGATCGACGTCCTGTTATTGTACAAAATAAATCAAAATTTCAAGTCCGACATTTTAAATATATATTTTATGACTTACAAACATAATATTTAAATGTGTATTTGTAAATTGAATGGAATATTATCGATTTCAAAAAAATAAAAAAAAAATTCCTAATTGTTAAAATATCGACACCAAACGTGTCCCATCACTAGGGGCTCACAGACGTCCTCTATCGATCGCGGCTACATCTCGCTGGGGAACTGGCGCTTACTTCATTCTTCCACCAAAACGGACACTGAACTATTGACCTCCTTTATTTATAGTTCGAACAGAACTTGCAAGTATCCTCGTTGGGCTTTCAAAGCTATAACTATAGTCAGTACTATTTTTTTACCTTTAGGGCCTCTTTCACCATCTATCAAGTAAAGTGTTGATTAGTTACTTGTAGAAATAACTTTATATTTTATTAAATTATGCTCTCGGTTTTTCCTTTTAATGTTTGGGACTTTTAAATGGCGGTTAGCCTACTTGACAGATGGTGAAAGAGGCCCTCAAAGTCACCCGGTCACCGGAGATGATGGTGCTGATATATTTACCTTTTGTTTGTACGGTAAAAGTCCCAAACATTAAAAAGAAAATTGAAAAAAAAAATCGCATATCTATGGACGCAGTAAACCGAGGGCATAACATAAAACTATTTCTTATATAAATGCGAAATTCAGATTGTCTGTTTGTTACGCCTTTACGCCTTAACTACTCGACCGATCACCATGAAATTTTGCATACACGTTGCCAAGGATACAGAAAAAGAGATTAGATACTTAGAGTATACATAACCCAGCTAAGATTGGATACTTTTCATCCAGAAAAATACATGGGCTGTGTTTTATAAACTTACGCGGGCGAAATCGCGTACAAAAAGCTAGTAGATATAGAACAAAGTCGCTTCCCGCTGTCTGTCTGTCCCTATGTATGCTTAGATCTTTAAAACTACTCAACGGATTTTGATGCGATTTTTTTTAATAGATAGAGTGATTCAAAAGGAAGGTTTTAGTATATAATTTTCACGCGGGCGAAGTCGCGGGCACCAGCTATCTACTAAAAATAAAGATACAACCCCTGAAAATTTTATAACAGCAAAGATGTCGGGCGTTATATTGCTTTACGCATTTAGTCAGGCGCTAAACGTCTCTTACTTTTAACGCGGGCGAAGTCGCGGGGACCAGCTAGTCTATACTAATATTATGAAGAGGAAAGATTACATTGTTTGTTTGTTTGTATTGAATAAGCTCCGAAACTAGTGGACCGATTTGAAAAATTCTTTTACCATTACAAGCCGACATTACCCGTGATGAACATAGGCTACTTTTTACCGCGGGAAAATGTTTCATTCCTACGGGAAATCTAAAATAAAAGTAAATACTAGCGGCTTGGCCCGGGAGATAGCGCCATTTATCCAAAATACAGTAGATGGCGGTTTATACTTTTCTACGCGGACGAAGTCGCGAGCATCAGCTAGTATATTATAAAATCAAGTCACAGGCCACCCAAAGGATATTTCTAAACGAAGTAAATGAAAGAGCGACAAACGAGGAAGGTTCATACACGTATATTAATAGTTTACAGAAAAAATTGTATCCGTGCGAATTTAGGGGCGGGTCGCCTTAGTTTTATATTATAGAATTCCTCAACATCCAATAAATATTTATGTAGGAAAATCCAATGTGCCCCTCACATTGAATTCTTGTTGAGATTGATGGTTGTCGATAGGGGGGGGAATAATTTGGAAATTTGACGCCGTACGATACAAACAAATAAAAAATCCCAAATTTCGTGACTCACACGACTATCGAGCACATTGGAAATGAATCTACGGAATTCGAAAAAATATGTCGTTATGACTTGTTGACTTCTTTCAAAAAGGTTAAGCTACAGAGCAAACGCTTAACCAGATCGTTTTTATTTTAGGCTCAAATTGTAGCTGACTAAATTGTCCAGAAAAAGTTTTCTCAAATTTTTGATATCATTCTTCGTTTTCAAAATATCGAGAGCCAAAATCAAAAATTTGAATAAAAAATTCAAATTTTTTTCACTATTTCGGCCATAACTTTTTTCCTATTTAATTTTTTTGAAAAATGTATGGAACACATTTTGTTAAGAATTTCATGAGGGTAATTTTTGCTTTTGACACTTTTTTTGTATCTATTAAAGTTTTCGCAAAATATTTAAAAAACCGTTGTCGGGGACAAACTTTGTGATGTGGGGGGATGAAGCGGCAAGTGGAAAGGGGGGGAGAGTTGTGGATCTTGATCAGCAGACGCAAAGGTGTAACCCACATAAGTTTCAAAACTTTATTAATTTGTTTGCTTCCCCCATACATTACTGTGCCTACACAGAATGACCGTATTATACAGATTCAGGGTCTCAAACAAAGTCACTACGTATAAGGATTAAGTGTACACATGATTTTCTTATACATGCTATCTATCACTTTCTCTCGTTAATTTCTGATAAATAGATGAATTAATGTAAATGTTGCGTGACTGATTTAAACCTTAAGGACGTGTTTGCGAAATGAATAGGCGAAATGAGAAATGTATAGGCTGAGTGAGGGAGTGATCACTGATATTTCTTTAGAAATGTTTTGTGTAGACTAAATAAACCCTTATTGTCACCCATTAAGATTCATGCATAATATCAAAACATATGAATATTTTGACGGGACTTTTTAATTTTTTGTAAGGCTATTTCTAATATTTTTATACATTTTTTTTGACCAATGTTGAGTTAATTATGTCTGCTATCCTTCAGTATTTTTAAACAAACAAAATTTGGAACATACAAACATAAAAATGATCCTAAACACGACTACTTTTCGTAAATTTTGTCTGAAGAGGCGATCAGAAATTGTATTTACAGTACTAAAAATCATATTTTTTTAAATTATTTTTTATAGTATTTGCAGATAAAGAAGTAATCTAACTGTGCCACCTGTTAGTTTTATTTGATTTGGTTTCATTTGGTCGCAAAATCTACCGAAAAACAACTAAGTTTTGTAAGATTCGTAAACACGTCCTTAACATTTAGTAATAATGGTTTAAGTCGTAACACGTGTTCACCTTAAGGACAACTGTATGCAACTAATTTGAAATATCACCCCAAGCTGTGAGTGCGGTGATATTCTACTATGCCACTTTTAGTGAAGCAACCCAGAATCTAGTAAGTCCTTTATCAGAGGTTGAAACCTATACTTGTTTCTAGTATTCAAACTATGAACATCACAATTTCTACTGAAATTGCTAATATTGTGAGCTAAGATTTTCAATATTGATTTATTATTATTTATGCCCCATTTCGGTATATGCGTAACTACAATTAGATGCTTCATAAAAATGGACCCGAACGCATCTATCTAAGAGATTGTAAGACACCCCTGCTAGACGCTGAAGGGGCTGACTTCAGGGGTGTAGATGAATAATTTATCTCGAGTGTATTATAACTCTACTATACACAGGGTTGTAGAGGGCCTGTGACATTATTTGGGGCATTTTTCTTGTTCTTCTTAGGGGACATTACGTATAAATTGAATAATCATATTTGTATGCATGGAAATAATATTTGATGGCCTAAAAACAAAAAAAAATTACAGTAGTTGAAAACACGTAAGAAGTGAAAACGTAGATTCACAAAATTAGATATATTTAAGTTCCTTGGCATTATCGTATTAGGTAAGTAAATAGTCGCAATTATTGATCGCAAGAAATACAAGAGAAAATATACATATACAGGGAAAGTACTCTTAATACTGTAGATAGAAAATTTTACTCAAAGAAAACATTCCTTTATTTTTGAATAGAAATAAAACTGCATTCAAAGATTTTCGAAAATTCGCTTGCCACACCCGGGAATCGAACCGACTAAAATCCATAAAAATTGCAGCCTGCACTTTTATTGCATCGATCGTTAGAGTAACTTATAAGGATGAAATCTCTCTAACAAACTTCATAAATTAAATGAACGGAAAACCATTGACACACAATAACAATATTAAATTCATAATGACAGACCCTTAAAAAGTTATATGAAACTATTTTATTGGTCAGAAGTGTAAACAATATTGATCCTTGTTATCATATCTATTAAGTTGACTTTCATATGCAGCTTTCAACGCCTATTAGATGATAAGACAATGACGCTTACGTATTACTACGAGTTTAATGACTTTACCCCATCTCAAAAATTGACATTTTCTTAAATTATTTTAAACTAGCTTTTGCCCGCGACTTCGCCTGTGTAACATTGTAAATGATACAATAAAACTTTCCTCGAGAACCACTCTATCCATTGGTGAAAACTGCATGAAAATCGGTGCAGTAGTTTTTGAGTTTATCGCGAACATACATACAGATAGACTTTGTTTTATAATATGATGAAAAGATTACATATTATTATAAGCTAAATAAAAGCTTACATTACAAGACGAGTTCAATTATTTTTGGCCAGTCTCAAAAATGACGAACGCGCTTAAGAGGCCACTTTCCAACTCGAGCGGCTTACAAATTCCATACTACGTAATTCCATGATTACTCATTAGTTATTGGTCTTAGTAACACATGAAAAAAGCCTGACTTTTCTGAGACATAATATGAAGGTTCGCATCGAAACAAAAAACTGAAATTTGTTTTATATCTAGTATAATTAATTTTTAAAATGTGCAGAAATTGTCAGATTTTCGCTGGTTGAGATCTCGTAATTATTGAATGAAAGCCAATAATGTTTTCCAATGAAAACATCCTAGCTATAGTGTAGATTAAATATTGGGATGTCAATAGTTACAATTTATAAAGGTTTTTCTAAAATATTGGAAATTGTTGGCGTACTTTATTTCGCTAGTTGAATAAGTGCGCGAATGTGGCTTCGCATTCTGTCTTAGGTTACATTACAGTAAGTTGAGATAACCTATTACTGAGTTCCCACGTTCGTCTAGCGCCACCTTAAAGATGTTTTCACTTTAAAAATTAGCTTTATTAAAACTTAAGAAACAAAATAGACATTTTTAGCAGTTTCTTTTTGACGAGCCCTTTGGATGAGTGGTAATTGTGCTTGCCTGCCCCCGGGTTCGATTCCCGGTGGGGTCAAATTAGGCAATGAAATATTCTAAATTGGAAAATAGTGGGGAAAATTTGGGCAGCCCGTTTGGCGGTAGTTTCCCCGTTACAGAAGGCCACCGTGTGAAATAACAGCACTTGTGCTTTTGTGTTTTCCAATCATGACAAAATACTTACATTAAAAAAAAAAATTATTAATTAAAAAAATTTAAAAAAAAATGGGGTGGGCAACCCTTGTCACTTAGGAATATAAGAAATAGTTTATGACAACCCTACAGAACAAACCCCGAATATACCTAATTACTTTAATATATCCAAATTTTATATTTAACTTGCTGCCCCAAAAAAAAGCTTTTTTATCATTTGTCAAAAAATTAAAAAAAAAATGGGGTGGGCAACCCTTGTCACTTAGGAATATAAGAAATAGTTTATGACCAATCCCGAATATTCACAAAAAAATTCATAATAGTAAAGCCGTTACTAGGTAAGGTAAGTTTTTTCAAAATTACAGTCGAACACTTTAGATAAATATAAAAAATATTTATTTATATAAAAAAATTTTTTTACTCATCAATATTGTGTTATAAATAAATCACAGATATACCGATAATCCTTTCACAACATAATTTTATAATAATTTTAAAGCAAGGTATTGCTTAAACCTTGAAATGTTGCCAGTTGCCATATTCTTCATGTTCGTTTTAGTGTTACCAACTAATACTTATTACTATCCTATAAGATTCAAATGAGATCCTTAAAATTCCGAATTTAAGGCAAGAATATTTTAAATTAAAAAAAAAAATCATCCCACACATCAAAATTTCATCCAAAATTTACAAATTTTTCAAAAAATAACCAAATTTTCATAGACATTTCGTTGTTTCTGCTACTATATTGCAATTAATAATGTTATACGAAGTGTCACATTTAGTGCAAACTTAATTATCAGAATATCATAAAATGCAATAAGGCGGTAACTCGCGATCAATGTTACACGATTTTGAACTCTACGCAGGAGTGAATAAAGTGCATTTTGCAATAAGTCATTCGAGAGCACTGTGGTTATTTTTACACACCGTTGTCTCGGAAATCAATAAGTACAATCTTGGCTTGTTTAATAGTGGCGATCTATATATTTTTTTTACCACTTACCTTCACGGAGCTGGCGTCACGACACTTCACAGTAAGAAATAGGATAAAAAAATAATTAAATAAAATAAAAAAATAATAAATTCAAACAATTTTATTGAAACAATAAATAAGCAGAGTGGAAGCGTTGGAAGTAAAATTCGGGTAAAAAAAAAATAGCGAAAGGTGACGGACGGAGAATTAAAAAAACACGCGAGCGACAACCGCTCGCTTCGAAAGGTACTGGCTCTCTGAACTAAGGACCGCTGGGGCGCGTTTATATACGTGCGCGAGATGAGGTGGGAGGGGGACCGACAGCCATTTTGAATCGTTGCTATGGAGACGAGGAGATGGCCTATTACGGTAGGGTGGCGGAGATTAGTTGTACCGTCAGCAACGACATTTATTTGTAACTAGATTTTGCCCGCGACTTTGTCCGCGAGGAATGTATCCTACATTCAAGTACCGAGGTTTATATTATGACGACTATATTTTGTTAACCCAGTTGTTTTAAAAATTAGAGTGAATAGGCATATTCTAGGTAAGTTCGCTCCATCAGAGGCCTCACCTTGCTACACCCCATCTGTAATAAAAATAAAAATAAAATAACACCTTTGAGAGAAATAATATATAAAACGACCTATATTATTATATATGTGTATTTTTTTACGAATAGGTACAATACGTGTGTTTGAAAATGATAAAAGATAAAGACGTTCCAGTTCCAATCCCGTTTTAAGCTATCCAGTTATAAGCTAGACTAGATTATGTGACGGCAGTTTTTGCCAGAGTAACAGTTGCCAGAGCCAAATCTATTATTTTTACAAATTTTTAATTGTAGAACATATATAAAGAACACGTTTTTCTAACCCGAGTCCAATTCTGTATTATAGTCTAGGAGTCCACTCAAATAGATATAAAATTTCATCTAAACCTTTAGCAGGAGTTCAGTGACATACACACGTAAAGAAGAATTATATATAAAAAAAATGTGGAAATGATTTTTTTCGTTTATTTGTGTGCTTTCACGCCTTAACTACTCTATCGATCAATCTCAATTTTGGATAAATTTTGGATACACGTTGTCAGGGTACTTTTCATATAGGATACACACGTAACCTTCATCACACTTGACATATACAAGCCGTGGAACAGAGCCGTGGAAACAGAGCAAATAATATAAACAAACCCGACCCATACCACAGAATAAGTAATAGTACAAGCATACTGAATTTTACAGCATCGAGTGGTATATCTGTCCTTTTCCCTCGCGCGTAAAAATGTCAATAGCGGCTGGCGCCATCTGTTTCGTGGTACAGTAAAGCGATCCTGACATCATTTGGTCACATTTTTAAGATTTTTTTTTAATAAAAAAAATACGTCCTTTTTGTTTTATTAAAAAAATTTAGCCCCGAAATGCAAATAATGATTACATTATTTACGTTGTCTCTGTGGCCTTGCCGAAAAAAAATTATTAATTAAAAAAAATAAAACGAAAACATTAAGTTGACTTTTTTTGCTAACGGTACGAACCCTGCGTCTGTATCAACCCTCATAGCACACAAAGATACAAACCCACACGCACGCATCTTGGGGGAGATCGCTGTGCACAATGAATACATGCTTTCCAACTAAGAGCACTGTGTCGTTATCCTAAACAGATCAAGTACAATGAGACACGGCGGCGACACGCTGCGACACGTTGCGACTCACAGTTGCAGCAACTAGCCTATTGTGGACATACTCTATAGTTATGTGTATACGCATCTCTTTCACTCGGTAAGGGTTAAGAAAAGGCGTTGTTGCTGTCTCGCTCTAGCGCGAGTGTAGTGAAAATTGCAAATAAAAAAATAAAGTTTAGCGGTAATTATTTTAATGAGTAAAATGTGGAGTTTTTTGTTTCGCGCCTAAAATATGTTACAAACTATTCGTTTAATTGTATTTTTAGATAGATAGATTTTAGGATTTTTAGGTACATATACATATTATATTTCGACTCGTGCAACGTAACTGAAAAATTGAATAGATTGCATTCTATCTTATTTTAAAGGTAAAACTGTAAATTTACCTCCCCAGTACATTTTGTGAATATTTTATTCCCACACCTTAACATAACATTCAACACAATTTCAACTTTATTGCAATACCGATTGAGATACTTTTGGATCGTTCGCAAGTAAGATGAGCATTGTAACTTTGTATTTTGTGGTTAAATATTTAATAGAGCGATAGTATTGCTTCTCGACACGAGATGGCGCTACTAGTGTGTTTTTTTTTTTTAATGTAGAAAGTATAGTCTTTGCAGTTGGTTTACTTTTGATATTAATTTAAAAATTTAACTCATTAAAATACTGGAAATATTATCGCTGCAATATTCAAATATCTGGAAATATTAATTTAATACTAATATTTAAGCTACTTGCCAATAGATGTCACTGATTATTTTTCATAAATTTATTACTAAACGAATTCTCTAATAAAAAAAGCTAAAAACGGTCCTGTTGATGAGGAATCATATCTTTTATATTGAGGTCGTCAGACGGTTCATTTGATGGTAGTTGGCAATAGCAACGCTTGGTTCTGCAAGATGGGAAATGGACTCTTTGGCATCCCTTATGTTAGTCGCCAATTTTATAGCTTTCTATAGGTGAAAGAATTTTCAAAATAAGTCCAATAGTTTTCGAGTTTATTCATTACGAACAAACAAATCCTCTCTCTCTTTATAATAGGTTAGATTTGTAATGACGATCATAAGAGTTTCTTGTAGAAACCTAATTGATAAATAAATATTTTGATTACTAGCTGGTGCTCGCGACTTCGTCCGCGTAGAAAAGTATAAAACGCCATCTACCGTATTTTGGATAGATGGCGCGGCGCTATCTCCCGGGCCAAGCCGCTAATAGTATTTACTTTTATATTAGATTTCCCGTAAGAATGAAGCATTTTCCCGCGGTAAAAAGTATCCTATGTTCATCACGGATAATGTCGGCTTCTAATGGTAAAAGAATTTTTCAAATCGGTCCACTAGTTTCGGAGCCTATTCTATACAAACAAACAAACAATCAAATCTTGTCTCTTTATAATATTAGTAAGTATAGATAGATTATTTGACGCAGGTTAAAATCACTAAAAATTCAAAGCGTTTGAGCTAGCTCTTCTAGCGGATAACCAAATGGGTGTAATAAATCAAAACCGCTTCACTGTCAGCTAAAACAAGTGAAATGTTACAAGAGAATAATGAAATTGTTCGCGAGTCATTTAACTGCATTCGTAGCTGGACAGACAGACGGACAAATAGCGTTCAACACTTCATTATGAATGCGAACAGTCACGGTAACATGGAATTTCTTGTTCACCAATACAACTTTCAAGTTATATCTGTTTTTCAAGTGCATACATCAAATGGAATAAATATTTTAAAAAATAAAAAAAGCTTTTGGACAAGTGGCAAGAGTGCTTGCCTAACGTTTCAGGGGCCCCGGGTTCGATTCCCGGCGGGGTCAACTTTGGAAATTTTAATATTATTTTCAAAATTGTCTCTGGTCTGGATTTGAAAAGTAGTGGTAGGGCACACTGCGTTTCGCAGTCATTTGGGCAGCCTGTCTGGCGACAGTAACCACCACCTTACAGAATACCACCGTGATATAACAGCACATTATTATGTGCTGTTGTGTTTCGGTGAGTGAGTAAGTGATGCCAGAGCCCATTACCCCGTCCCTCCCTTACATCTTATCCTTAATCCTTTTATGGTCGGCAGCGCACTTGTAGCACTTATGGCGTTGCTTGTGTTATAGGCGACGGTAGCCACCTACCATCAAGTGGACCGTCAGCCTGTCTGTCGACCTTAACATAAAAAAAAAATTACTTAAAATTAGTGCCTAAATTATTTTAAAACTAAATTAAGGATAAGGGGTAAGGACAGGATAGGGTAATGGACTTTCGCATCCCTTACTCACTCACCGAAACATAAAAGCACATACCTAATTATGTACGTAATCTAGAGGGTGCCATATTTATTTATTAACTAGCTGTTGCCCGCGACTTCGTCCGCGTTAAAAATGATAAAAAGTAGCCTATCACGTGTCCCATACTTCTAAATGTTTATCTACCAAGTTTTTTGAAAATCAGTCAATTCGTTTACGAGTTATGGAGGAACAAACATACATACAGAAAAAATGTGGGATGCCACTTGTGTAGACACTTTGGCACCTTCCCACCTTCATGGAACGCTTACCACAGCTGGTGCTGCCTCGGAGGCGGCCGAAAAGCGGAAAATCTATAAATACAGAGATATCGGCACAGGCTACATCTTCGTTCCCTTCGGTGTCGAATCTCTGGGTCCGTGGGGTCCCAACGCTCTAAATTTATTTAAAATTTTGTCAAAACCTCGGTCAACAGATCAGTATTGCCATACAACGAGGTAATGCAGCCAGCATGCTTGGGACCCTACCAAAGGGACCGATGCTTTATAATGTGTATATATATTATAATAACTTAGGATTAGATTTTATTGTGAATTACTATGTGAATGTGAATTGTGAAAACAAATATAGATTATACTAAAGTATCTATAAAAATGGTATAATTATATGAAAAAAATTGTAAAAATGGTCAATTTAGTTTCGAGCCCCACGTTGGGCGCCACTTTTAGAGCCTATAATTACGATATCTCTTAAAACAAAGTAAATTACTCCATGAACAACCCTTACACATTTATTATTACTATTATTATAGTATGCTGAAATAAAAAAAATCGTCACAGATAAGTATTCAGAACACTCACTGAAACAGAACATCTGTTGTATGACCTTTACATAGAGGGAAAGAAAAAACGCGAGAAGTTGGAGCAACTGGTTGAAGACCTCAAAGTTCAAATAGAAAATCTTCAAAGTCAGTTGTGCAAACAATCAGATGCTGTAAAGCCTTCTGAAGCAGTCCAGTATGAGACTGACGATGAGGAACTAGCTAGAGAAACTGAGTGGATACGTCAAAAGAGCAGGAAGAAAAGGAAACTAAATTTGTCACTGTCTCCACCGTCTCAAGAAGATACCGTACCAAAAAAAACTATTGAAAAAAAGGAAAAAACACGGAAGGTACCTCAACCACCTCCCATAATAGTAGAAAATATAAAAAACTATCAAAATTTCTACGATCTATTAACAAAAAACGTAGCTAAAGATTCATTTTCAGTAAAAATGATGAATAGTGAAAATGTTAAAATTAACGCCTCCAATGAAGATTCATACAGATCCATATCTAAACTTTTGTTATCAAACAATTGCATATGGTACTCGTATGAAAACAAACAAAATAGACCCATTAGAGTAATGGCAAAAAATTTGCACTTTTCTTGCTTAAAAGAGAGAATAATTGAAGACTTGACATCCAAAGGATATAAAATCCAGGACGTGGTCAACAAACTTAGTTGGAAAACCAAGCAGCCTCTCAATATGTTCATGCTTTCTTTCCACAAAGACGAAAATATCAACAACATTTATAGTATTAAGTCCATATTGGGATGTAAAGTAGATATACAACCAATTAAATCTACCAAACTGATACCACAGTGTAAAAAATGCCAAGCTTTTGGTCACACGCAAAAATATTGCTCCAAAGAGCCGAGATGCGTCAAGTGCACAGGCAAACACTTAACAAGGGACTGCGACAAACCACCAGATGCAAAGCCGAAATGTGTGCATTGTGGGGCGCCTCATCCTGCTAATTATAGAGGTTGTGTAGTCGCTAAAGAATTACAACAAATAAAAAATAAAAACATGAAAAAAAATGAGCAGATACCCGCCGTCCACGTTCCAAAGGTGAACACAAAAAAAGGTGTTAGTCAACCTGTTACAAAAAATCTAACTTTTGCACAAATTACCAAAGGAATACAGCCAGACCTTCAACCACAAACAATGTCTAAGTCAATAAGTACGAATATAGAAGACAAATTTAATAAAATCCTGAGTCTTTTATCATCGTTCGATGAAAGACTTAATAAACTTGAAAATAGCACTAATATCGCTATTCCAAAGCAAAAGAAATGGCGAACAAATTGAAAATTATGGCATGGAATTCTAATGGGCTACTCCAACATCAGGATGAACTACAGGTAACTAAATACAGAAAATATTGATGTGTGTCTCATATCAGAGTCTCACTTCACTAGAGAATCTTATTTAAATATCAGAGGCTATAAAGCTTATCATGCACTACACCCTGATAATAAAGCAAGAGGAGGTAGTACTATTATTATAAAAGATAATATATATCATTATGAAAGTCATAAATTCGAAGAAGCTGACATACAAGCTGTGGGAATCTATGTCAAAACCAAACGATATCCTATCACAATATCAGCCATATACTGTCCGCCAAAGTATTTGCTAAAAGCAGAAAAATACAAACACCTTTTAAGAAATCTGGGTAACAGGTTCATTTTGGGAGGTGATTTTAACGCAAAACACACCCATTGGGGCTCTAGACTTACTACGTCAAAAGGAAGAGAACTATTACAATCTATCAGAGATATAAACTGTAATGTAATATCAACAGGTAGTCCCACGTACTGGCCTTCTGACCCCAAAAAGATTCCAGACCTAATAGACTTTTTCATTATTAAAAATATACCTCCTAACTTTATTCAAATTGAGGCAGGTCATGATATGAATTCAGATCATTCGCCAATAATACTAACTCTCAATGAAATGCCGGTACAAAAAGAGAACATTCCCACCTTAGTGAATATATACACTGACTGGGAAAATTTCAAATTAGATTTAGATACAGCCATCGATCTGAAAGGATCATTGAAAACTTCAGAACAAGTTGACCTAAACGTAAGCCAATTTATAACAAATATTCAACGGTGTGCCTGGAATAATACACCAGTCTTTAAAAAAATTGCTAGAAATAATCAGTACCCAATAGAAATAAGAAATCTCGTTGCTCTAAAAAGAAAACAGCGACAAAAATGGCAACAAACCAGATATCCACAAGACAAAAGACTGTTGAACAATCTTACAAAAAAGCTTAAAAATTTAATCCAGCAACATCGAGAAGAAACTATCAATACTTATCTCAGTAGTTTAACGAATGATCGTACAACAAATTACTCATTGTGGAAAACTATTAAAAACATAAAAAAGCCAATAATGCACACTCCACCAATAAAAATGATTAATGGACGGTGGGCTAGAAGTAATGAGCAAAAAGCAATGCAGTTCGCTGAATACTTAGAGCGAATTTTTCAGCCTAATGAAGAAGCTGTGAATGATACTACAGTAAGTGAAACTACTAATGACAGTGTAGACATAAGATTCGTTACACCAAAAGAAGTACAAAATGAGATTAAACGTCTAAGTCTAAAGAAAACTCCTGGTTACGATCTTATTACAGGAGAAGTTCTAAGAAACCTCCCACGCAAAGCAATAGTAAAGCTCACCAATATTATCAATGCCACTTTCAGACTCAAACATGTACCAGATATGTGGAAAGTTGCGGAAATTATAATGATACCAAAGCCTGGAAAACCGCTCCACGAAACAACGTCATATAGACCTATTTCCCTGCTGCCAATCATTTCAAAAGTATGGGAGAAATTACTTCTAAAACGGTTGAAACCGATTATAGAAGACAGAAAATTAATTCCCGACTATCAGTTTGGTTTTAGAGAAAAACATTCCACGATAGATCAAATACACAGAATCACCACTATTATAGAAAAAACATTAGAAGAAAATAGGGTTTGTTCTACAGTTTTCCTAGATGTATCACAAGCATTCGATAAGGTTTGGCATAAAGGCCTTGTATTAAAACTAAGAAATATGGTACCGAAGCAGTTTGCAGATATTTTAGAGTCTTACCTATCGAATAGAACATTCAGGGTAAGACAGGATAGCTCATATTCAGAGCTTAAAGAAATAAGAGCTGGAGTCCCACAGGGTAGTGTACTAGGTCCGCTTCTGTACTTACTATACACCTGCGATATTCCAGAGTTAGAAAATAATACAATTGCAACCTTCGCAGACGACACAGCCATAATGGCCACTGGTGATAATCACAAACAAGCAGTGGAAAAAGTTCAAGAAGCTGTGAACATCATCTTTGATTGGACAAAAAAATGGCGAGTCAAACTGAATGAGGCGAAATCTATTCACATAGATTTCACAAACAAGCCCCACAGTTATCATCCGGTATACGTTAACAATCATGCGATACCGTACGAGAATACAGCCAAATACTTAGGCATGACATTGGACGCTAAGCTTCGCTGGAAAGCTCACGTAAAAAAAAAACGCGACGAGTTAGAAATTCGCTATAGGAAAATGTACTGGCTATTAGGAAAGTATTCTTCGTTGTCAGTACATAATAAAATATTGTTGTATAAACAAGTTCTCGTGCCGGTGTGGACTTATGGGATACAGCTATGGGGCTGTACCAAACATAGCAACATTCTGATGATCCAACGATTTCAGAATAAAGTACTAAGATGCATTGTAAATGCACCCTGGTATATCCGCAACGACGACCTTCATAGGGATCTCAAGATAGACCCCGTGATTACAGTCATCCAGAAATATGCAGAGGCTCATCAAAAAAGACTTCATCATCATGTGAATGTCGAAGCTATTCAGCTTCTCGATATCACAAATATAGTTAGACGTTTGAAAAGGACAAAACCTTTTGAACTAGTGTAGTGTTAAAACAGTGATATTCACAAAGATCACAATAACAAAGTGTCTTTTGAATTAGTGCAGTGACAAGCTAGTGATATGTAGTGAAGTTAGTGCTACTTGCATAGAACACAATAACAAAGTGTTCACCCTTTAATAGAGACAATAAGAATCGTGTTAATGGACATTATTCTTAGTAAATATTACAGTTAGTAGTTTAGGTTATATTAAAATTACTCATTAGTCTTAAGACTAGATTGTAATCTTATAAGGATGCACTTTTCCAAGTACACCCTTAAAAAAAAAAAAAAAAAAAAAAAAAAAAAAAAAAAAAAAAAGATAAGTATTATATGTGTAATAATAATTATATTATTTCTAGGCGTCATCTTAATCTACTGGGTATTCTTTTTTGTTTATACTTCGTATAAGAATTTCTCATGGAGCCGAAGTCCAAAATGACGTGCAGGTGTGCGTCGCGGAATTTCTGAAAATGTTCATTAAAAACTTCACAAAACAATAAAGTTAAGTACATTTATGTATTTTTTTTTTAAATTTAGCTTTTCGTTCATAATCCTGTAAAATAATTATAAGGTAAGGCTCTGACTTTTAATTTACTTATACAGGGTGGAATTTTGTGATGCCACCTGAAGGGAAAGTACTCTTAATACTGTAGATAGAAAATTTTACTCAAAGAAAACATTCCTTCATTTTTGAATAGAAAGAAAACTGCATTCAAAGATTTTCGAAAATTCGCTTGCCACACCCGGGAATCGAACCCTGTATATAATTTAACTATAGGTAACTAAACTATCGCAGAAAGTTTATTATAAAGGAAAGACTTATTTTGTGGTCGCGTTTCATTGTAAATCTATATTTAATTTTTAAACCTAATATCTTTATTATGCACTTATTTATTTTATTTTCTTAATTTTAATTTTTTTACAATATAAATTTATATATGTATACAAAAAACAATAATAATAATAATAATAATAATAATAATGACCGGTGACTTTAAATGACGGTTAGCCTACTTCACTAATGGTGAAAGAGGCCCTTATTAATATATTTAAATTATCCAGTGTCCTGTATAAATGTATATCTACCAAGTTTTAGGAAAATCATTCGTTTAAGAATTATGGAGTTTAAGAGTACATATGTATGTATGTATGTATGTATGTATGTATGTATGTATGTACGTTCCTACAGATTATTATTATATTGATTTATATTAATTAATTTTACATTTTTTATTAAATTGACTAATTTTTTATAATTTTTTTCCATAAATATTTATTTATTTATTTATTTATTTACAATTTTAAGGGCTTATATATAAAATAACATGTAAATGATAATACTAAATCTATCATATGTTTTGATATGATAGATAGATAAGTGTACATAAGGAATTATTGCAACATAACAACTAAAATAAATTCCAGTACGCTAAATGTTAAATAACTTTCTGTTCTCTATAGTGGAGTGTATATTTTTGATTTTTTTTTTGAGCATTTATTACAAAAGTTGAGCCACTTTTAAAAAAGCAATTATCCTCCTCACATTACTGGCATTTTTATCTCGTACGCGCTTTGTGTGAACCAATGATGTATTCACAACATAGATATGGCTGTGCTACTATTATTTTGTGGTAGCAAGGCATTTGCATTCATAATATACACTTAGGGCCTCTTTCACCACCTTAGCGTCTAGAACCCGAAAGTGATCATTATTTTGGAAGGTTTTGGACGAAAAATTATATTACTGGATAATTGAAATATATTAATAAGGGCCTCTGTCACCATCTGTAAAGTAGGATAACCGTTATTTAAAGTCACCAGTCACCGGGGATGATGGTGCTGATATAACTTTGTTTGTACAACTTATTGGTGCTGATATTAAAAAGAAAAGAGATAATAAAAAAAAATCGCCTATCGAAGGATGCAGTGAAGGAGGCCCCAGGTGACTGGTGACTTTAAATGACGGTTAGCCTACTTGACAGATGGTGAAAGAGGCCCTTATTGGACTTGACCTGACTGCTTTGGACTTGACGGACCTGTTTTGGAAAATTAAGAAAAATTATAGACTTGACTTGACTTTGACTTGACTGACTAGTCTCGGGATCTGCTATTTTTAATTTTTTAATTTAAATTTTGCCATTTTTTTGTTTAAAAAAATTGCTATTACAAATTGCTTCTTTTACTAATGACACTGGCAAAATCATCGGAGAAGATTTTACGGAGCCAAGACATTAAAAGAGAAGAAGAGGCCCTTATTAATATATTTAAATTATCCAGTAATAGAATTATTTCGTCCAAAACCTTCCAATCTAATTTATCACTGTCGGGTTCTAAAAGTCTTGCTAATACGGAGTGTATTAGCGAGAATTTTAGAACTTTTAGAATTGGAGTGTCTCGGAATCTTCAGAAGCATAAGCCTATGACATATCTACTTCCATTTTATGTCATTGGTGTTATTCTGTTGGGTGTATTGTATACTGAAAGGGGTCGGTAAAAAGTTGTTCTTTCGCTAGATATGTTGAATGCAGGAGAATTTTTTCATATACCTATGCTCAAGCGGAAAACCTATCCCTATAATACAGTTTCAAATACAACACATTTTTCTGTTTGTTTAAAACAATCGCCGTATATGTTTCTCCTAGTTATTCGCAGAGTTAAAATGCCAATTCAGATTATTCATAACTAGGAGGTGCTCGCGACTTCGTCCGCGTAGAAAAGTATAAAACGCCATCTACTGTATTTTGGATAGATGGCGCTATCTCCCGGGCCAAGCCGCTAGTATTTACTTTTATTTTAAATTTCCAGTAGGAATGAAGCATTTTCCCGCGGTAAAAAGTAGCCTATGTTCATCACGGATAACGTCGGCTTCTAATGGTAAAAGAATTTTTCAAATCGGTCCAGTAGTTTCGGAGCCTATTCTATACAAACAAACAAACAATCAAATCTTTCCTCTTTCTAATATTAGTATAGATATTGAATTTTGTAGTGATAACCAAGTATAACTCTGTAGGATACAGAGGGGTTGCCAGGTTTATACTTGGCAGCTCAGCTGCCAGCTTATGGTAGGAGAGCCCAAGAGGGGATTTATGGATTTACTCGAGCGCGTCAGATATTGCCAATGTATATTCCCCAAGTGTCTCCGATAATGGATAGATATATTATATTAATCTGACGGTTTGGTTGGTGGGGTTGGCTTGAGTTGGGGTAAAATTTGAAATAATAATAATAATAACTTTATTTGTATATAAATGTACACATACAATGATAGACAATTACACATACAGTCCTATGCACACTCTGTCGTAATTACGACGTACATATTTTTTATTTATTTTTGTGTAGGTTCACAATCAATATTATGTCATGTAGGTATAAATCAGTATTACAAATGATAAATCAGTATAGATATTGTAAATACAACTCGAGCGCGTCAGATTTTCAGGGGGGATGTCAAGTGAACTTAAACTAAGCTCCCATTTAAAACTCAGATAAAACTCAGTGCGTCAGATTTTCATACAGACGGTTCAGCCTGAATCCCCGATCGTGCTTATATTGACTGACGATATATAAGGTGCTGACGATTACCTTATATGGAGGATTTTTTAAAATACAGTGCTGGAATGAGAAACTTCATATACGGTAACCTTTTTTCTTCTTACCATTCAATCTTCAAAGTCCAATAGGTCCCCACGATGCTCGAGTGACTCCACATTTAGCATCGTGGGCTCCCCTACCATTATATTTATAAAATATAATACATTCGTGTCTGTGAAACCATGGAAATAACATACAAAATTTCAACACAATCGGTCAAGCCGTTTAGTAGTTGACATACCGACAGCAGCGCCACCTACCGGGTCCAATTGTATTTTTAAATCATCCAGGAAACCATCGAAAGAGCCATATAAAATTTCAACCCAATCGGTTCAGCCGTTTAGAAGTTATGTGAAAAAGAAGTTAAGTACGGAAGTATAATTCTTACTACCCGTTGTCCTTTTACCCGTTTTCCCGTAGGAATGAAGCATTTTCCCGCGGTAAAAAGTATCCTATGTTCATCACGGATAATGTCGGCTTCTAATGGTAAAAGAATTTTTCAAATTGGTCCAGTAGTTTCCGAGCCTATTCTATACAAACAAACAAACAATCAATCAAATCTTTCCTCTTTATAATATTAGTATGGATTGTATAACTGAAAATATGTTTTTCTGCTATGTGTGTTATTTTAGGTGTATACTTACTTATATTTGTGTACCACTTTTTACATAATATACATAAATGTATATGTGTATATGTTTTTAAATATCCAGTGCTTTAAAAAATGTCTCATTTTGAATAACATTTTCAATATATTTGGTCGTTTCGCCCCTAGCGTGTTAATGTTGACACCTGACATATAAACAAACACAATGACCGTTAGCTGCCCCTATATATTGTGAAAAAATAAACAATCTTACTTAAACCACAGGTCACACTGCAAGCTATGCCACCTTAATACCATATTTAGCGTCAGAAACTATATACATCCAAACAAAGTCAAAAATAGAATTCAAAATATTTATCACTAGCTGGTGCTCGCGACTTCGTCCGCGTAATACAGATAAAATATAAATACATTCGTGTCTGTGAAACCATGGAAATACACATACAAAATTTTAACCCAATCGGTCAAGCCGTTTAGTAGTTAACATACCGACAGCAGCGCCCCCTACCGGGCTCAATTGTATTTTTAAATCATCCAGGAAACCATCGAAGTAGCCATATAAAATTTCAACCGAATCGGTTCAGCCGTTTACAAGTTATGCGAAAAAGATAAGTACGGAAGGATAATTCTTACTACTCGTTGTCCTTTTACCCGTTTTCCCGTAGGGATGAAGCATTTTCCCGCGGTAAAAAGTAGCCTATGTTCATCACGGATAATGTCGGCTTCTAATGGTAAAAGAATTTTTCAAATCGGTCCAGTACTTTCGGAGCCTATTCTATACAAACAAACAAACAATTAAATTTTTCCTGTTTATAATATTAGTATATAGAGATCTAAAGTAATAATAAATGTGTAAGTGTTGGTCATGGAGTAAGTTTTCAGAGATATCATATTTATTATACATTGGACTCTTTTCCTCAAATTTTCGACATCATTCTTCGTTTCCAAAATATCGAGCGCCAAAATCAAAAGTTCGGCAAAAATTAATTCTTTTTTCACTATTTCGGCCATAACTTTTTTCGTTTTTGACTTTTTTTAAAAATTATTTTTGCACCTTACAGCTCTCATAAATACGCGTTTTTTGAGCTCTTTTCGACCGACGAAAACGAAAAAACAAAAAAGGGAGGAGGTACTCAATTCGACGCGTATATATATATATTTTTTTTATGTATGATCACGCATAACTTTTGACAGGGTAGTCCGATTTTGATAATTCTTTTTTTATTTGAAAGGGTGCACCCCCAAGGGGGTTCCATTTTAATTTGGAAAATAAGTTCCAACCCTAAGGGTAGGAAAACAGGGGATGATTGATTGTTCACTCACCGATTGAATATCATATCTTCACAACTCTCCTAGATATATGGGGATCGCACTTTTTAGTAAAATCGGGGATTATACTGAAGCGAACGAAAAGACATTTCCAATGTCAAAAATTTAGAAAATGATAGTATAGGTGGTAAGTGAAAAAAAAATGCAATTTATGACTAGACTTACCACAGAGCCATTTTCGATATCATCATATTAAGTGTTATCTGGCAACAAATTTGAAATTTCCAATACTTTTTGGCGTATCAACGGAAACAGATGTGTGGCCGTGACAGGGCAATTTTCATGTGTTTTCTTGTATGAAAATCTGGTCCGTACATGGGAATAGTTTTCAGTATTATAGATAGTTCTTTATCGATACATTTTTTAAATTAACGGGTCGCAAAAACCTTCTAAAAGACATACTATCTTTTGCATTTAGTATAAATATTATCATCTGCACAATATAATGCAATGACGTCACTGCAGGTAACCTATTTTTTAAAATATCTAAATAGAAATATATTCTTAGTTTTCATTAATTGTAAAGGGCGATAGACAAGAAAGATTTGTAAATTAATAATTTACAAAAAGCGTTTCCTGTATCTTGATTTATTAATAAAGAAATATTGCAATAAGGAATAGTAATTATCCTTAAATATGACAAGACAAAATATGACAAATTAAAATGTGACAAAGTCCTCCGCCGCGTCTGTCTGTCTGTTCGCGATAAACTCAAAAACTACTGCACCGATTTTCATGCTGTTTTACCAATGGATAGAGGCTCTTGAGGAACCAATGGATAGAGGAGGTTTTAGTATATAATTTACAAAATTACGCGGGCGAAGTCGCGGGCAGCAGCTAGTATAATATAATAATATTAATAAGGAATATTATTTATTAATATTACAAGGTTAAACTTGTATTGGATTTGTTTAATTACAAAGAAACTAGACAGCAGTTGGAAATCAACTCACGCAAGGTAACTTGTTGCTTCCACACGAAAACTATAGACTTGGGAAATTAGTTGCGAAATTATTTTGAAAAATATGTAAAATGAAAATGCATATTTAAAAAACGTTTGTAATTATTATAGCTAATATACAGGGGTGTCCCAGAAATCAACGCCAAGCGAGCACAGGGCGATATATTAGGTTATGACAGTTCTGGAAAAATAATGAAATAAAATCAAGTCACATGGTTCAGAAATAATAGAGAAAGCGTCACCCTGGACAACATTGTTGGGTATTATGAACACAAATTTTCCAATTTTGCACTATTTTTTTTTGTGTAATCCCAAATAACTGCGCAATTGGATGCAATCATAAATTCAACAGTTTTGAATAAAAAAAATAAAGTTTAATTGAGTCATAGTTAAAAATCTTTTAGCAGCCGACTTTGACACTTCCATCCATACATATATGTATACAAAGTTTCGCTTTTATAATATTACTAGCTGGTGCACGCGACTTCAGGACTCCCAGAACTCCCAGACTCCTTTCTGGAGTCCCAGAAAACGTATATGCGAAATTTGGTTATCCGTTCAATAGTTTTTGCGTGAAAGCGTAACAAACAAACAAACAATCTCACATTCACATTTATAATATTAGTAAGGATAATATCTACACCATTACGTTGGCTATCCTTAACATAAATAAATAAATATTTTTTTTGCAAATTAATTCAGAATATCCCACTGTTCCACATCTGTCGCCGCTAATAATTCGCATGTGTGTTGTTACAAACAAACAAACTCACATTCATATTTATAACATATATTAGTAAGGATAAATATAAATTAATTAAATACATAAAAAATCCCAACCAATTTTTCTGTTAGTAAAGGGCCAAGTTCATAGTTTTTGTGGTTGCGACAGTTGCAAAACGTTGAAAATTCAATTTCCACGTTCATTGTTGTCACCCCATTGTGACCGCGTCGCGTTCAACAGAGTAACAGACGTCTCTCGCGTGATATGTGATAACTTTGTCATGCAAAGTGTTTATTCGATTCTGTGCCTTCTCTGTATGAAGAGTACAATCGTATCTAATCTATTTAAGGTGATAACAAACGCCAAATATTATATATTGTACTAGCTGGTGTTCGCGACTTCGTACGCGATGATAAATTAAAAATATAAAAGCAATTACAACGCTTGACAACTTGTTGCTATAACACATTGGCCAGGCGTTAGTTACAGTTTTATATTTTAGATAATCCCTCGGGAACATTACTTTTTTCTTGGTTGAAAGGTATCCTATGTCCTTTCTGGTGTCGCAGACAACGTGTATGCAAAATTTCATAGAGATAGGTTCAGTAGTTTTGGCGTAAAAGCGAGACAGACAGACAGAGTTACTTTCGCATTTATAATATTAGCAAGGAAGTAAGGATTGCACTAGCCGGTGTTCGCGACTTCGTCCGCGTTGAAAAGTACCAGTAGATACCGTGGAGCGGATCGCTAAAAATATCACCAAGCAGTTCTACCCGAATCCGAAAGATGGCGCTATCAAGTGTATCCGGAGCCAAGCCGCTAGTATTTACTTTTATTTTAGATTTCCCGTAGGAATGAAGCATTTTCCCGCGGTAAAAAGTAGCCTATGTTCATCACGGATAATGTCGGCTTCTAATGGTAAAAGAATTATTCAAATCGATCCACTAGTTTCGGAGCCTATTCAATACAAACAAACAAACAATGAAATCTTTCCTCTTTATAATATTAATATAGATTATATATAAAAAAATTGTGTTAGTTTGTGTATCTCTCAAAAACTAAGACGGATTTAAAATTGATTGATCCTATCAATTATTTAAAATAACTAATTAATTATACGCAATAACTCGTACTATTTATTTATATAAATATAAAAATGCAAAAATGCAAAACAACCACCTACTACTATAAATAAATGCGCTTCATAATAAACTACCCGCTGCCCGCGACTTCGCCCGCGTAACTTTGTAAATTATATACTGAAACCTTCCTCGAGAACCACTCTATCTATTGGTGAAAACAGAATGAAAATCGGTGCAGTAGTTTTTGAGACAGACGGACAGTTCTACGCGGTCGACTTTGTTTTATAATATGTAAGGATAATGATATTAAATATTCCCATATTATGAACAATATTATAAGAGCAGAAAATGCAATTCTATGTGAAACCTATACATTTTCCGTTACGATCCTAAAATGTCCCTAAATTGAGTTTTCGACAATAAACAGCCTTAAACAATCGGTCATGACGTAAAATGTCGGAAAATGTCGGAAACGTGGGAGCGTCGATTGTTTAAAACATGACAAGTTAGTGATAACAGATTTCGCGGGTTATTCTGTAACTTGACTTTAAATTCCTACAAGATTTTTTTTTAATAATATTAAAAATAATATATATTTTTTTATTTTTAATAATATTGTATTACACAAAATTGTATAATAAATAAATCATCATCAATCATATATTAATAATAAATCTGTAAGTGTAAGTATTGTAAGTAAGTATGTTCCTCCATAACTCCTAAACGAATTAACTGATTTTCATGAAAATTGGTAGATAAACATTTAGACGTACATAACACAGGATGGGCTGCTTTTTTTTTCAATGCGGACGAAGTCGCGGGCACCAGCTAGTAATAAATAATAACCTACTTGACGTATCCACGTCAAAACTTTCATTTATTTTTTTGATACTGAGCAAATGAACATAGATATTGCGTATTGTTGACTCAATTGAATATTTATAAATGATTCATTGATTGCATTAAATATATGTATAAACGATTGATTGATTGCATTGAATATATATAAATTAGCCTTAAAATGTAATTTGTACAAGCTAAACTGTAATATGCAATCTGTTTTTATAACATTACTAGCTGGTGCCCGCGACTTCGTCCGTGTTGAACGATGAAAGGTACCCTATGTCCTTTCTGGTGTCCCAGACAACGTGTATACAAAATTTCATGGTGATCGGTTCAGTAGTTATTGCGTGAAAGCGTAACAAACAAACAAACTAACATTCACTGTTAATGTTTAAATGTTTTGTCGTGATTATTGACAAAAATCAGGAACAAATATTGTTTAGTTTTTGTAACTTTTGTCTGCCTGTTTAATGTTTTCGTTTCTTAATTAAGTATTTTGTTATATTTCTCATGTAAGTAGCTTTAAGCTTTAATGAGAATAAAGAAATATAAACCTAATCTGTACGCCATTACGTTGGCTATCCTTAACATAAATAAATAAATAAATAAAAATTTTGCAAATTAATTCAGAATATCCCACATATGTCGCCGCTAATAATTCGTATGTGTGTTTCTGTTCTGTGCAACTATAACATTTGACGCGGGTACGTTTACACATTTAAATGTATGATAATAATCTTTTTGACGTCATAACACGAAGCGATAAATATCTGCACACATTCCACACAGCACCATCTAGTGCCACAGTAAGCAACTAATACTTGTATTATGGATACCAGACAGTTAATATACTACATACATTATACATAACTTTTTTGTAAATAGGGTAAAATTACCTAATTCATTTAAAAATAGCCATGAGCACTTTTCGATAGGCATGTTTGTTTATAAGTAATATTTGATCAAAAATATGTCTGTGAAGGTCGATCTTAGACCGGCTCTTAGACTATATCTATAGATTCACAATTAAATACAGTAATTGTTATTTAAAAGTTATAACGGCAAATATTTTCAAATTTCTATTTCTAAGTATATTACTTACTAGCTGGTGCTCGCGACTTCGTCCGCGTATAATACGGTGTAATTATGCGATAATATGACCCCTTTCGTCAGCGAAAGCAATATAAGCGCTTGATGTATTGTTGCTATAACGCTTTCGCCAGGCGTTAGTTTTTTTATTTTATTATTCTTGATCCCTCGGGAACAGTACCTACTTTTTTCTGAATGAAAAGTACCCTATGTCCTTTCCCAGGCTCTAGACTACTTGTATACCAAATTTCATTCAAATCGGTTCAGTAGTTTTGGCCTGAAAGCGAGCGAGACAGACAGACAGACAGACAGATAGAGTTACTTTCGCATTTATAATATTAGTATAGATATTGTCTGGTACGATTCGAAACTCTGTAAGGTTTAATCCTGTAAACAGGAAGTGAACGATGGCGTCCGACACGACATTTCCGGTTAGCGGTTAAATTTGCATTTCGAATTCGGTGTTATCACTCGGCAACTAACTTTTGTTGCGCGCGGACGTGTCGCCGGCGGTAAAGTTATACGGAAATTGACGGCGCCTGGTTCATTTTGAAATTTAACTTCTTATTGTCATAATAGTAAAGATTAAACCGCGTATGGAGTTGAATATTTTAATTAAATACAATTTTATTAATTTACTAGCTGTTGCCCGCGACTTCGTCCGCGTTAAAAAAGATAAAAAGTAGCCTATCACGTGTCCCGTACTTCTAAATGTTTATCTACCAAGTTTCATGAAAATCAGTCAATTCGTTTAAGAGTGATGGAGGAAAATACATACATACAGAAAAAAATTCTAAAAATGGTCAATTTAGTTACAGTCTCACGTATATAGAGCCTATATACACGATATTTCTAAAACCAAAGTAAATTACTCCATGACCGACCCCTACCTATTTATTATTAGTATCGATTTATTTAGTTAGCTATTTAATTATATAAAATTTTGAGTTAATATGTTACTAGATATTTTTAACACTTTCAATGGCAAAAATCAAGATATTCTCTGAAATATTTTGAAATTGGATTATTTCAAAACTGATCGATTTCCACCACGACTGGGATGGAATTAAATTACTCCAATATAGTCAAAATTTCTTGTTTCACGAGAAATGCGAGTAATTTTCAGGTCACCCTAAGTAAGTATATGTATATTTCTTTATTTCTTACAAACAAGTTTTTGAGCACGAAGTTGCAATTTTTATTTCTTTACAAATAATTTCCTCCCTCCATTATAATATATTATGTGTGCAATTAAAGACAAATTGCACTTTTTATGCCTTAGCACCCCATAAATGGTGTCATAAAGGTTGTCATTTTATTATCATGCGAGTATTTTATGTTGCGTCCTGTCACTTTTGACACATGACAGCCGTTTGCACGCGAAGCGCTCATCCAAGATGGCGCCTGCTCGTGTCGTATCTTGTCATCACCATTTTTCAATTTATTTTTCCACAGATTTATTATAAAACAAAGTCGCTTCCCGCTGTCTGTCTGTCCCTATGTATGCTTAGATCTTTAAAACTATGCAACGGATTTTGATGTGGTTTTTTTTAATAGATAGAGTGATTCAAGAGGAAAGTTTTCTATACTAATGTTGTAAAGAGGAAAGATTTGATTGTTTGTTTGTATAGAATAGGCTCCGAAACTAGTGGACCGATTTGAAAAATTCTTTTGCCATTAGAAGCCGACATTATCCGTGATGAACATAGGCTACTTTTTACCGCGGGTAAATGCTTCATTCCCACGGAAAATCAAATATAAAAGTAAATACTACCAGCATGGGCTGGGAGATAGCGCCATCTATCCAAATTACGGTAGATGGCGTTTTATACTTTTCTACTCGAACGAAGTCGCGAGCACCACCTAGTAGTACATAATTTACAAAGTCTCTGCCCCCTCAAAGACCTAAAAATAGGATTCTGCGCACATTTGCCGAGAAGTCTTTATTTGCTGCACGACCTATACCTATATAGAAAAATTTACAAAGTTGGCTCTTGTCTGGATATGGAAAGTAATCGTAGCCTTTGGGTAACCCACCTGGATGCAGTATATTACAAAAGACCCACATTACAAAAGACCAACTTGAAATAACAGCACGCGCTTACTCACTCATCGAAACACAACAGCATATGTGCTGTTATTTCATGGTGTCCATATGACTGCGAAACGCAGTGTTTTTCTTTTAAATTTAGTCGATTGAAATTGTTTGTAACTATTATTGTCTTACTTTCCATACGGGGATTTCCATATTTTATCTAAGAAACGCAATTTTCCGGAGGCACTTGTGGCGCGCGATTTAAACGAAGTTTCAACTCGGAAAAAACTGCAATAAAACAATTATAATCCATTTCGTAATAAATTAAACACAATCTGCATAAAGCGTACGAAGCAGGACGATATTATTGTAGATTGTAATTGATATTTTATACAGGACCCGACTTTGAGACGGACACGAGTTCAACAACAAGGAAAGAGTTGTGTGGACATGGCGATATTAAATTCACTGAAATAAAACATTTTTTTTTTTTATTAGAGATGGGTTTGCTCTTGGCCAACAACCAGCTGGGTAGCAAGGGAGAGGCCTAAAATGGAGCGAGCTCACCCAGAAGATGCCTATTCACTCGAACTTTGAAAAGATTAGGGTTATATGAACTCGGAAATACAGACGCAGGCAGGGAGTTCCAAACCTTGGACTGCAAAAGGCATTATGCCGAGAAACCACTTATACTACAGTCGGGTTAGACGAAAAGCTTACATTAATTCGTAGCGAATTCTTTTCACCCACCTTTAGGGGGTCCAATAGGAGTTTAAAACAAGAATATCGACCATTCTTAAGGTGAGCTACGCCCTTTATCGTGATATTAAGCGGTAACAAATATTAGCTTATAACTTCGTTATTTTTGACCATGAGAAAAAAATGATAAGGAAATATTGTTCTTTATGCAATTCTCTACAAAATATTTCTCAATCAATATTTTTCGAGATTAATGAAAAAAAAAGTGTTAAAAAGTCTAGTGGCTAGTAACCCTAGCTGTTAACCAAACGGTCGTGGGTTCGAATCCCGCTAGTGGCAATTGTTTGTGTTAACATTTTACCTTTGTACATGAGTCATGGATGTTTGTATTTATAATATGTATGTATATACGAAAAAAAAATAGTCTGTATAGTATATCAACTGTCTAGAATCCATAATAAAAACCTATAGTTGTTTAGTGTGGAACTAGATGATGCTGTGTGGAATGTGTGAAAAAATTAATAAATAAAAAAAACTAGTCGCTAGAAGTGATAGCACGTTTTCATAATGTCGTTCAATATAGAGGAGTTTATCAGTGAATAATTAAGAATAAAAGATTCTTCTTCTTTTTAGGTTTAAATGGCAATGCGGCTCATTTTAAAATGGCCATTATCTGACAGTGTCAACTTAATGTCGCAGTGTCATTAGTAAAAATAGCGATTTGTAATAACCTCTTTTTAATTGAAATCAAAATCAAAAGTAGCAGAGTCAAGTCTAGTCAGTTAAGTCAAGTCTAGTCAGTCAAGTCAAGTCAGTCAAGTCTATAATTTTCTCATGTTACTATTCCAAAACAGGTCCGTCAAGTCCAAAGCAGTCAGGTCAAGTCCAAGAATAAAAGCTCGGCGTCCATCTTTTCAACCTCTGACAACACGTCACACTCGCACAAACGTCTGGCGGTCAGTGTGAACACATTCACCGTGAACGCACCCGCGGCACCGCGTCCACGCGTTCCACGTAAACAAGCACCTCAGGCATGTCATGTCCACACAAAGATATCGTGTTATATCATTTTTAAAGCGTGCTCAGATGAACGGAGAATATTCAAATGAAGTGGATTTTGCACGCGGTCCCCTCTCCTTGAGAACAACGAACAAAACAGACTCAATAATTCTGCTACATTTGGAACAAGATTTGACAATATTCTTTGTCTTTCTTTATTTCATACTGGCTGTTGCACGCGACTTCGTCCGCGTAACTTTATAAACATAAAAGCTGCTTAAAAACTAAAGGGCTAGAAATCAAAATTACACTTTTTACAGGAGAGCAAATCGAAAAAAGTTAAATTATTTTTTTTCTTATTAGATATATATCAAATATATGCATATTATACATCGTTAGAAGCGTATTTTTAAGTAGCATTAAAGTAGTTTTAAGAAGTTTTATAATAAACTGAGTACTAGAAGCTTTTAAACATATAAAAAACATGATCAAAATATATTAAATATGGAATAAAACAACGATAAGTCTTTCTGAAACATACAATATGAGGGATTGTGACTGTGTTTTTTTTTTTTTTTTTTTTTTTTTATAGTATAGAGGTGGCAGACAGGCAGGCGGCTCACTTGATGGTAGGTGGTTACCGCCGCCTAGGGACACCAGCAACACCAAGGGGAGTGCTAGTGCGCTGCCTACCCTGCAGAAGTTTATTAACAGCTCGCAATAAAAACCATTTTTTGCAATAAAAAACATTTTTGGATTTTTTTGTTTTATAAAGTCTTTATAAAATTAAAATATAACACCTGAGAAAATATCTGACCAACTGTTGACGACAGTGGCGCCGATTTTTTTTTATATTTTTAGACGATCCTTCAGGAACTGAAAACTGTGAGTGTGTGTCTCTCTCTCTCTCTCTCTCTGTGTGTGTGTGTGTGTGTGTGTGTGTGTATGTACGAGTGAGTGTGTGTGTGTGCGTGTGTGCACACAAACCTATCAACTCTTAATACGATTTAATTTAAGATCTAAACTGAATTGCATTTGCTATTTCATACCATCAATTACGTTATTGTATGAAAGCGATTTTGTTTAGGAACCCAAATTGGACTGCTCTGAATTTTAACCGTCTATTAAAAGTTGATAGTGGTCATTTCTCATTAAGCCCGGGCTCGACCGCGAAATGAGCGAGGTCATTAATGAGCCCGCTTAACTCGCAACGGTTTTATAGCTCAGCCCGCTCCGCTAGACTCTTTCGCGGTCGAGCCTCATCTATGAAATTTACCGTGCGAGTTAAGCGGGCTCATTAATGACCTCGCTCATTTCGCGGTCGCGCCCAGACTTTATTGTAAGTAAGTAACTTTCTTCTAAAATAACCTAACAGGTATGTCAAGTGGAAAAATACTTTATGAAATTTTTAACACGTTTACAAGGCCTCATTGGAATTCTGTTGCGACTGTGTTAGCAGTATAGTTTTAAGGAGTCATAAAAATATTTTACTATTTTTAATATGCCAGCGAATTATTGTGTCTGGACATTTTAATGTTATTCTTACATTAAAGTTTCGCTGGGAATATTAATTTTGTGTAACTTTTTAAATAAATCGTATACACTACCGTTGGGATGAAATTTTTTAACCTTAACACCGTCAAAAAGTTTGACGTTGCATTTGATGGTAGGTGGCAATACTGTCGCATGCCAGCGACTTTAACACTAGTAGAAGTTGAACTAGGCTCGCTTAGAAAAAGTATGCATTTTACAGGTTACAAGCTTTTTGTTAACTTGCAATGTATGTAATGCAGTAATCGCAGAAGCCGGATCGCAAAACCGGATGTTCACTCTTCCGGACGACTGCTTAGGTCTCCCCGAAACAGGGTCTCCACAAAGCCAAGACTGCGGTACTCTGCGAGACAGTACTACCCTGCCGTAGAGCTCCGTCTTCGCGTGCGTTGCCCAATTACTACTGAGTACAGAGCCATCTAAGAAAATAAGCCAGCTGCGACCCTCATCGGTCTTTGTGCTTAGGCCCTCTGCTAAGTCACGCGTGTGGCATCGGTCGCCGGCGCACGGTTCACCGGCTCACCAGCATCCATTTAAGGCTTATCGCCCACTAGGCAGCCCGGCTGCGGCAGCTAGGCTGCGGCAGCTAGGCCGCGGCAGCCAATAGAACATATTTTATGACGCCGTATGAGAGCCCGTATAAAAAGTTACTTTGACTAAGGCCCCAAGGTCTTTGCTTGCCTTGCCGGATTTCCGAGGGTTAAGTCCTTTCACTACGACATGGTCTTGGCCCACCTAGGCACTGCTAGCTGCTAGCCTTTATCATAAAAAGAAACTATTCAAGTGTACGCTCCAAAGAAAAAGGAACAAGAATCGAACCCGAAGCCTTTTAAGAGCTGTCGCAATAAAAAACCCAGGAAACGCTGCAGTTACCGTGAAACATTCATAAAATGTGAGGTTCTATGGAATATTGATTTTGGCAGAGAACCAGTTTCCAACCAATGGCCATTTACACACACGCCTACACGGCGGAAACATAGATGTGCGAAAGAAAGTGAGCACACCCACTCTGCTCTGGATAACCAAATTAGAGTAGTTATACTAATTAATATTATTAATGCGAAAGAAAATGAGCACAGCGACTTCTGCTCTGGACAACCAAATTAGAATAGTTATGCTAATTATACTAACTAATATTATAAATGTGAAAGAAAATGAGCACACACAGTTTCCTCTGGACAAACAAATTAGAAAAGCTATACGTACTAATAAAATAAATGCGAAAATAAATTTGTTTATTTGATAGTGCTTTAGATTGAATAATATTAGTTATAGTATACAATTTAAATATCCCACAAAATCAAATATTCCATGTATTGTTTGACATTTATTTTCCGGAAAATATGTATATATTAATATGTAAGTTGTATGTGTACGTGATATATATTGACATTTAATTTTATGATATTAATAAAAAGGTAAATTTTTAAATTTTGTATGAAGTAGGTAATCTTCGCAAATATTCATCCGTTTTAAAAAAATCACCAATAAATAGAATAGAATTTGAGGATGGACATAGCCAACACTTGGCATAAGTATAATGTCAGGCGTGAAATGTATGTCAGGCGTTATATTGCTTTATACAAACACAATTAATAAGGGGTTATTATTTTTCTTGTAATTATTTTTTAAAGCGAAAAAAGTCGCTACTCTATACTATAGTATAAACATTGAATTATAATGTACTATTGAGTATAAAAAGAAAAGAACTGTACCTTTGTTTTTAATGAATAAACCCAAAAACTACAGGGCAGATTTTAAAAATTCTTTCACCCTTTGAAAACTAGATTATTAGCGAGTAACATAAGCTATATTATATAAAAAAGTATTACACAAAACTTATATTCTCAATGCCATATCCAAACACGAATCTTCTCACTTCACAGTTCCTCCTACCACGCCTTGTTTTACACCACGCCTACTTAAGTGGGCGTGTCCATTATATACTACAAGAGATAACAGACATATCTAAAAGCGTATATGCTGTAGATGTATATGAGTATATGTGTATATATGGAATGGCAGAAAATTTCTCTTTGTACGGAAACGTGGTACAACTATTGTTGAGCATTTTTTTTGTTGGAATTTATATTGAATGATGAAACTAATGTGTGTAAACTAATGTCTTTTTGTTCTAGTAGTGGCTGTGCTAGAAAGTCGTTGCCGGTAAGAATCCGCCATAACTCTGCAGTGTTCCCTACTAGTCCTGTATCACTCAAAGGATTTTTGTTCTGATTACTAACAGGCTGAATCTTCATGAGTAGCTTCAGTTTGCCGAGACGAACAACTTTTTCCTCTGCGAAAATTCTTGATAGAAATAGCTAAAGGAGTTAGCAGCCGTAGAAAACTTAGAACTGGGAAAACGTGCCACTCAATTTGTAGGACTATGCAGCCATTTTATTACACAAATGTTTACTAAGCTGCAGACAAAAATCAGCTGGTTAGTAAACCCAAAAAAGCACCCCCAATAAATCATAATAATGTGAGTTCATAAAAAATTATTACTAACCAGCTGATCTTTGTCTGCAAGTTAGTAAACATTAAATTTGTATAATAAAATGGCCGCATAGTCCTACAAATTGAGTGGCACGTTTTCCCAGTCCTACGCTTGGAAGTTGCTGCTAACTCCTTTAGCTACCTCTATAGAGAATTTTCGCAGAGGAAAAAGTTGTTCGTCTCGGCAAACCGAAGCTACTCACGAAGATTCAGCCTGTTAGTAATCAGAAAAAAAATCCTTTGAGGGATACTGGACCATACACTGCCGAGTGTCCAAAAAGATTTCCTATATAAGTTAAAAAATTCACAGATTTCGTGCCTCACACGACTATCGAGCGCATTGGAAATGAATCTACGGAATTCGAAAAAATATGTCGTTATGACTTGTTGACTTCTTTCAAAAAGGTTAAGCTACAGGTTAAACCCTTAACCCGATCGTCTTCATCTTAGGCTCAAATTGTAGCTGATTAAATTGTCCAGAGGAGTTTTACTCAATTTTTTTGTTATCATTCTTCTTTTTCAAAATATCGAGCGCCAAAATAAAAAATTCGAAAAAAAAACCCATTTTTTCATTTTTGATTTTTTCGAAAAATTCTTTTTGTACCTTACAGCTCTCGTGAATACGCGTCTTTTGAGATAAAGTTTTCTGGGTCAGCTAGTCATCACTAGATAGTATAAAAGAAAGTCTCTTCCTGACTTCCCGCTGTCTGTCTGTCCCTATATATGCTTAGATCTATAAAACTGCGCAACGCATTTTGATGCGGTTTTTTTCAAATAGATAGAGTGATTCAAGAGGAAGGTAATAGCTATCTACTAAAAATAATTATATTTATTAAAAATAATTTTATGTTTTATTAAATTATAGAATAAATCTATACTTAATATTAATATTATAAAGAGGAAAGATTTGATTGTTTGTTTGTTTGTATAGAATAGGCTCCGAAACTAGTGGACCGATTTAAAAAATTCTTTTACCATTAGAAGCCGACATTATCCGTGATGAACATAGGATACTTTTTACCGCGGGAAAATACTTCATTCCTACGGGAAAACGAGTAAAAGGACAACGAGTAGTAAGAATTATCCTTCCGTACTTATCTTTTTCACATAACTTCTAAACGGCTGAACCGATTGGGTTGAAATTTTATATGACTACTTCGATGGTTTCCTGGATGATTTAAAAATACAATTGAGCCCGGTAGGGGGCGCTGCTGTCGGTATGTTAACTACTAAACGGCTTGACCGATTGGGTTAAAATTTAGTATGTGTATTTCCATGGTTTCACAGACACGAATGTATTTATATTTTATCTGTATTACGCGGACTAAGTCGCGTGCAACCGATTATATTCTTTCACCTATACAAAGCTATATTATCAGCGAGTAACATGGGCTATATTTTTTAAAGTTACGCGGGCGAAGCCGCGTGCAACAGCTAGTAATTAATAAAACATAAAATTATTTTTAAAAGTAACTAATCAACACTTTACTTGTAGGTGAAAGAGGCCCTAAGTAGGTATAGGTATGTTAGGTATTACCAAATTTATTAGGAACGTTGTGGAACGTTGTTACAATGTTACGTAACGTGGACCCGCGGGAAACAATTTCCGCTCAAGATGTTTTCAATAAAAGTCTTCGGCAGTGCCTTGTAAATTATTAAGTCGTGACCGGCCATAGACATTTTAGGGGCGGACAACCCCTACGAACAGAATCGTAAACATATACCTTCACAATACCTCGTAATGCCTCGGACTTGTGTTTTGACTCTACATACATACATTTTTATAGAGACTGACCCTTAATATGGACGCAGACATCACATTATATAGATTTACTCATATTTTCCCGTGATTTTTTGAAGTGAAAAATCAAAAAGCCGCGTTATACGACTTTGGGTAGGGAAAAAATGTATCGGTTCGCGTCAGCAACATGCTAATGGTGCTAATGCTCACAATTCTGTGCGCGCAGCTGTCTACGTACGCGATCACGTCAACACATTGCATATACTCGATATTCGGTTTGTTTATTTATTTATTTATTTTATTTATTTATTTATTTATTAAGATTTCTTACAGCCATTATTTATCTATAAATTATATTTATAAATATATAAATTAAATACAAATAAAGCTAAAGCCTAAAGCCTAAGGAATATAGCCTAAAGAATGATAAGATAATATATATTTACATTAATTAATTTAAAAAACAAATTAAAATAAAACAAAAAAGAAGAAAAAGAAAGGAATATTCTATGTGAAAAAAGAAAGAAAAATTAATTGTTTAAAAGTAATTCGCCAATTTTCTTTTTGTAAGAATTCAAATTGTTTGAAAATATGTCAATATCATGTCACCATAAATGAATTATGTGTGTGCGTTGGACGCTCAGTTTTTTCTGTCGGCAGTCCTCATGACTGCCTCCGTTTTTTTAAAGTGAAAACTTCTTTAGGCGCGTTGGAAATTTTTGAGATGGGAAAATACAATTGAACTCGCGACCTGTCATGTGTAATGTAATGTAACCGACACCTCTGTATATAATAATAATAAATAATCACTTATTTCAGATTAACATCCATAATTATTAACTATTTACATATATGTCAATTATATTATAATAAAATATTATAAATGTGAATGTGCGTTTGTTTGTTTGTTACACTTTCACGTAAAAACTACTGAACCATGATCGCCATGAAAACTTGTACTTATTATAATACTCTGACGTATCAAATCGTTAGGGTTTCAAAATTTCAATTTCAAAATTTTGAAATCCATAATTTAAAAATGTCAGTTTCAAAATGTCATAGTTTCATTGGTCAATTTACAATCAAACATAAATTATTACCACCGAGAAATGAAAATACTTGTTCATCTTCTTGTTGTTGCATATTTATAAACGAGTAAGCGAAGCCACTAGCCAGAGTCCGTCCTTTATCTATTTATCCCTAAAGCCTAGGTCACACAGTGCGAACTGGCATGTGAACTGACCTAGTCCAGTTATTGAGGTGCAGCCACTCACACCGTGTGAGTGACCGCATCATACGAGTTACTGTCATAATTATATGCGAGTGGGTTTAGAGTTTGTTGACGTGCTATGCTATCTATCAATAAATAAAAAATTGACAAAATTATTTCTTTACTAGTTGTTGCCCGCGACTTCGTCCGCGTTAAAAAAGATAAAAAGTAGTCTATCACGTGTCCCGTACTTCTAAATGTTTATCTACCAAGTTTCTTGAAGATCAGTTAATTCGTTTAAGAGTGATGGAGGAAAATACATACATACAGAAAAAAATTCTAAAAATGGTCAATTTAGTTACAGTCTCACGTATAGAGCCTATATACACGATATTTCTAAAACCAAAGTAAATTACTCCATGACCGACCCCTACCTATTTATTATCAGTATTGATATCAATCAATGATACCCATGTATGTTGTAAATAAATAAATAAATAAATAAATACTAATAATAAATGTGTAGGGGTCGATCATGGAGCAATTTACTTTGTTTTCAGAAATATTATGTATATAGGCTCTATACATGATACTGAAACTAAATTGACCATTTTTAGAATTTTTTTCTGTATGTATGTATTTTCCTCCATTACTCTTAAACGAATTGACTGATTTTCATGAAACTTGGTAGATAAACATTTAAAAGTACGGGACACGTGATAGGCTACTTTTTATCTTTTTTAACGCAGACGAAGTCGCGGGCAACAGCTAGTAGTAAATATAGTAGAACTTTGACCAGTAAGCGAAAAATCCTAGTCTTCCAGAAAAAAACTACTGTTCCCTAGGAATCATCGCCTGATAGAAATATATGAGCGAAAAATTATTTGAAATAAATTATTGCTCCCTTATACTTAAATCTAAAAACCGTAATACAAGTACTCGACCATAGATGGCGCTAACCATACTAAACCGTCTCTTGAAGTAATTCTTGTAGCATGGTAGTCTTAACTCGTAATCAATCTCAGTCATTAACGAAACCATTGAAAAATATTACAACGAACAAACAAATTCAACACTATCATAAAATGTTAAAATAATTCTCAAGAGCTCAAGAAAGTAACAGTCTAATCTTGCTAGACGTCTGATAATAGTGTTGTCCACCATGCATTATCGATATGCCGTAAAGACTAGTATTGTGTACCGTAATTAGTGCCGTACATTATCGATGTTATGATGTCGAGACTGCACTTTAAAAGCGACTATTATGTTAGGGTTGCGACTTTTAGTAATTTGTAAAAAAATATCGATAAAATAAATTTTATTATGTGCATATACTTAAGCGTCTGAAATAAATGGATTTTATTGTTTTTTATTTATTTAATTAATCTAAAGTCATCTAAAGTCAGTGTTGGTCGAAAGGGTTTACTACACCATTCATGACATCTTCAATTAGCACCCATTGCATAGCATGCATAGCATAGCATTAGCATAGCATTAGCATTAGCACCCTCTAAGTACTTCGAGTATGTACATTAATTAAACCACTTTATGTTTAGTCCAAACTTTTATCGTCCGAAAGATATATCAGAACTACAATTCTAACTATTGTGCGGACATATAGTATCACTGAATGAATCTGAATGAATGAACACCTGTTTTTGAAACGTCACAGAGAATTTCAAACAACTTCAGTTGACATAAATAGCAGATGCTAAAAATACGTATTTACGTAAGTATAGGATTAAGAATAAGGTATGTGGACTATAAGAATAATTGCATTATAAGCATATAGTTTAACATCGCAGTTAGTAGGTGTCATATTCTTGTGATAACTGGGCATAATGTCGCGCCTATCTAAAAATTGTAAATTGTTCAAAATGTCGACAACTTTTTATCGATCTGCTCCCGCACTATAAAAGGCAATGCTATAATTTTAATACAAAATACTGCACTTACCTCGCCGGTTACTTTCTCGATACTGGCTCTCTCCCTCCGATTCATATACAGGCTGCTTGAAATTATTTAAAGATATATTAAAAGGTACTCAACAGCTATATTAATTTGTAACCATAAGCCTTACGAAGATGGATAAAATAACTAGGCATTTCCAAATCTCTGTTTTGATAATATTATATACTAGCTGTTGCCCGCGACTTCGTCCGCCTTCAAAATGTTATACAGCCTAAAAAGCTTTCACCGATAAATGGACTATCCGACACAAAAAGAATTTTTCAAATCGATCCAGTTGTTCCTGAGATTAGCGCGTACAACCAAACAAACAAACTCTGCAGTTTTATATAATAGTATAGATTAGTTATAACTAAATATACGATGTAGAGTTAAAACAAAAAAAAAATCCTTTGATGTACGAAAGCGATGAATCTTCGCCTTTATTCAATATGTCAAAATCTACGTGATGATTTGGCTTCATGATACTATATTGAAATAATAATTACTTACATATGTTAATACTATATGTAATAATAATACCTTATAATATGTGAAATTTATTGAATAAGTTTTTACAAGTGACGAAAATCATCAACCTGTATATTCGGTAATGAGTGAGCACGTACACTCGCGATGTATATTTAAATTTGACTCGCTACAGTCGGGCACACAAATGTATAACACGTGAGAACTAAGTGTATACATATTGTATACATTTGTATACATGTATATTATTTGTCGGTTGTACCGTCTGGCTTTTATACACGTGACCGAAATATTTACCTACTTACTTATAAGAGAAGGATCACATGATTTTGTATTTTTTAAATATTTTTGCAGTTTATGAATTCTAAACCGTGGTATGAAGCGAAATAAACCGAGTAATGTAATTATATTCTCATACAAAATTGGAAATGTAATCGGTAATGTGCAAAGAAAAAATATTTCCTTATACATTACCCGGTTCTGTGCGAATGTACGAGTAACAAGCGGAAAATTTATGGGAGTTAAAATCCAAATTGTCACACGAATGCGACTTTGGGTTGAGAAAAAATGTATCAGTTCGCGTCAGCAACATGCTAATGCTCACAGTTATGCGCGCGCAGCTGTCTACGTGCGCGATTACGCCAATACATTGCATATTATTATTATACCCGATTGTATGTGAGTGCGTTGGACGCTCAGTTTTAACTTTTTCACTTCTGTTGGCAGTCCTCATGACTGCTTCCGTTTTTTTTTCGTCACATCACATTCGAAAATTATTCTCATTTAAACGTGAAAAAATTGTATGTATTTTATTTGGTTTTTCTTTAACATTTAGATGTATTTGTATTAGTCCCAGAGCCCGTGAGGGCCAGACTTTCGTATTATAATAAAAGCTGAAAGTTCTTCTATGTGTGCCTCTAGTACAGCTAAGAACGATCCCCAACCATGATACCTGGGTAGTGGTTCCTTTGGTAAGTAACCGGTAGCAAAGGTGTATAAAATTCCATCTCAAATTTGTTTTTTTTAATCTATAATGCTCAATTTTTTTATATTTTATTCGTAACAATATGAAAACTTGCGTTGCTCATTGTCAGACACTTAGTATGGTTCCAAACGCGAGCCAGACACCCTTAAACTATAATATTTTGTAATTCTACTTACGTTATATTGTAAAGGCTGAATTAAATATATATTTTTGGGAGAACTCTTAAACGATGTTTCCTCAGTAGCCAGACATTTTCGAGGGTTCTATCATCCTGCCAGACGCTTTGAAGAGGGCGATAGTTGCGAGAGCGTGATACCAACCATGATACCTGGGTAGGTATCATGGTTGGGGATCGTTCTTAGCTGTACTAGAGGCACACATAGAAGAACTTTCAGCTTTTATTATAATACGAAAGTCTGGCCCTCACGGGCTCTTACTCTATATGTGTAATGTGTATTTATTTATTTATTTAATAGCCAACCATTCAGTTCACAAAAAATATTGAAAATTTAAATTTATACACAGACAAAGTTAGACATATTATTAAAATTTATAACTAGGTACAAAAAAATCTATAAATAAAATAAATAAAAAAAAATTATTCGTGTTTGCAAATATATTCTATATATTCTATTATATTCTAATATTATAATATTATATTCGAACATAATGTAATCCCTTCACAATAACATATCACTCGCTTAAACCAATATCTTAAGTGAGCAATAAATATAGCGGAGACTTAGATTTCAGTGGAAAATTTTTAATGTGACTACATATTTAAATGGAGATTATAGGCTACTTAACTAACTGTTACACGCGAGTTCGTCCGTGTGATTTTTTTCAAGGAGTGTGTGTGCGTGTGAGGAAAGATTTGTTTGTTTGTATTGAATAGGCTCCGAAACTACTGGACCGATTTGAAAAATTCTTTTACCATTAGAAGCCGACATTATCCGTGATGAACATAGCCTACTTTTTACCGTGGGAAAATGCTTCATTCCTACGGGAAAACGGGTGATAGGACAACGGGTAGTAAGAATTATCCTTCCGTACTTTTTCACATAACTTCTAAACGGCTGAACCGATTGGGTTGAAATTTTATATGGCTATTTCTCGATGGTTTCCTGGACGATTTAAAAATACAATTGGACCCGGTAGGTGGCGCTGCTGTCGGTATGTCAACTACTAAACGGCTTGACCGATTGGGTTGAAATTTTGTATGTGTATTACCATGGTTTCACAGACACGAATGTATCATATTTTATAAATTACGCGGACGAAGTCGCGTGCAACAGCTAGTAAATGAATAAATAAGTAAGTAAACTTTAAGCTCCATTACGAGCTTAGCAGACACACAAAAAAATTCCACCATTTTATTACGCCAAAACACGAAGCCGGTAGCAATTCGTTCTCCACTCCCCAGATGCAATAAAATGCATCGCTACAATAACATAAAAGCATTCGACTTAATATTTTACATTGCCTCCAACATGGGGCAGGTCATAAAATGCAGTAATGCAGTTACAATTTATTATTAATAACAAATAGTCTGATTGTTTTAAAGTACAACGAAGAATACATTTTTAGTACAACTCATATTATAGTAGTATATCACTTGTTTTGTGAACGCGTTGGACATTTTTGAGATGAAAAAAAACCGTTGAACTCGCGACCTGTTAACGTAATGTAAATGTATAACCGTGTAACCGACATCCCTGTAAGTATATTAAAGTGAAAACTTCTTTAGACGCGTTGGGCATTTTTGAGATGAAAAAAAACCGTTGAACTCGCGACCTGTTAACGTAATGTAAATGTATAACCGTGTAACCGACATCCCTGTAAGTATATTAAAGTGAAAACTTCTTTAGACGCGTTGGGCATTTTTGAGATGAAAAAAAACCATTGAACTCGCGACCTGTTAACGTAATGTAAATGTATAACCGTGTAACCGACATCCCTGTAAGTATATTAAAGTGAAAACTTCTTTAGACGCGTTGGGCATTTTTGAGATGAAAAAAAACCGTTGAACTCGCGACCTGTTAACGTAATGTAAATGTATAACCGTGTAACCGACATCCCTGTAAGTATATTAAAGTGAAAACTTCTTTAGACGCGTTGGGCATTTTTGAGATGAAAAAAAACCGTTGAACTCGCGACCTGTTAACGTAATGTAAATGTATAACCGTGTAACCGACATCCCTGTAAGTATATTAAAGTGAAAACTTCTTTAGACGCGTTGGGCATTTTTGAGATGAAAAAAAACCGTTGAACTCGCGACCTGTTAACGTAATGTAAATGTATAACCGTGTAACCGACATCCCTGTAAGTATATTAAAGTGAAAACTTCTTTAGACGCGTTGGGCATTTTTGAGATGAAAAAAAACCATTGAACTCGCGACCTGTTAACGTAATGTAAATGTATAACCGTGTAACCGACATCCCTGTAAGTATATTAAAGTGAAAACTTCTTTAGACGCGTTGGGCATTTTTGAGATGAAAAAAAAACCGTTGAACTCGCGACCTGTTAACGTAATGTAAATGTATAACCGTGTAACCGACATCCCTGTAAGTATATTAAAGTGAAAACTTCTTTAGACGCGTTGGGCATTTATGAGATGGGAAAAAAAAACCATTGAACTCGCGACTTTATTCCTAAATAACATAGATTACACAGGCCAACACGATTTTTGGGTCTGGCTTCTGCATATTGTAACAATTAAAAATATTAAATCAAAATTAAAGCAATATTTTTTAAATTGTAATTAATATTAGTATCTATTAATGTAATGATAACACGAGTCTAAACCTCAGTGGTTTTTAGTATTATCATTTAAATGTTATCTTATATATTAGCCCTTAAAATTGTAAATAAATAAATAATAATAATATGAAATTTTGATTTCTTCTATGTTAAAAATAAGGGATTTTTTTTATTTTTTTAAGGCAAATGATAGATTCATACATTATTTCCATACTTATATTTTCAATTACAATTTGAAAAGTGTTTGTTGAACACTTGAGCCTTTGTCATTTAAGATTTTTGATAAACAACAGGAAATATATTAAGTTCAAAAATGTATATTTTTAGTGTTTCTCTTCTCTTATGTTTGTATGGGTTGTCTCGTATCTTACTTATCGTCATAAATCAGGCAAAAGCAAACTTTAAAAGCTAAAAATGAAAATGTAACTTTTTTTAGATGTCTACAATCAGAATTTAAGCATTAGAACAGAAACCCAAAAAAAAATTTTTTTTTGTTGACTGATGTTATATTTTAATTCATATGTTTGTCCATAAACTTTTATTTCAATCTCTAAAACTCAAGTCCAAGAAACCCTCAAAAATAAAACGAAAAACAATACATTCAACATTTATTTTTCAACATCTAAAACATAACAAAATTAAAATTGAAATTAAAAATAAAATATACAATCATAGGTACATTCCTCTTCAAAACTAATAAGTACATACACTAATAAATAAATGGTACTAAACATTATATTATTTATATAAGTAATAATAAATTTAAAAAAATAATTCAATAAATACACTCGGGAATAAACCTTTTACAATGGACGCGTTGTGCTCTCCAAATTTGAATGTAACGTAAAATCCGAGCCGCCATCTTGAATCGTCTTTGCACTGTTGAAAGTTGTTTTTTCAAAATATTTCACATATTTTTGTAAAATATTCTTCGCGTGCCTCTTTTTCGTTAAGCTATTTCTTTTTTCGCGTATTGGAAGATAAGGGTTAACGTAGAAGCTTGACATCTGAAATAAATGAATAGAAATAATCATGGCAAGCTATACAAAGAGGAAAGATTTGATTGATTGTTCGTGTTTGTATGCATAATTACGTACGCATGTCGCCCGAGTAACTTTGTCTATGTCGTCGGCACATCGTAGAATCGGACATATCATGATATTCCTGGGCAGATCAAAGCGAAGCTGAGCTTTCTGTTAAAGCTGAGAGGGTCGCCTCCCTCCGCTCCGCTTCTCTCAGTAGCACTACCATGAGTTGCTATCGAAATCTTACGTTAGTTTTCTTCTGTCGATAACGAACCTTTCACCATTCAATGTGCTAGTGAATGATTTAACTACTAACGTTACGGTATTTCTCGAGAGCACCAGTCAAATTTTTAACTCATGGTACCGATTTTGTATAGAAATGTCAAGTTAAACGTTAGTCGCTAATGGTCGTTAGCGACTACATTCGATAGGTTTTTCACTTATGCAACTCATGTTACCGGCTTTAGTTCTTTGAGTGACCGCTAGAGGCGCTGTACAATTTTTCATACCAATATTTTACGTTCTCGCTCATCTCTCGCTAGCGATTTCGGTCGTCATAAACTCATGGTAGTGCTACTGCTCCCTAAATTTATTTCCATGTAAACGTAACATGCTTCTCCTCACTTTGCTCGCTCCCGCTCCTCGTCGCACCTATTTTTGACTTTTGGTGAAAGATTTTTGATTTCATACTTTACGGGTATGAAACGGGATTTCATACTCCTACTGGGGAGAGCCTCAAAAAGACAGAAAAAAAAAACAACAGATTTGCTTATAGTTTAGAACTGACTGATTGCAAATGAAAAACACAGCAAAAAAAAAAAATACTTTACGATCTGCCTAATTCTACGATCTGCCCACGACATCTATACTAATATTATAAGAAGATGGCGCCATCTCCCGGGCCAAGCCGCTAGTGTTTACTTTTATTTTAGATTTTCCCGTAGGAATGAAGCATTTTCCCGCGCTAAAAAGTAGCCTATGTTCATCGCGGATAATGTCGGCTTCTAATGGTAAAAGAATTTTTCAAATCGGTTTAGTACTTTCGGAGCCTATTCTATACAAACAAACAATCAAATCTTTCCTCTTTATAATATTAGTATAGATATAGATATAACATTCTCGTGTCACAGTATTTGTAACATAACTACTCCGAAACGGCTTGACCGATTATTATGAAAAAAAAAAATATTTTTTTTTTAATTTTGTTTTTCTTTAAAAATTAAAAAAAAAAAACAGTTACGAAAAAATTTTCACTGTCACATACTTACACTGTCACCTCCAATTGCCACTTGGCTTTGTAGATACTCGAGTTGGTTCTGTAGATATTCTCTCACGCCTATCAATTTGTTCTGAAAAAAAAAAGCGTTCAAAATCACGTCATCAATGTCAATGTCACTTGACAAACAAAGATATTTTTGATTGGTCTCGTTGCACTCGACTAGATACAGCCGCCGTACTAGACAAATGCGGCAACAAACACTACGCCCAATACGGCGTACCAGAGCTCGCGTAACTTTGTAAATTATATACTGAAACCTTATACGAGAACCACTCTATTCATTGGTGAAAACAGCATGAAAATCGGTGCAGTAGTTTTTGAGTTTATCGCGAACAGACAGACAGACAGAAAAAAAGAAAGATCTGGGATGCAGAGCTGGGCACATAGACGCAAAATTGCCTGTCTATGTGTCTTTTATAAGATGTACTTCGGAGAGTGTGCACAGGAGCTGCATGAGCTCATACCGCCTTCTCCTTTCTTCCATCGGTCATACAGACGTACGGCTGGTTACCATCCGCATCTTGTCGAAATCCCTTCTTTTCGTACTAAGCGCTTTGAAACATCCTTTATAATGCGCACTGCCAAGGTTTGGAACTCCCTGCCGGCGTCTGTGTTTCCGAGCTCATATAACCCTAATCTTTTCAAAGTTCGAGTGAATAGGCATATTCTGGGTGAGCTCGCTCCATCATAGGCCTCCTCATCCTTGCTTCTCAGCTGGTTGCTGGCCAAGAGCAAACCCATCTCTAATAAAAAAAAAAAAAAAAAAAAAAAAAAAAAAAACAGACGCAGCGGAGGATAGGATTTTGTTTTACAATATGTAGTGGTGTTAAATAAATAAATATGACACACACTCCACACAGCACCATCTAATTCCACACTAAAGCAACTATAATGCTTGCATTATGTATACCAGACAGTTGATATACTACATACATTACATTACACTGTAAATACATACATATTATAAATACAAAACTGACCAATGACTCAGGTACAAAGATAAAACGTTAACACATAAACATTTGACGCTAGCGAACCCGATTCGAACCCGAGACCGTTTCATTAACAGCTAGGTTTATACTAGCCGCTAGAGCTAGACCAAACGTTTCGTCAATGGTGTTAATAGTATTCATGATGTGATGACATACAATGACAAATCAAATATGCACTTACCTTATCCACATCGCTAAATCCCTCGTACTGTCTAATCAAATCCTGAACAGTTTTCAAGGCATCTCGATATTGGAAGTTATCGATAAAAATGTCTTTGACGGTGGACACCTCTGTTGACAATTCAAGTTCAATTAATTCAATTTAAGTGTAGTATTCGAAACAATAATGCTACCACTACACGCTCTATAATCGATTTTTTAATTAGATGGACTAAAATCTAATAACAAAACGATACATAAAAAATAACTAGTTACTAAAATCACTAGTTTTGAAAACTGGTGACGGCTATTTCATAACTGTAGCACTACCATGACTTGCTATCGAAATCTTACGTTAGTTTACTTCTGTCGATAACGAACCTTTCACCCTTCAATGTGCTAGTGAATGATTTAACTACTAACGTTACGGTATTTCTCGAGAGCATCAGTCAAATTTGTAACTCATGGTACCGATTTTGTATAGAAATGTCAAGTTAAACGTTAGTCGGTAATGGTCGCTAGCGAATACATTCGATAGGTTTTTTACTTATGCAACTCATGTTACTGGTTTTAATTCTTTGAGTGACCGCTAGAGGCGCTGTACAATTTTTCATACAAATATTTTACGTTCTCGTTCATCTCTCGCTAGCGATTTCGGTAGTCATAAACTCATGGTAGTGCTACTCTGGTTACGTTACGTTTCGCGAAAATCACGTAACGACTCAAGCTTACTAAAATGACAGCTGAAATCGTCCTTTCATTTTTTTAATGTTGCAAGCATGAAGCGTAGTGTTGTAGTGTGACCCACTCATAACCGAGTACGATCATTATGGTCAAGTTGTAAGCATCGATCGCGTTATAGAAGGGAACAAAATAACGGAACTCAGCCGCCTTATTAGTGGACTAAAATGACAGCTAGCAATAACTAAAAAACTTATTAGAATAATAAGTTGAACTAACAAACTTATTATAAAATAAAAAAGATTGAATCACGATTCATACCTGACACTCGATTACTCAGGATACAATACTATTTTTACATTACAATAAAATGGTAACCCACCAAATGTCATTTTAGTTCATCTAATTAAAAATCCGACTATAGCTAGTCGGCAGCAAAAATGATTAAAAAATTAATTTAATAGGACAATGGGACATTTTGGACCAACTCCTAAACAGTGATGGAACCTACGCCAAATAAAATAAAATGAATTATAACCTTTTAGGCTATTTAGGCTATTGCAACTTAAAAGATAGGTTAGTTTTTATTTTGAACCCGGGCGAAGTGTAGCTAGTCTATTTGTATATCTCACCCAAATTGAGATCGTTGATTGCAGGGAATTGTAATTCCGACTTCACAGGCACATTTTGTTCATTGTTCTCAACAACCAGCCATTCTAGGAAACTGTGTAAGTCCGGTGGTAATTCTATAATAAAAAAGTATTTTTATAACATACTAGCTGTTGCACGCGACTTCGTCCGCGTAGAAAAGTATAAAACAAAACGACATCTACCATATTTTGGATAGACGGCGCTATCTCCCGAGCCAAGCCGCTAGTATTTACTTTTATTTTAGATTTCCCGTAGGAATGAAGCATTTTCCCGCGGTAAAAAGTAGCCTATGTTCATCACGGATAATGTCGGCTTCTAATGGTAAAAGAATTTTTCAAATCGGTCCAGTAGTTTCGGAGCCTATTCAATACAAACAAACAAACAAATATTTCCTCTTTATAATATTAGTATAGACATGTATGTATTTATAAAAGAAAAGTAAATGTAGTATTATCAACTGCCTGGTTAGTTGTTTAGTGTGAAACTAGATGGCGCTGTGTGGCATGTGCGAAAATATTTATTATTTACTTATTTATTTATTATTTACTTATTTCCTGGTGGTCTTCTGTAAGAGGGTATATGGTTACTGCCTGCCCAAATGATTGCTGAAATGCGATTCGTGATATTTATAATCTTTTACAAAAGTTTTAAATGCTTACTTTGACAAGTCTTCTGTTGGACCTGATAGTCTACCAAGTCAGACATGAGTTTGACAAGTTGTTGCATCAACGACGACGCCACAGCGTACTCCTTGTTGTCTTCTCTTACTGCAAGAATAAAATCCATAAGTGTAAGGTTCCATAGTGTAAGTAAACCTTATTCACTGAAACGAACTTATAGGGAGATAAAGCGTTCGGCTGCGATTGGTGGAGATAAGAGACAATGTGAGTGTACACAGTACATGTACAGTCGACCGCATAAGTCGATTAACACATTCAAAAGTGCAAAGCAACTGAAAACTCGACGCGTCATAAGTCGTTTTTACGACTAGAGGACAAAATAAACTACACGTACAAACGATCGTAAAGAGCTTCAGTAAGTAAGTAAGTTGAGTGTTCAGTTGTTTTGCACTTTTGAATGTGTTAATCGAGTTATGCGGCCGACTGTACTTTTTAGTCTGTTCGTAGAACTCTCACTGTTATTATACTGCTTTTTTTTTTTTTAATTCGTATTATTGTTATTTTAAGGTTTGTATTTCGTTTAAAGTGTATAAACTTATACGTATATTTTTCATTTTATGATTATATCAGGAACCAAAATGTCTATTATCTTAATAAATAATTCACACGGCTAGAATAGTTTAAAATACAAAATAAAAAGTGTAGGGTTGTGGGTAAGTAAGTGGGTACATATTACTATAATATTTTATTATATATAGTTTTCAAAGCTAAAAGTTGCGTAGAATGAACGTTCACCTATTATTGTATACGCTCACTCAAGATTTGCTGTCCTTGTCTTTTGTATGGAATTGAGTGAAAGAGAAAGCGCTATATTAGCTCGTTTCAGTGAACCAACTTTGGTAGGTTTGATAAGACGTCGTTTCGATTATTTTTTTAATATTTCTCGAAAGTGTTGCAATACACTTTTATTGCGGTAATACTTCCCACATACATAATTTGAAAAATTGAAACTTCAAATTTTAAATTTTTAAACTTAGTTCCCCGTTATCAAACTAGATGGCGTCTTAGCAAAACACCCAAGTCGTTTCATAGAGAAGATAGCACTGAACGGAATCTCGTACTTTCCTTGTTAGTTATATTAGACACTAGTTGGTCCACGCGACTTCGTCCGCGTTCCTATGTCGCGATAAAAGGTACCCTATGTCCTTTCTGTGGTGTCCCCAGACAACGTGTATGCAAAATTTCATAGTGATCACGCCAAAACTACTGATAGTTTTGGCGTGAAAGCGTAACAAACAAACAAATAAATAAACAAACAAACTCGCATTCATATTTATAACTAGATGTTGTCCGCGGCTTCGTCCGCGTTAAAATATATAAGAAGTAGCCTATCACGTGTCCCTTACTTCTAAATGTTTATCTACCAAGTTTCATGAAAATTAGTCAATCCGTTTAAGAGTTTGGAGGAACATACATACATACAGAAAAAAATTGTAAAAATGGTAAATTTAGTTTCAGTATCGTGTATAGATGCCGACCGACCCCTACACATTTATTATTAGTATTAATTGATATAATGTCATGTTAATTTCCTTCATGCAGTGAATAAATGTCTTTCTTTCTTTCTTTCTTTCTTTATAATATTAGTAAGGATTAGGTACACACCTTCTATATTTCTAATGCTTTGCATCGCTTGCACAGCTTCCCGACACACTTCCTTCATGTTATCAGTGAGGCTTCTAAAATCGAGGCCATTATAATCTTTCCTAAATATACCTCTGGCACGTCGTCGTCGACTCTTACTGAACCTGGCAAAATTTAATATACTTAATTTCATATTTGTCCATTCCAAACCCGACGAGGCCAGACAGTAATTTTGATCCTACTTTAGTGGGTAAGCGCACTTGCAGCACCTTATATTTTGTGTTTAACATCGAATTACTACAACTGTATGGAATTTGCGTCATCACGAATGCCAAAGCGGCACATAAAAAGTACGCCAAAATTAGAGGTATCATGGCGGAGTCAATGGAGAAAGGTAGTAACGACCAACTTCCACTATCTTCTTCTTCTTCTTCTTCTTCGTCTCTTCTTATGTCTTGGCTCCATAATATATTCATATGTCTTCTCCGATGATTTTGCCAGTGTCATTAGTAAAAATAGCAATTTGTAATAGCCATTTTCTTTTTCAATTAAAAAAGGCAAAATTGAAATTAAAATCAAAAGTAGCAGATCCCGAGACTACTTATATCAACAGGTCCGTCATGTCCAAAGTGGACAGGTCAAGTCAACTTCTACTATTTATCTCAAACTCCTATGCGTTGACGTAGTCATATTTTCTTTTAATGACAGATGACCGAATTGATGCTCTACTCATAATATGTATGTCACTTTTAATAGTTCAATAAAGTTGCTAGTGTTTGTATCACGTGCAGAATCCATAGTTGTTGTACACTGATGATGTTCATGGGGGACGGTAGCCACCCACCATCAAGTGGACTGTCAGCCTGTTTGCCGATAGTGGTGTGCGGATACGGATACGGATACGGATACGGATACGGATACGGATACGGACCTCAACTCTTGTAGTCAATTGGTGTCGGTGCGCGTGACCTTGAAACGGTAAATAATTGACGCTTGCATTATAAAAATGCAAAATGTTTGATTTTAACAAATAAAAAATAATCTGAATGGAATTTAATAGATTTTCATTGCTACCTAATCACCTATATTACTTATGTAAGAATTTCACCTGTGAATTAAAAATTAATAAGGTGAAAGATAAGTAAAATGTACCTCCAAAAAGTACCGAACACGAATACGGATACGAATCTTACTTCTCGCTCGGATATATCAGACGCGGATACGGATACATCGGTATCGATCCGGCACATCACTATTTGCCGACCTCAACATGAAAAGAAAGAAACACCCTACCTTGGTTCAACACTGCGCGACTTCTTCGGTTTCCTCATAATGTTCGACAACATTTTCATCTTGCTCTCAAACCACTTCTGCGATTTCATCAGAATATCACTAGAATTCGTCGAGTGTTTATCCCTAAGCGAAGTATCTATGGGATCCGTTCGTACGCCATATTCATCGTCATACATTCCGTTCCAGAATATGAAATTGTCGTTGGCTTCTACGTCCCTCTTGACAAAGCTTCTATTTTCGAAGCGATTGCTTCCGTTTTTCGAAAATGGTTTTATCTTTTCCGTCGACATGTTTCCTCCGTGTCCTTCTGTCGTGTGAAAATTCATTATGGCGTTTGTAGCGTTCTTCATCGGGATCGCATTTTTAGCTGCAAAAGCGAGACAAGCATTAACTTTATTTACACGCTAGCTTTTTCACGTGACTTCGTCCGTATAACTTTATAAAATACTAGCTGGTGCTCGCGACTTTGTCCGCGTAGAAAAGTATAAAACGCCATCTACCGTATATTGGATATATGGCGCTATCAATTGTATCCCGGCCCAAGCCGCTAGTATTTACTTTTATTTTAGATTTCCCGTAGGAATGAAGCATTTTCCCGCCGTAAAAGGTAGCCTATGTTCATCACGGATAATGTCGGCTTCTAATGGTAAAAGAATTTTTCAAATCGGTCCACTAGTTTCGGAGCCTATTCTATACAAACAAACAAACTTCATATAGTTACTTCATAAACTCCCTGGGGGAAGTTACCTGCAATAATACCTGCATTGATTTCTTCCTTGTATCCACCCGACAATTTCTTATTGTCTCTCTCAAAGACCTTTTTAACCGAACCATTGTTTTGCTCGTCCACAGATAATAGAGCCCTGGATTTGTGACCTATGTTCTCAATAGTGTCAGCATCGTAATTAGGATTATCTATAGACATAGACTCCTTTGCCTTCAAGTCACCGAAAACTTTAGACTCATTTGTTGTAGTGTTTGAACTGCAACGGTATATTAATATATTTATTATATAACATACTAGCTGGTGCTCGCTACTTCGTCCGCGTTGAAAAGTACATATAAAACGCCACCTACCGTGGAATGGATCGCTAAAAATATCACCAAGCAGTTGTCATGTTAGTCGTTCCACCGATTCTGGATAGATGGCGCTGTCAAGTGTATCCTGGGCCAAGCCGCTAGTATTTACTTTTATTTTAGATTTCCCGTGGGAATGAAGCATTTTTCCGCGGTAAAAAGTAGCCTATGTTCATCACAGATAATGTCGGCTTCTAATGGTAAGAGAATTTTTCAAATCGGTCCACTAGTTTCGGAGCCTATTCTATACAAACAAACAAACAAACAAACAATCAAATCTTTCCTCTTTATAATATTAGTATAGACTAGCAGCCCGCCCCCGGCTTCGCATGAACTTGAAATTTTCAAGAATTTTTGATTCTTACTTTGAGGATTCTTACGTTGTAAAATAAATAAATGTTACATGGCAGAAAATTATTTTAAAAATCATTTTAGCCTAGCCGTTTAAATATCTTGGAAATTTGGTTACAGATTTTTTTTAAAGGTTTATAAATTATTGGCAATTATATTTGTTAAAAATTGGAAATTATTTCAATTTACATTACCTTACCTTAATTTAGGCACATCGATTGTGTTCTTATTAAACGTGAAGGCTGAAAACATTTGAAACCAGTTCGATATCATTTTTAAAAACTCTGAACCCCTATCGGCGGCATAGTACTCTGTTTTGTTATCATTATTCACACAAGTGCCGGTTTCGTTTGATTCGTTTTTCAAATTTAAATCTTGCATTGGTTTGACTTGATCAAAATTAAATGTGTGGGATAAAGTTTTCCCATTTTCTTCATCAATAGTCTCGTCAACATGAACGCCTAATTTATCCGTGTCCAATGACTTCAGTGATCTTTTGATGGCATTCAAATTATGTCCTCCATTGGAGTCTTCACTGTCGGCCGATGGAGTCGCGTCCATCGGCAAATTGTGAGACGACGCATGCGGTTTGGAGATGCCGTGAACGAATTTCACATGTTTCCTCAATTGATTCATAAGTTCGAGGGGTTTGTCTTCCGCTTTACCCGTTTTGGATATGGTGAATTTGAATCCTTCATCGTCCGCCGCAATATTACTGTCCTTGTCACTATTGTCTGCTGCAAATTGAAAAATTATTTGTCGGCTGTCGGTTTCAACAACCTTCAAGGTTAACTTCACAAGAGTACCTGATGATTGATGATAGTATAATAATTAAATCTCTAAGTGTAGGTATGTAACTCCATAACTCTTAAACGAATTAACTGATTTTCATGAGACTTGGTATAGAAAGTAGATAAATCCAAATCAATACTATTCCAAAAAATGCTATTCCAAAAGTTACCTTTCTTTAAACGATCAAGTCGCGAACTCATCTTCTTATTCATAACAAAGTCATTATTCTTCGTAATAACTTCGTACTCCTTATTACTCTCCGTAGATTCTGGTTTACTGTCTAAAACTCCATAGTCGCTGTACGCCTGCGCCATTCTTTCATATCTAGCATTCTCATTGCCATCTATGTATTCGGTGTCACTTAGTTTAGCCTCGTCTTCGTCTTCCGTTCCATCACTCTTGGTAGCCTCTCCAAGATGGCAGATCTCCTTTGGCAGTTCGAAATTCAAATTACGCATGGCCACCTGTTTTATGAGTATATTTATTTCATCGGGATACAGTGGCATAGGTCCCTTCCAATTAGCATTGTACAAGTTTGGTAGTTTATATTTTGATGTGTTATTGTCCGTTTCGTACTGTAAGAATTTAGTATATTTTTTCTATTCACATTCTACGCGACTCGAAAAATCATTAACTGTACTGCGATTCATGGTCCTTCAAGTCGATTTACAGCTTATTATATTGGAGATAAACGATAATCCAACTAGAAGGACCATTAACTGTACTGCAGTTCATGGTCCTTCAAGTCGATTTACAGTTTATTATGTTGAAGATTAACGATAATCCGACTAGAAGAACTATTATCTGTACTGCAGTTCATGGTCCTTCAAGTCGATTTACAGTTTATAATGTTGAAGATTAACGATAATCCGACTAGAAGGACTATTAACTGTACTATAGGTCATGGTCCTTGGAGTCGAGTTACAGTTTATTATGTTGTAGATGTAATGTTTTTTCAAAGAAAGGTGGAGTGAGGTTCTGTATGGAGTTAACAAAACCCACCTAGTTGCTAAATCTGTTGACTTGTCTATCACAGCTTGCAAGTGTGCAAGCTGCAGTATAGTGATATTAGCGAAAGCTCAATGTTAACTCACGTCCATCCTCTTTTTTCTGAAATCCACTTGTTTCTTCTCATTAGGAGTTTCACCGTAATTAAAAAACTTTATCTCATCACGGTCCCCTTCGTTGCCGTCATCGAACTGCATCAGTTTACGCATATTTGTCGCAGTCTCAAACATAACTTCAGCTCCATTGGGCGCATTACCCCTAAATAAATAAAAAATAAAGCAACATGATGCCATATAATAAATAAAGAAATCGAGAGGTAAGTTATATTAACAGAAAAATAACAAATGCACAAAAAAGAAAAAAAAAATTACACCCCGGTATTTTTACTAACTTAAATCAGGCATCATTGAAACTTGTAATTGTGAAAAACTAGACATTTTGAACAATAGTCATTCTGAGACACTAGACATTTTGAGACAAGACATTCTGAACCCGAGCAATTACACATACATATGTATGTACATCCATATCCTTCAGACAGTTAACTATAAATAAAATATTAATTGATTAATTAATTAATTAAAAATACTCACATCAACGTCGACCCTCCTAATTTGATACCATCAAAATCTAACTTTGTAGTCAACTCCACTTGGTCGTTCTCAAAATCACCATACGTAGACATCATTTTATTCATGTCAAACAGAGAGTTGTCTTCGACACCTTTAACATTATTTATTTATTTGTTTATTCGTCTATATAGACTACATTTTTTTTTAATTAGAGATGGGTTTGCTCTTGGCCAAGAGCCAGCTGTGTACTTAGCAAGGACGAGGCCTATGATGGAGCGAGCTCACCCAGAAGATGCCATTCACTTGAATTTTGAAAAAAGAATTTCACAAGTCTATACATCGTCTATATAGCAATTTAAATTATTCTACCACCAGTTCGGAAACCTGTTTCTTTTTTTTAATATTCCCTTATAGTCCAAGATCCCTCAAAGGTATTATTTTCTGATTACTAACAGGCTGAATCTTCGTGAGAAACTTTTTCCTCTGCGAAAATTCTCAATAGAGGTAGCTAAAGGAGTTAGAAGCCGTAAAAAACTTTCAAGCGTAGGACTGGGAAAACGTACCACTCAATTTGTAGGACTATGCGGCCATTTTATTATACAAATGTTTACTAAGCTGCAGACAAAAAATTATCTGTTTAGTCCATACCATCCATACCAAAAAACCACTCCCAATAAATCATAATAATAAGGTCATAAAAATTATTACTAACCAGCTGATTTTTTGTTTGCAGCTTAGTAAACATTTGTATAATAAAATGGCCGCATAGTTCTACAAATTGAGTGGTACATTTTCCCAGTCCTTAACACCAAAGAAGCTCTAAGTAATATCGGCCTCGTTTTTCGCCATTTTCGTGTTTCCATCTGGTTCCGATTCCTTTAGAAAAACTCGATCCAATCCGCCACTTCGTAGTTTCTAGTTTCTTATTTCGTAACCAGATACGAAACACAGTTACCAAAGTGAAGAATTACGTACCTTTTGTTGGCTTCGTATTGTCTTCAACATTTTTCATCGCAGGCTTAACACCAAAGATTCTACTATCGGCTTCGCTTTTCGCCATTTTCGTGCGTTCATCTGGCTCCGAATCCTTCAGAAGTTTCTCGAGAAAAACTGGATTCGCCACATCATAGGGCGCGTTATGCTCAATCATTTTGTCTAAAAGTTCGTCCAGCCTTTGCGTGTTTTTATAAAACGGATGTTTCAGTTGCTTCTCGTGCGATTTCTGTTCTTTGGGCGCGTGGGAACATTTGGGCACCTTATGTTTGATTTCAGCTGGATTATATTGAACTATGAATTTCTTTCTCTCAATCACGAACCCAGTGGGTTGAGGGCCGTTGCGTTTACCCCTCTTACTGATAAAGGTCCTACCGTCTCTCTTATTATTTCTTTTTTTAACAAAATCACCTCTATTTTGATGATTTTTCTTATTAGATTCAACAGATCTCTTCAAGCGATTCATTGCAAACATGTCACCCTCGGAACCGACCATGTCGTATTGGTTGGCCTTCTTCAGAAGTTGGATTTGAGCGTCGGTTTGCACAATTTTATTGTAGAAATCTATAAAGAAAATTGTTGTAAGTAACAAAATAAAGGTTTTAGACCAATTGTGTGTTGCCAGTGATGATGATTATACACTATGAGATCTAATCAGAAATGAAGAGGTCCATAAACGTACGAAATTTACCGACAAAAACCGTCGCATCTGTGAGTTCAAAGTGTTTGTGGGCAGGACACAATATGGTACGAAGGTACGAGTGGAGGGGATGAACCGGTACGAAAATTATGGGGGAGCCTATGTCCAGAAGGCTCAGGTTCGGAATGTCCAGAGTATCAGAATGTCCAGTATCTCAGAACACCTAATTTCTCAAAATGGACACTTTGGAGATTCTGAACCTAAGCTGTCCAGAAGTGGATGTCCTACGGCTGAGATGATTGTTTATTAAAGGAATCCAAGTATGATGAATTGCGGTATGTACACTTTTGGTGTAAAATCTACTCTACTGTATGTAAATATTTGTAATATACTAGCTGAGGCTCGCGACTTCGTCCGCGTAAAAAAGTATAAAACGCCATCTACCGTATTTTGGATAGATGGCGCTATCTCCCGGCCCCCTTTACTTATATTTTAGATTTCCCGTAGGAATGAAGCATTTTCCCGCGGTAAAAAGTATCCTTTGTTCGTCACGGATAATGTCGGCTTCTAATGGTAAAAGAATTTTTCAAATCGGTCCACTACTTTCGGAGCATATTCTATACAAACAAACAAACAAAAAATCAAATCTTTCCTCTTTATAATATTAGTATAGAAATTCACTTCTCAACTTCTCGCTGTTTGAGTCATCCTTCATTATGTTGATGTTCAATGCTGACGGTAATCCGTTCAGAGCCAGTTCAGAGTCTTCACTGTTTCTCTGAAACAACGTAAATTAAATAAAAAAAACCTAGAGTCCCGCTGCTGTAATCATCCCCCTTGCAGAAGACCACCGTGAAATAGCAGCACATAATAATAGGCTGTTGTGTTTCGGCGAGTGAGTAAGGGATGCCAGAGCCCTTTAGGTGCCCCATTTCCATCCTTATCGATTATCCTTAATCCTTGTAGCGTAACAAACAAACAAACAAACTCACACTCACATTTATAATATTAATAAGCATTATTATTATTAGAGCATACTGTAAAAGACTAAATTCCTTCCCACTATAGCCGCACACACAATAATGTTTCAGCTCCAAATTTCCATTAAATGTTTTTAGCACTCTCCTTAAATAACTTTGGCCGCCCATCGGCCACCTGGTGGCCTTTAAATAAAACTTGCGACATATTTATTGTAAGGGTTATGGCGTAACGGCGAGAGAGCCTTTAATACTAATGACTGGGTCGTTCATGACGAGTTTTGGCTGCTCTGTGGTTTAATAACGTTCCACGTTACAGAATACAGAATACCACCGTGAAATAACAGCATTATGTGCTGTTGTGTTTCGGTGAGTGAGTAAGGGATGCCAGAGCTCTAATACCCCATCCCATCCTTATCCCTTATCCTTAATCCTTCTATGGTCGGCAGCGCACTTGTAGCACATATGGCGTTGCTTGTGTTATAGGCGACGGTAGCCACCTACCATCAAGTGGACCGTCAGCCTGTCTGTCAACCGTAACATAAAAAGAAATGTTCCGCGTTCGAATTTCAACATGCAGATAAGAATGCAGTGAGATGAATGAAAAATTATTGTCTCTCCACTCCAGCAACTGGATAGTTTCTCAACTGGACAGTAACTCATCTGGACAGATTGTAAACTAGACAGATTCTCAACTGGACAGATTATCAACTGGAGAGCTCCTCAACTGGATAGTTTCTCAACTGGGCAGATTCTGAACTGGATAGTTTCTCAACTGGGCAGATCAGATTCTCAACTGGATAGTTTCTCAAAAGGGCAGATTCTGAACTGGACAGATTATCAACTGGACAGATCCTCAACTGGACAGATTCTCAACTAGATAGTTTCTCAACTGGGCAGATTCAGAACTGGACAGATCCTCAACTGGACAGATTCTCAACTAGATAGTTTCTCAACTGGGCAGATTCAGAACTGGACAGATCATAAACTGGATAGATTCTCATAAACTGGACAGACTCTCATCAAATGAACAGATTTCAATCAACGGGACAGATCCTCAACTGAGCATGTCCTTAATAACAAGACAGAAGATGCAAAAATAAATAAAACGAGTTAAATAAACTGACTATGTATAAAATGCAATAAAATAATAATTTCAGAATAAACAGAGAAAAGAAAAAATATGTATACCAAAATTTCAAAAAAATATAATCAGCAACTTCTAATGTGTTAATGTTTTTTTTGGTAACTTCTTCTAAACCACCCAACGTATTTTGATACGGTTTTCACCAGAACAAAGAGCGATAACCGAGAAATGTGCAACAGTTTGCACAAAATATTGCATTCGTTTGCCCACCTAGTATTTTAACCTTAAAACATAAGTTAAAAATATATTTTATGGCCCACAGTGGGTCCAACTGGCACTTTTATTCAGCGGGTCAAAACTAGTGGGTCCAAAGGGTCTAGATATGTTTTGTTTGACACAATTCTCCTTTCTTCTAAATACATATTTTTTACCAAGTTTTTACCGAAAATTTCCGAACGCACGCATGCAAACAATTAATAGCTCCAAATAATCACATATATATGTATAAGTAATATACATATCAAACATAATACAATTGCTTCTAAGAGTTAAAGGACTTGCGACTACAAATTGATCTACCATCTCCCTCAGACCATACGAGACAGAAAGAGAGACTCTATGATTTAATACGACTCGCCCGACACATGTTACTAATGACTGCTTAATATTGAGCCCTGTTAAGGGGGAGTCGATTTGAAAACATTCGATACTTTTAATTCTAAAATAGAATATGACAATAATAAGATTTTATTTGTAGCAAAGTACACTTAAAAACATACATAAGTATAGGTGAATTATTATATTAAGGTTTGAAGGCGACACTTGTGGGGGAATCGGCGGATGTGTACAATTGCGTACAAAATTGCTAAGAAAAATGACATATTTTTTTCTTATTTCATAATTTTTCACCTCACTAACTTAACATTACAGGCAGTGTTGATATTCCTTCCATAAAATCATCGTGCGATGTCGAAGGACAACGTTTTTTTAGGCATTTATTCACCATGACGTATTTACTAATACGATAAAACAATCTGTACGCAACAGTACCCGAGAGACTCGACGCGCGAACGAAGTGCGGGAGGGGAAGAGCGACTGAGTCTACCAATAACGTGTCGCGAAGTGCGGGAGGGGAAGAGCGACTGAGTCTACCAATAACGTGTCGCGAAGTGCGGGAGGGGAAGAGCGACTGAGTCTATCAATAACGTGTCGCGAAGTGCGGGAGGGGAAGAGCGACCGAGTCTGCCAATAACGTTTCGGCACACCGACGCGTACCCGCCCCCCACTTTCCTCTGCCCCCTCAAAGACCTATAAATAGAGTTCTGCGCACATTTGCCGAGAATCTTTATTCGCTACACGAACTGTATGACATATGGAAAGACAAACACAAACCGGCTCCAACTCAGCATAATGCAGGTTGTAAAATACTGCGCTGGTCTTCTGTTAGAGCCGATGGTCAGGTTACGCTCTTAACAAAACATCAATCAATCATACATAAAAAAAGCTCCAAAAACAATGAAAATTTTGAAAAATAAAATAGTTTAGCTACCTAAAGGTCCTAAGGTTTACGGACAGTATAATATGGAGTAAGTACAAATTCTGCATTTTTGACATATTTATCTACTTTTTTCTATACTACTTAAAATTATAAAGAGGAAGATTGTTTGTTTATATGTTTGTTTGTATAGAATAGGCTCCGAAACTAGTGGACCGATTTGAAAAATTCTTTTACCATTAGAAGCCGACATTATCCGTGATGAACAAAGAATACCTTTTACCGCGGGAAAATGCTTCATTCCTACTGGAAATCTAAAATAAAAGTAAACACTAGCGGCTTTGCCCGGGAGATAGCGCCATCTATCCAAAATACGGTAGATGGCGCTTTATACTTTTCTACGCGGACGAAGTCGCGAGCACCAGCCAGTATTTAATAAAGGCAGAAAAGCGACTGAAGCCGGGGTCTCGTCTCTAGTAAGATTTATGATAAAAACAAGAAACCAAGATTGAATGAAAAGATGCATGCAAGTACAAAACCAGTGTAAATTCATTCGGACAAAACTGCTTCCCCTTAACACGTTGTAATTGTGAACTCTGTGTTATGCACATTAAATTTATTTGTTATTGTCCGTATGTATGTTTGTTAACTTTTCAATTGAAAACTTTTGGGTCGTCGTCAAATTTTAATCACTATAATATTAATATATGTAATCGAATCTATTTTAATAAGTCAATTTGTTATAATAACAATAAATAATCGTCCAGCAACATAAATGACATAACATAATAACATTATATTAATTATTAATTATTAGTTGAGTAAATTTTTTACTTAGGTATATTTTTATTATGACGACACTTTTAGTCCTAGTCTAGTTAAGCTGTTAACCAAACGGTCGCGGGTTCGAATCCTGCTAGGGGCACAAATGTTTATGTTTTAACATTTTACATTTAGACCTACTCCTACTTATATAATACTAGCTGGTGCCCGCGACTTCGTACGCGATGATAAATTAAAAATATAAAAGCAATTACAACGCTTGACAACTTGTTGCTATAACACATTGGCCAGGCGTTAGTTACAGTTTTATATTTTAGATAATCCCTCGGGATCATTACTTTTTTCTTAGATGAAATGTATCCTATGTCCTTTCTGGTGTCCCAGACAATGTGTATGCAAAATTTCATTTAGATCTGTTCAGTAGTTTTGGCGTGAAAGCGAGACAGACAGGCAGAGTTACTTTCGCATTTATAATATTAGTCAGTCTAGGCACAGACAAAATAAAACGTCCAAACATTTTCATACTAAGTATAGGATCCGCTCAGACATCAACCTTGTCGATGTAAAAATAGAAAGAACAAAAAACTATAGGTACCAACGAATTGTATTGATTGAAAACCGAATTGTTTTGCGTACACATTTCAAAGAATCTTTGGCGTGAGCGTTTCTTTTATACTGTGACAATTTAGTCTGTGCGCCCTAAGCGAAAGCCCTCTGATTTAATACTGGGGCCACGAAACTACATTAATTGTACAAGTACATTGACAGCGAGTCGTCGAAGCCCGATGCAAAAGCGTACGTTGTGTTATGTATTAAGTTGTACATATATCTGTGTATGTATGTGTCCATCTGTGTGTATGTCTGTGCATCTACTGTAGCATCGTAGCTCTAAACGGATTCTTCACCAGCAGCGGTGGTAATTGGGATGGATTATACCCATTTGCCACCACCATTATTTTATTTTATAACCGCCAAGGTTAGGAACTCCCTGCCTGCGTCTGTGTTTCCGAATTCATATAACCCTAATCTTTTCAAAGTTCGAGTGAATAGGCATCTTCTGGGTGAGCTCGCTCCATCTTAGGCCTCTCCCTTGTTACCCAGCTGGTTGTTGGCCAAGAGCAAACCCATCTCTAACAAAAAAAAAATAAAAAAATTAAAGCCATTTTATGTAATCAAATTTATTTCGATAATGATAAATCTTTTTCATATTATGAATATGATAATTAAAAAAATTAAAATAAATTTAAAAAGGCAAAAGAATTATCCTAGATATAGGACCCAAGGGGAGGGAGACCTTCATTAAATAATATTATTAAAAAATAATGTTGATGGCGAATGGGAATAATCTATCCCATTTACCACCACTATTGGTCGTAGTGGTGGCGACTGGGAGAAATAATCCCTTTGCCACTATTTTTTTTTAGCATCGGCGACGACTGGAATTATTGGTTCTGGTACGAAAATTATCATACAACACCAAAAATAACTCATTTTATAAAAAAAACGACTTCAAACCGTTTTCTCATGGATGCCATTGTCACAACTGGACCAAATTGAAATGGGACCAAATTGAATTGAGAACCTTCTCCTTTTTTGGAAGTCTGTTGAAAAATTGAATGAATGTTTTAACACATTAAAAAAATAGGAGCGGACGAAGTAGTAGGCAAAAGCTAGTTTTAAATTAAATTTAGTATTTTTTTAATTTTAATTTATTTTTTGAATAATTAATTTTTCATACTGTTTTAGAAGGACAAATCAAAGAGTGGAGGAGACACTTGCTCGAGCGTCTTTTGCGCGTACGTTTGTTTTTTCATTACAATATTTTTATATCGTTTTGTTTAATAGATATCTCCCTCCTTTTTTAGAAGTCTGTTGAAAATTAATGTTATCCGAGCGGAGGAGCGTCGATAAGCGCATTGTACCATCCGTATGGCATCAGTTACAACGCGCTTATGCGTCTCCGCTCACTCCCTGGCCCCACACGACCCCGCACCTGCTTGCAGTAATTAAACAGCGATATTTATGATACAAATGCGATCGTTTTCTCCAAGTAATTGAGTTCGCTTTCTAAGTAACGCCCGCTCCTGTTTAGACACCTGACGCACCGTAGCTTAACAGAATAATAACTTTACCTTAAACAAAATTTATATTATATTTAAATAAAATAGAGAAATTCAATGATTATATAAATGATTATATAAAGCTGAAGTGCAGAGTTTCGTTTGTTTGGTTGTACGCGCCAATCTCGGGAACTACTGATTCATAATTCATATCAATCAATTCTAATAATAAATCTGTAAGGGTTCTTCATGGAGTAAATTACTTTGTGTTCAGAAATATCGTGTTTATATGCTCTGCAAACTATAAAAACTATATTTTGGTCCGTTTTGAATATTACACTTAAATTACAATTCTACGTAAGTATCTAAATATCATGTTTTAAGAGCGCACAACAACCTTTTAAAAGGCATGTCTGGCATCGTCCAAATGCTTATTTTTTACCGGTTTTCTCATAATGTTCATAGTGCAGGAGCCGCATCACAGAAATCCTACTAGATAATATATATATTAAAAATGCGAGTTTGTGATACGCAAAAAAGGCTCAACGTACTTGGATGATATTATGTTGCTATTGTGAAAGGATATATATTTTTTTTACTTGGAATAATATATTTTAAAAGATTTTTTTTTTTGGTGGAAAAATTTTATAGGAAAATATGGAGAAAGACAAGATTTATGCTTCGTGCTAATATTTATATATAATACGCTACATATTATAAAGACTTTAAATAAATTAAAATCGTCGTTCAACGAGCTATGGAAAGGGCTATGCTGGGGGTTACACTGCGAGATCGAATCAGAAATGAGGAGATCCGTAGACGTACGAAAGTGATCGACATAATCCGGCGGATCAGTAAGTAGAAGTGGCAGTGGGCAGGGGATATAGCGGCCGTCGGTTCTCGAGTGGAGGCCACACGGACCAGCAAGCGCAGCGTAGGACGTCCACCAACAAGGTGGACAGATGACCTAATAAAGGCCGATCGGGTCAATGGTGGAACCAGGCTGCTTCTGACCGGTGCAATTGGAAAATTTTGGAGGAGGCCTATGTCCAGCAGTGACTGGCCTGTGGCAGTTTTATGTAGCAATGAGTGTTATGTAGCAAGTGCGACTGCCCCATACTATCTTTTTGGGTCAAATTAGTTATAGGGATTATTAAGTGAGATGATGGCTTTCTATGTATAATTCTATTGTGTATTGTATTTACTAACATAGTTTTAAGTTAATATTTTTACTAACCATTATGGATCTGTGTATAATCCGAAATAAATAAATTATTATTATTATTATCACATATTTATTTTAATCCTTAATTCTACATTTTTTTACAATATAATTATGCTAATATAATAAATACTATAAAAAAACTTAAAACTATAATCGAATTTTTAATTAGATGGACTAAAATGACAGCTGAAATAGGCCTTTTATTTTTTTTTATGTTGCAAGCATGAAGCGTAGTGTTGTAGTATGACTCATTTATAACTGAGTTCGATCATTATGGTCAAGTTGTAAGTATCGATCACGTTATAGAAGAGAACAAAATAACGGAACTCAGCCGCCTTATTAATGGACTAAAATGACAGCTGGCAACAACTAAAAAACTTATTAGAATAATAAGTTGAACTAACAAACTTATTATAAAATAAAAAAGATTGAATCACAATTCTTACCCAATACTTGATTACTCAGGATACAACACTATTTTTACATTACAATAAAATGATAACCCATCAAATGTCATTTTAGTTCATCTAATAAAAAATCCGACTATAGTAGTCCACAAGCAGCGGGGCAAGGCCCAATTATTATATATTATTATAGTCGAATTTCGACCACTGGGCGACCTGTAGTAGGTACCTTTAAATTTTATCTAACATGGCGTCCGGCTCTCGGCCTATAATTGTAGATTGTCCCATTCCGGACGACGCACAGTGAGTCGGCGACGCCGTACCGAGCGAATCTAACTTGAACTGTGAATGCTACAGTTTTTTCTATCTCGTCAACCGCCTTTGTGCATTGTCATTATGATAGCACAACATTAAGGAATGTCTGGACGAACATAGTATATTATACTTATCTAATATTTACAAATATATATAACTAGCTGTTGCACGCGACTTCGTCCTCGTAACTTATTTATAAAATATAATACATTCGTGTATGTGAAACCATGGAAATACACATACAAAATTTCAACCCAATCGGTTCAGCCGTTTAGAAGTTATGTGAAAAAGATAAGTACGGAAGGATAATAATTCTTACTACCCGTTGTCCTATTACCCGTTTTCCCGTAGGAATGAAGCATTTTCCCAAGGTAAAAAGTAGCCTATGTTCATCACGGATAATGTCGGCTTCTAATGGTAAAAGAATTTTTCAAATCGGTCCAGTAGTTTCGGAGCCTATTCTATACAAACAAACAAACAAATAAATCTTTCCTCTTTATAACATTAGTATAGATAGTATAGATTCTTTCAAGAACATTCCAAAAATTTGAGCAACGTGTTATATTTTTTCATCTTCAACGCAACTCCCAGTAAGATACAACTTGCAATAGAAACAAGTGTTATACCGAGTGTAAGTGTGTAGAGGTACATAACTATATACCATGACAAAGGGTGGTCCGTCGGTCTGTCTGTCCAGGACAATAGAGAATCCCGCGGGCGAAACGCAGATTAAAAAACTGTTGCACTTAGAAAATGAAAAATTACAAAATACACGCAAAACTCTCCCTATAGCTAATGCGAAGGGGTTTCACTGCACCAAGGGCCTACAAAAGGATTACAATAGACAAAAAAAAACACAGAAACTGTCAGTCCGTATGTCGTCCTTTCTCATTGAAAAAAAAAATTACTAAGTAGCTTCTTGGAGCGCAAAAATTCATACTAATATTATAAATGTCTAAACAAATCCGTTTCAAATTCAATTTTCAAAATCCGTCCATTTATTTTTGAGTTTATTGAAGTCATTACAAAAAAAATACCAATCTTCTCTCTTAATAATATTAGTATAGATTGCATCCTGTGCGAAGCCGGGGGCGGGCCACTAGTGCAGAATAAATATAGGTATTTTACATGTATGTATGTATTCCAAGTAATCCACATATTTATCTCCTTGCCACTATTAAAAAATAAATATAAACAACCACTCACGTAAATTTGAGCAAGAGAAAGAGTTACAGGTAGGTAGGTTACCTACCCCGACACACAAATCACTTACAAGCTTGGCCGCAGGGGAAAATAAATATGGAACGACACCTTAAGGCGGCAAAACCGCGTATGATTTGTGGCTACGCAACTCCCCCTTAATACGTACAGCGTGTATAAAATTGAACGCGAATACCAGCATTCTGGACGAGCTTCATAGATTGCGACGCTTCTTATAAGACCTAAGAAACTTACTGCCTTGTGAAATCCAACAATACGGGACTTGATCTTTAAGGCTGGTTTTTCGTACCGCGCCGACCGTCGGCGCCGACATGCCAATACATATTGGGTGCTATGAAGCGTTTAAGAGTAACGCTGACCGCTCAGCGCTGACGAGCCATACGGAGCCATACGCGCCGCGCTTCAGCGCCGCTGATGATCGGCGCCGACAGGCCAATATGTATTGGGTTTTCGTGTTGTGGCGACGAGTGCATTAATTTTATATTGGCCTGTCAGCGCTGACGATCAGCGCGATACGAAAACGAACGTCTCGCGCTGACGCGCCCAGGCATCGCCGCTGACGGTCGGCGTGAGACGAAAACCAGCCTAATACTATTAAAAACAACGATCAAAACAATATAATCTAGGAATTTTCTTTGTCTGCCCCCCGCCCCCCCCCCTTCCTTATTTATATTCCTCGCTACGCCCTTCCCGATTGGAACTCGTTTCCGGCCTCTGTGTTTCCGAACTCATATTATAACCAAAATATTTTTAAAGTTCGAGTGAATTGGCATTTTCCGAGCTAACACACTCCATCGTCGACCTCCAAAGCCAAAAATACAATGTCAAGAAGATAATAAATAATAAATTAATATACTAATATATTAATATTTAAAAAAAAAGTTGAAAAATATTATTATGTAATCTACAAGTGGAATTTTTTTATTAGATTTAAGTTATTTACAAACACTATTATTATGTAATTGTACCTGTAAACCCTACAATAAAATAAATAAATAAATTATGTACCATTGACTTACTATATTACTTACTTCGTAATAGGTACTTATTATAACGTGAAGCATGGGCTAAATTTATTAAAAAAAAAAAGTGGCAATCCCCGGAGCCCGACGCGAAAACGGAATGTTATAAGTCTGGTATTATGGTATTATCAATGTTTTTAAAACTTTTTTTTCCAAAAAAAAAAAGGGTAATTTTGACAAGATAACCTGCCGTAGGTACGCTACATATCCTATGGAAGAAATATCTGTATATTAATAAAATTATTAAATCTTATTTTACATCAACCTGTATATAAATACTTAAGACGCCACCAATTGACTTCCATTATAGCTAAACATAATATATTAATATTTATCGTTTACAAGAGGGACCGCGAGCACATCTTCAGCCGAATTATATCTTCGGAGCGTAATGGTACATTTCTTGCACCATAATGTCATAGCAATTAAGTTCAAATTCGTACTAATAAAATTGCCTACGGGCGGAGAAGACATAAATTTTATTTTGTAGCTAAGTATTATGTACATGAAAACTTATTCTATGTAAAAAAAAAACCTTTTTGGATTAACTCTCCTCGAGTCTTCTGGGAGTATAGTCAAAAAATAATTAATAATGTGTCAATTTACTGTAAAATATCAGCATAATATGTGTTTCGGTGAGCGAGTAAGGTATGTCATATTATGACACACCTGCTGTGGCTTGTGTTATAGGCGACGGTGGCCATCTACCATCAAGTGGACGGTCAGTCCGTCCCTACATAAAAAAAATGTATTCCTATTTTAACCCTAATCTTTTCAAAGTTCGAGTGAATAGGAGATGAGCAAACCCAATGTATTTTATATTGTATTTTTTTATACAAATGTTCCTCTTTATCCCTCTTAAATCCGAATTAAAATCGGAATTTCTTACATTTCGGACATAATGTCAGAAATTGTGAACATAACTGACTTCACTCGCTCGACACAGCGTGCGTGCCCTTTCTTTAAGATGAAAACAAGTTGGCGGCCCGAACTCATCGGTCTCATGTCTAAAATGCGTCCTGTCTCACACAGCACAAAGCGCGGGAAGAGCACTCGACTTACATGCACAATCATTCATACCAAAAATAAAATCACAAACAGACCCTTGGGCGTATACTCTTTTTGACAAAACTACTGCATATATCTATTTCGTGTAAAGTTATTTCAACTCTTGAATAACTAATCAATGTTTGTATGGAAAGTATTTTGTAGTTTTTGTAAACTAGAGTGACCTATTCAACCTCAAAGTTGCATTAAAACTTGTGTTAAAATATGGATTTTTCAAGGATCATATCTTTTAAATTAATACTTTTTTTTAAGTTGTACTTTTGTAGGAACCTAGTTAACGACAAGATAAATCGGTAACATGCTTACTTTTGTAAATTAAACATAAAACAGCGGAGTAATTTGGGGGTCTACGTTTGTATGGAGGAAAACTGACTTGTAAAACCTTAATGACTCAAATCAAACCCTCTAAGCCTGAACACTCAGGAATTGTCTCACTGTCTATCAACAAAAATCTTTAAAAAAATAAAGAAACAATACATGAGCACTTCAAATCCAAAAGTCCGTTAATTCATCAAACTGAAACAAAGTCGGGGAACATAGGAATTGAGATAGAGGGCGCTACAGATTATGCTCACGTACAGTGCGGGGAAAAATATGACGCTTCGTTTTTAGGTTAGAAAATCGGTCTTATAGCGGTGACGTTGTGTATTGGCACAAAATGGTACGTTTGATTTTCGTTTTTAATAAACATATTTTGTTTCGTAATACAAATATAATATTATGTTTATTGATCCACACCAGTTAAGACAAACTAACATATTATGCTTGCGGATCAGTAAGTTGAAGTCGCAGATCTATATAAATCAAAATCAATAAGAAATGTATGTTCTCTATGGACTCAAAAACCACTCAACCGATTATAATTCGGTTTTCACTTATGGAAAGTGGGATAAACGAGGAAGGCGTGTAAAAAGAGCGAGGCCTGGAGCGGGTTGGTATTTTTTTTTAATTTACCTATACTATTATACTATATAAAGCTATACTATATAAAGTATATAAACTACATAAAGTTTGTTTATTTGTACACGCTAATCTCAGATACTACAGCGGGCCTATTCTCTATCTGTGGTTTTCAAAAACGTGTCGACTTCAAAGTCGACATTAAATAAGAAATAGTACTTTGTCAAACTAAAAACCACACAATAACGCGCCAATAACTTCATCGACATGTATAACTATGGAATAAACGTCGTAGACATTTTGACATGTGCTTAGTGAATACCAAAGTAGACAATTGTCGAGTCTATAACCGCATCAAGTCGATAACCACAGCAAAACCACACTTAGAGAATACGGGCCCTGGTTCGAATTGAAAAATTCTTTTTGTCTTGGATAGTCCATTTATCGAGGAAGGCTATAGGTTATAGAGAACGCGGACGAAGTCGCTGATACAAGCTAGTCTTAAAATAAAGATGGTTCTGCATCTATCTAGCAGTGTAGCGAAGACAAGCCTATTCACTCCCACTTTTAAAATTACTAGTAATTTGTAAAGATATTTTTACTTTAATGTTACATGATTATATTAAGTATGTATATTTTATTTTACTCACACTATAATGAGCGTATATTATTTATTTACTTGAATAAGTCGTATATATTTTTTTTGAAAACTCGATTTTATGTCAATACGCAATGTCAGCAGTATAGAGGGCTACAGGGCGCGGTTTACCGACTATGTCCCCTGTAATCCCAACTCCTTTGTGAGAAAGGGGAACATGATACAACTGCGTTACCAATGGTTCTAGATTCTTTTAAATGCTTATTAAAAGCAGCTCTTGCTTGCTCGAAAATTTGTCCAAATTGAACGGAAATAATAACAGAAATAAAAACATTTATTCAACCTTTATTGCTCACTAGAGACACGCAATTTTTATAGATAGAAAACTTTCCCTTTTTTATAAGTGAAAACCGCATTAAAATCGGTCTAGCAATTCTCAAATTTTTGCGCAGACTAACTTACGTACGGCGTTTGGTCTTTGAGTATTTAATACATATATCATTTCATTTTGTATTTAACATATCATTTCATTTAGTAATTAATATATCATTTAATTTAGTATTTAATATATAATTTAATTTAGTAATTAATATATCATTTAATTTAGTATTTAATATATCATTTAATTTAGTAATTAATATATCATTTAATTTAGTATTTAATATATAATTTAATTTAGTAATTAATATATCATTTAATTTAGTAATTAATATATCATTTAATTTAGTATTTAATATATCATTTAATTTAGTAATTAATATATCATTTAATTTAGTATTTAATATATCATTTAATTTAGTAATTAATATATCTCTTAATTTAGTAATAAATATATCATTTAATTTAGTATTTAATATATCATTTAATTTTATATTTAATATATCATTTAATTTAGTATTTAATATATCATTTAATTTAGTAGGTATTTAATATATCATTTAATTTAGTAGGTATTTAATATATCATTTAATTTAGTAGGTATTTAATATATCATTTAATTTAATAGGTATTTAATATATCATTTTATTTAGTATTTAATATATCAGTTAATTTAGTAATTAATATATCATTTAATTTAGTAGAGTCTGCCACTACTAAATAAATAATGTATTAAACTAGTAGGTGCTGGCGACTTCGTCCGCTTAGAAAGGTATAAAACGCCATCTACTGTATTTTGGATGGAAGGCACTATCTCTAGGGCCAAGCCGCTAGTATTCACTTTTATTTCATATTTTCCGTAGGAATGAAGCATTTTTCCGCGACAAAAAGTATCCTATGTTCATCACGGATAATGTAGGCTTCTAATGGTAAAAGAATTTTTCAAATCGGTCCACTAGTTTCGGAGCCTATTCAATACAAACAAACATACAATCAAATCTTTCCTCTTTATAATAATATTTAGTACAGATGAATATCTCATAAAAACCCATAGTAACGCCACAAAAACGTCTGATTGATAAAAATACGTCCCCAAACATTGCTATGGGCTTTGCTGTGACAAATACACTAGAAAATGTGCCGCGGCGTCTCTTGCGGGAACCGTAACTCACTCTTTCGACTCGCCCAAACAAAACTTATAGGTCTTTGTGGACTTTCTTCGCAAAAAAAAAAACTTCGCCATATAAAGCTTTCAATGCCATTATTCTTCGCCAAACAATATTATAACGTTTTCACATAAATCTCAAATAAAATTTAAGCGAAAGGGAAAAATACATACGTTTCAAAATTTCTAACCAACATTGAGGTATAATATTACCTACTAGAGAAGCTATCACAAGAACAGATCTATTACTACTAATACTAGCTGCTGCCGGCGACTTCGCCCGCTTATAAAACAAAAAAATAGATAAAAATCTATTCTCATACCTACCAAGTGTACATATATAAAATTCCATCAAAATCGGTTAAGCCGTTTCGCAAGAGTATGGCAACTAATTAAACACTGTGACACGAGAATTATATATATTATTACATCATTATCTAAGTATGTTACTATATAGATTGCTTGTACTTACGGTTTCTCGAAAGGTGTCAGTCACATCTGCGAAATAAAAAAATAAAAAAATCAAATAAATCCTTACATACTAACATTATAAATGCGAAAGTAACTCTGTCTGTCTGTCGCGCTTTCACGCCAAAACTACTGAACCGATCACCATGAAATTTTGCAAACACGTTGTCTGGGACACCAGAAAGGACACAGGATTACATTTCATCCAAGAAAAAAGTAATGTTCCCGAGGGATTATCTAAAATATAAAACTGTAACTAACGCCTGGCCAATGTGTTATAGCAACAAGTTGCCAAGCGTTGTAATTGCCTTTACATTTTTAATTTATCATCGCGTACGAAGTCGCGGGCATCAACAGCACCAAGCGACTCGTGTATAGAGCTGTTATTGTATTGTGTTATTAGGACTATAATTTATGGTTATGTTGTGTATAATAAAAATATGTAGTTCTATTTATTATTTACCTGGTCCCACATAACCGCTGAGGCCGTTCATATCCTTCCTGAAATATAACAAAATAATTAAAAATTAGAGGAGCGGTCAATGATAATTTTTTAGTATTTAGTGGCAGTAGGGTCCACTGCGTTTCGCAGTCATTTACACCACTGTGAAATAACAGCACGTGTGCTGTTGTGCTACCTTACTTTTTGAGAGTCTGTCTTTTGCGAATATGTCTTTTAGCGATTTTGGTTTTTTTGCGAATCTGTCTTTTAGCGATTCTATCTTTTAGCGATTCTGCCTTTTGCGAGTCTGCCTTTTAGCGATTCTATCTTTTAGCGAATCTGTCTATTGCGAATCTGTCTTTTAGCGATTCTGTCTTTTGCGAATATGTCTTTTAGCGATTTTGTTTTTTTTGCGAATCTGTCTTTTAGCGATTCTATCTTTTAGCGAATCTGTCTATTGCGAATCTGTCTTTTTGCGAATCTGTATTTTAGCGATTCTATCTTTTAGCGAATCTGTCTATTGCGAATCTGTCTTTTAGCGATTCTATCTTTAAGCGAATCTGCCTTTTGCGAGTCTGTCTTTTAGCAATTCTATCTTTTAGCGAATCTGTCTATTGCGAATCTGTCTTTTAGCGATTCTATCTTTAAGCGAATCTGCCTTTTGCGAGTCTGTCTTTTAGCGAATCTGCCCTTTGCTAATCTGTCTTTTAGCGATTCTGTCTTTTGCGAATATGTCTTTTAGCGATTCTATCTTTTTGCGAGTCTGCCTTTTAGCGAATCTATCTATTGCGAATCTGTCTTTTAGCGATTCTATCTTTTAGCGATTCTGTTTTTTTGCGAATCTGTCTTTTAGCGAATCTATCTTTTAGCGAATCTGTCTATAGCGAATCTGTCTTTTAGCGAATCTGTCTTTTAGCGAATCTGTCTTTTAGCGAATCTGTCTTTTGCGAATCTATCTTTTAGCGAATCTGTCTATTGCGAGTCTGTCTTTTAGCGAATCTGTCTTTTGCGAATCTATCTTTTAGCGAATCTGTCCTTGTGCGAACAAAGCCATTGTCAATCATGAATACTAATAATAAATCTCTAAGTGTATGTATGTATGTGTGCATAATTATTACTCCATAACTCTTAAACGAATTGATTGATTTTCATGAAACTTGGCAGATAAACACTTAGACGTACAGGACACGGAATAGGGCTATTTTATAGCACAACTAGTTATACTATCAAAACTAACACATTACCTACTTACCTATAGATATTTCTGTTCCTCGACAATCCCGGTCCAGAGTTGGTGTCCTTTTTGTATACCATATTCTTGTCCGTACAATCCATGGGCATCGAAGTCCTGAACACCAAGCAGAAAACGAACACCACAAACGCTATGAATACTGACACTAAGCAGTATACGCCTAGGCATTGTGTGTTCAACATGTTCTGCAATCTAGAAACAAAAAAATATATCAATAAATCAATTTATTAAACAAGATTTATTTTTGACAGTTTTTGACCCCTTTTTGACCCCTTCCCCATCCCCTTTTAAGAAAAAATTAAAAAAGGCCGACCCCCTCCCCCCCTATTTATTATTTATTAGGTACGTAATATAAAGGAATTTTTTTTAATGAAACAATTTTTAGGAAATTTATTTGTATGTACCTACAAAAGTATACCTACTAGTAATTTTTGGTAGTAATCAACTTTTGGTTTTATTTTAAAGTTTTTCCTAAATTTTCCAATTTTTAATTTGAATCTTACGAAAGAACTTCGTGTCACACGTTTTGAGGCCAACGAACTCTGAAACTGCTGAACCTATTTGGTGTTAAAACTTCGTAACTCGTGTGTGTGATTTGGTCCAACATAAAAGATGGGATAGGTTTCATTTTGAATCCGAGCGTATCTGTGAGCGCGCCACTAGCTAGTATTTAAGACTGTCCACCTAAACTCTACAGATAAATGGAGACAATAAATAAAAAAATAAACATAACAACAAAATAAATAAAACAAATTAAAAAAAATGATATACAAATATTGCAATGAAAATACAAACGTACGCGCAAGAGACGCACGAGCAAGTGTCTCCTCCACTCTTTGATTTGTCCTTCTAAAACAGTATGAAAAAATAATTATTCAAAAAAAAAATCCAACTTAAAAAATAATAGGGTAAAATGACCTAATGGTCCGTGAGCCAGCGACAGATTTTCATGACCAATTTCCTCTCAGTCGATAACTGGTAAAATGACTGAGAGAGTTGTATCATGATGCGTTGTGAACGTCAGCTGCGGCTTCGATGATGGGTTGAGCAGTAGAGTGGTAGCCGCCCACGCACATAATAAAAAAAAATTTTAAACATTTATTCCCGATTAAAAATTCATCAAATTATAGTTAGCCTAATATTTTGAAGAAACAAAATTGTCAGCTATTTATAAAATGGTGGATTATACGTCAGCAGGTCACACGAATATATACGTGTTCAGTGATTACCTCCTGAATAGAAAATTTATCAGATGATAGTTTATGTATTACTGTTAATAAATAAAAAAGTCAGCTGGCTATATCTTGGTGGAATGCTTGTCAGCTGATGCTCTGAAAGTGTAACGGGCTACCACTGCTCAACCCACCATCGGAGCCGCAGCTGACGTTCACAACGCATCATGATACAACTCTCTCAGGCATTTTACAAATTATGGACTGAGAGGAAATCATTGACGAAATTAGTGCCTGGCTTACGGACCATAATGTTGGCACCCCTCCAATTTATTGGCACCCTAAATTTTTCACTAAAATATAAATAAATCTCAAGTTTATGAGAATTCGGTTTAAAGAACTTTATTCTCATAAAAGAACAATTTGTTCACTTAAATCTATGAGAACTTAATGACTAACATGTATACAATTAATACGTCGGAGATAATTGAGCTAATTTATGACGTTGGTCTGTATGTATTCTTTTAATTTGTGTTTAAAGCTATGGTACGATGGGAGTAAAAAAACCTTCGTCAGTTTTCAAATTCATTCCTTTATGAAGTGTAAACTCTTAGTACCTTTTGGAACTAAATCACGCAGGAGACAACTGCATATGAAAGTAAACTTACTAGAATATTGAAATAAAAGTCTTCCCCGTTTATACCTTTTTCCATAAGTGAAACCGAATTAAAAACGGTCTCGCCTTATCAATTCATATTATATTAGCTGTTGCACGCGACTTCGTCCGCGTAACTTTATGAAATATAGCCTATAACACTCGCTGATAATATAGCTTACTAACAGTGAAAGAATTTTTCGAATCGGTACAGTGGTTTCGGAGCCTATTCAATACAAACAACAAACAAACACATCTTTCTTCCTTATAATATTAGTATAGATATAAAAAAAAGGTGGACATAACGTCTATAATGATTAAATACCATTTGATTGACATTTCGTAGTTTCCTAGTTTTCCCTACCTGTGACAAAACATTATTCACCTCCTTGTGAGTATATTGCAAACGTCAATTCGATATTCTGTTTTGATAATTGCTCTTGTGCAAGCAAATGTCGACTTTATGGTGACGAACCTATTATTACCGTGATTGTACTACAATTTGTTACACTCACAGGTATATCTGTGCATTGTATATCTGTGCTCCCTCATACAATATGTTTTTTTTTACCATATTGTGTTCTAATTTTAGGCAATTCAATTTTATTTCCATTTCTAGTGTTGTATTTGTTTCTTTTTTGGAAAGTGATTTGAGAATTTATATTATTTATTTCTATTTATATAACGTTTTTAAATTAATAAAATTAGTATGATCATAAATTAATTTTGTAGATGTTAAGTAGTCATAATTAAAAAGAATTTTAATTATTTTATTTTATGTGGTTTCCAATAAACGTTTTGTATAGACTAGTGAGTGATATTGTTCCCTCTTAAGAGTCATTTATACCAACTCACCCAGAACCGCCAATTTTCCTTTTTCTCGCCTCGAAACGGCTGCAAAAATAAGTTAAATTTTAAAAAAAAAATATATCGGCAATTACGATTAAAGTTAGATTTAATCAAAAAAGAGATAATATGATTATTCTATTTTTACGCAATAAAAAATATGTATGTAATAACTTACATAGTATTTAGCTCTGCACTGGTTGTATTCTTTTTCGTATGTCTTGTCATCAACCATTTTTGATTTGGGATTATATTGTTCGGAGACACTTGAACGAGAGTCGTAATTGAATTTCTAAAAACGAAACAATCCAATTTTAAATCTATACTAATATTATAAACAGGAAAAAATTTTTTGTTTGTTTGTATAGAATAGGCTCCGAAACTAGTGGAGCGATTTGAAAAATTCTTTCACCATTAGAAGCCGACATTATCCGTCATGAACATAGGCTACTTTTTACAGCGGGAAAATGCTTCATTCCTGCGGGAAAACGGGTAATAGGACAACGGGTAGTAAGAATTATCCTTCCGTACTTAACTTCTTTTTCAGATAACTTCTAAACGGCTGAACCGATTGGGTTGAAATTTTATATGACTACTTCGATGGTTTCCTGGATGATTTAAAAATACAATTGGACCCGGTAGGTGGCGTTGCTGTCGGTATGTCAACTACTAAACGGCTTGACCGATTGGGTTGAAATTTTGTATGTCTATTACCATGGTTTCACAGATACGAATGTATTATATTTCATAAAGTTACGCGGACGAAGTCGCGTGCAACAGCTAGTGTATAATATGAAAATGAGTTAATTCGTTTTAAGAGTTATGGACGAACATACATACATACAATACAATACCTACACTTACAGATTTACTATTTGTATCGATTTACAAAGTTACGCGGGCGAAGTCGCAGGCGGCAGCTATAGTGGAAAATAAAAGGAACTGACAGCAGCACGTAGTTGCATGTTATTCACGTCAATTAAACTGTCATGCATGCATGACAGCTGCTGTCGCATGTCATGCTGCATGATCGTCTGGGGACCGCTTCACTCACTTGCTCTATTATCTGTCCAGACTTGACCCGTGACACTGAACTCTTCTTTCTCCTTTTCCTCTCTTCTTTTTGATTTAAAAGTTTCGTCTTTTCCGGTTCTCTGTTAATAGGTGACAATATAAAATGTCAATAGAGCTCGTGGCAAAATTTTTGTTATGGTCCAGTATCCTTCAAAGGAATTTTTTTCTGATTACTAACAGGCTGAAACTTCGTGAGTAGCTTCGGTTTGCCGAGATGAACAACTTTTTCCTCTACGATAATTCTCTATAGAGGCAGCTAAAGGAGTTAACAGCAACTTCTAAGCGTAGGACTGGAAAAACGTGCCACTCAATTTGTAGGACTATGTGCCCATTTTATTATACAAATGTTTACTAAGCTGCAGACAAAAATCAGGTAGTTAGTAATAATTTTTATATTGGGAGTGTTTTTTTGGGAGGGATGGGTATACTGACCAGCCGATTTTTTGTCTGCAGCTTAGTAAACATTTGTACAATAAAATGGCCGCATAGTCCTACAAATTGAGCGGCACGTTTCCCCAGTCCTACGCTTGGAAGTTGTTTACGGTTGCTAACTCCTTTAGCCTACCTCTTTAGAGAATTATCGCAGAGGAAAAAGTTGTTCGTCTCGGCAAACTCAAACTACTCACGAAGATTCAGCCTGTTAGTAATCAGAAAAAAATCCTTTGAGGGATACTGGACTATTAGTATAACAATCTATAGCGTCTCTAAATTTATTCATTCACTATAGCTGGTGCCTGCGACTTCGTCCGCGTTGAAAAAGAAAAAAGTACCTAGGCTATCCTGTCTCCAGTACATCTAATTTTTTATCAACCAAGTTTCATGAAAATCTTTTAATTCGTTTAAGCGCCTGTTTCACAAACGTCAAGTATGGCTTACTCTATATTATATTATTATATTTATTATATAATACTATAAATGCGAAAGTAACTCTGTCTGTCTGTCGCGCTTTCACGCCAAAACTACTGAACCGATCACCATGAAATTTTGCATACACGTTGTCTGGGACACCAGAAAGGACACAGGATTACATTTCATCCAAGAAAAAAGTAATGTTCCCGAGGGATTATCTAAAATATAAAACTGTAACTAACGTCTGGCCAATGTGTTTTAGCGACAAGTTGTCAAGCGTTGTAATTGCTTTTATATTTTTAATTTATCATCGCGTACGAAGTCGCGGGCACCAGCTAGTGAATACTAATTTTGATTTCGATATGATTCGGTACAATACTCACTCTTTATTCTGCATATCTTTAAATAACTTTAGCATAGGAGACTGGCACTCCTTGTCAGATTTCTTGTCATGGCTGAAATTAATAATATAAAATCATCAATTAATAATAATAATAAATTTGTAATTATATTGTATGTAAGTATGTATGTATGTCCATAACTGTTAAACGAATTAACTGATTTTCATGAAACTTGGTAGGGGTTGGCTTTTGAATCTTGTATGTGTGTTTTATGGTGTTTAAATAACCCCAAATTTGTTTACATAACGAAATATGATACAATACTTATTTGCACTGGAAACAAATAAGTTAGGTTAGGTTCTGGAATGTTATGAAAATTGCGAGCGGAGCGCAGCGGAGTAAAGCGGAGCGCAGCGGAGCGAACCCACCCGTTAAACTGGTTGTAGCAGTACGACTGGTAACAGAATAGGTTAGATTTTGTAATGTTTATGACTCTATGGTTCATTTCAAAATGTGTTACAAAACTTATTTACACTAGAAAGTATTTATTTGTATAGAAAACAAATTTGGGGTTATGTTTTAAATTTTTTATAAAGTTAATTGTGAATGGATGTCCTAGATATTAAAACTATATTTTTATAGAACTAATACCATAAGTTACCATAATAATACCATAATTAAAACTAAAAACACCTCAAAAAACCTCAACACAAAATTCAAACACAATTCTTTTAACATTTTAGTAGACGTATAGGACTCAGGACTTTTTTTCTTTTTTAACGCGGACGAAGTCGCGGGCGCCAACTAGTGTATCTCCCATTACTCCCCTTTATAGACACTATACAAGAATCTTGTTAAAGCAAATATTTTGAGATTTGGGTTTCCTCACATAATTGCTTATTAAATACCTATTAAAATATTTAAAAATAAAACCATTCAATTCAACACATCTCACAGTTCTTTTAAATATATCGACAACCAACACAATTGAAACTTTGATACACTACAAAAACTAATTGCAAATATTAATTAAACGAAATAAAACAAATAGTAAAATAACCTTTTGCTACTTATTCCCATATTTTTTTATGTGACATTTGAACCTTAGATAATAAATATTAACGTCAACGCTTTTGAGTAAAAAGGTTTCATTCTAGAAATTTTGAAAAAATGAAATTATGAATTTTATTGGAAATTTGGAAAACAAGTATACGATCTTCTATTCAAATGCGATGTTGTATATAAATTTTTCAAGTCGAGTTTTCGAGTTATAGACAAACCAATACAACACTTTTGTATATATATAAACTAGCTACACACTCCCGGTTTCGCCCGGGTTCAAAATAAAAACTAGGATAGTTTTTATTTTTTATCTTTTAAGTTGGACCAAATTACACATAGTTACGAAGTTTTATCAAAATCGGATCAGAGTTCATCGCGGACAAACAATGTTACACGAAATTGTTGTAATAATATATATAGAGACTAGTGGTCCGCTCCCGGCTTTGCTCGAGTTCAAAATAATAGCTATTCTATCTTTAAAGTTGGATCAAATTACGAAGTTACGAAATTAGTTACGAAGTTACGTAGTTAGTTACGAAGTTACGAAGTTAGTTACGAAGATACGAAGTTAGTTACGAAGTTGGTTACGAAGTTACGAAGTTAGTTACGAAGTTTTATCAAAATCGGTTCAGAGTTCATCGCGGACAAACAACGTTACACGAAATTGTTATATGTGTATAGAGATATTATATATATTATGGATAACTTGATATAATATCTAAACCAACATGTAAAACTAGCTGATGCCTGCAACTTTGTCCACGTTGAAAAAGAAAAGAATAGCCTATCTTGTGTCCCGTACGTCTAAATGTTTATCTACCAAGTTTCATGAAAATCAGTCAATCCGTTTAAGAGTTATGGAGGAACATACATACATACAGAAAAAAATTGTAAAAATGGTCAATTTAGTTTCAGTATCATGTATAGTATAGGGCCTATGTACACGATATTTCTGAAATCAAGGTAAATTACTCCATGACCGACCCCTACAGATCTATTATTAGTATTGATTGATGACGAAAAGCAGTCTGTACATATGTTAGTCATTATTTTAAAACAGCACAGCACTTACTTACTTACCTATATATAAGAACATTTTGTGGTTTACCCATAACTTTTTCTACATCTAAACTCACTGGAGAGCCGTAAAATTGTGGGGTAAGCAATTATTTCTGAGAAAGAGAGGCACATCAAATATTATTTTTATTGCGCCCTCTACCTCCTAATGTGATAGCGAGCGCACGCAATACTTTAAGTGATACCTAAAACATGTACTTGCCTACATGTATTTTTATTGGCAATTTTATTTTTCATTTATTTCTCGGACATAACTGTAAAACTACAGCTAAGTAATTTCTCAATACAACTGTGTAATATTTTATCAATTTTCGAACAGTGGCGATAAGTGGAAAAAAATTTGCATTTATCCCATGTACTATTTTTTGTTATCTAATAAAATTATATAAATATAAATCTAATATATAAATATAATATAAATCTAATATATAATATAATATATAAATATAATATAAATCTAATATATAAATATAATGTAACAATTCGCTATGTGACTAATTTTAGAAAATCGTTTTAAATTATTCTTTGTCACGTAAAAAGCACACTATATTAATATTTCCGGGAGATCTACTGTATTATTAATAATAAAATCAATGTTTAAGTTTAAATTTCCAAATCCGCGCCAAAAACGCTGTTTCTCTAATGGAGTGATACGTGTGACGTCACACGCTAGTAAACAACTCAATGTTATGTCAATGTCAATTCAATGCGGAAGCAATGTTTACTAGCGTATGACGTCATCAGAGTTGAAACCAATCAAAGGGCGTTTTGAGTCGCAGATAAAATTTCAAAAATTATAATTATTTTTTTATATAATTTGCAAAAAATATACTTAATTTAACTTAATATTAAAGTGACATTTGTTTTTTACGCTTTTTTCTGATGGATAACCACAATTTGTTTACTACAATAATGTCTATATAAATATGTACTTATTCTAAAGCCAATTCTAAAACATTTTAAGTAAGTTGTAAGTTTAATATCATCAATACTAATAAATCTGTAAATGTATTCTCCATAACTCTTAAACGAATTTACTGATTTAATACTACTAACGAAATACAGGACACGGAATAGGCTACATTTTTCTTTTTCAAGAAGCTCATACATCACAATAAGAAGAAGGCTATATAAAACATAAAACGCGGAAGAAGTCGCGGGCACCAGCTAGTATTGTATAAAGTTACGCGGACGAAGTCGCGTGCAACAATTGGTAGTTAATAAATTTATATGTACACGAGTGTTGACCACATAGGGTTACCTTTAAAAAAAGCTATCGGCCATCGATAGTGATTAACCTGGCGAGTAGGGTAAACGCACCGAATGTTGACTCCGAGGGGTGGGATCAAATCTATCCCGCGGGGCCCCGAGCCTTCATAAAACATGTTTACACGACTCTAAGGTAGCTTCACTTACAAAAAGAATTACAATTTGTTAAGTATTAGATTTTTTTTAATATTTTTTTCTAGGAAAGAAATTCTGTCAACCCTTCCTCGTTTGTCGCTTTTTTGGTTAGTGAAAATCATATAGAAATACGTTGCGTGGTTTAGAAGAAGTTAGCGGAGAAATAGACAGAGGTGGACAGGGAATTAGCGACTTCATTTTAAAACTAGCTGTTGCATGCGACTTCGTCCTCGTAAATTTATAAAATAATAGCCTGTTATTCCCTGATAACGTAGCTTTTTAGAGGTGAAAAAAAAATTCAAATCGGTCCATTAGTTTCGGAGCCTATTCAATTCAAAAAAATAAATAAATCTTTCCCCTCTATTATAATACTAGCTGGCGCCCGCGACTTCGTCCGCGTTGAAAAAGTAAAAAGAAGCCTATTCTGTGTCCTGTACCTACGTCTAAATGTTTATATACTAAGTTTCATGAAAATCAGTTAATTCGTTTAAGAGTTATGGAGGAACATACATACATACATACAAAACCTACACTAACAGTTTTATTATTAGTATTATCTGCATATTATGTTTTGAAATTATAAATCTCTGTAAATTATGAATTAAACTGCATCAAAATCTTTCCAGAAATAAGAACTTTGTATTCTATTTAGAGGTTTAAACTGATATCGAACCTTGGACTGCCTACACAGTACCCTAAACGAACGTCTGCACCCACGATCATGTGACGTCCGTAATTTATGACCGTCTGTCACTCACATATTAGACTGTAGGGTTGTCGCTAATCATTTTTTGTTAGAAAAAAATTGTGTCCAGCTCCGACATGCGACTGGAGTTTACTCCTTACTAATTGTTATAAAATTTAAATTTTCACAATTCGAACACGCCGAATGAACAACATTGCTATTTTTTTAATAATATTGTATAAATGGCGCAATATCTCTGAAAATTCAGAGAATATTATAAAGAGAATATATAAATCTTTATACTAATATTATAAAGAAGAAAGATTTGTTTGTTTGCATTGAATAGGCTCTGAAACTACTAAACCGATTTGAAAAAAAAAAACCGATTTATAAAATATAGGCTATATTTTATAAAGTTAAGCGGACGAAGTCGTGTGTAACAGCTTGTTCTAAAATATTCAAAAATAGACCGTAACTATAACGTATATGTGTGACAATTCTGATTTTACTCCCACAATTTTCATACCCCGGGCTTAACTCCAATAAATTTTTTTTCTTTCATGTACAACCCTAGCATAAGGTACTGGCATGTTTGCGAGGGTACACCTCACTCGTTTAACCTCTTTCTTTATTTATCAGAGAGTCTATTCGTGACATTTACATTCAGAATACGTCGCGGTCTGCACCAATTGCTCTGCCAAAAGATTTTCAACCTTACCCCCAACTTCGTAAGCTCCGTAATGAATGGACGCCTCGAAATTGGTTTATAGAACTTCGCCTAGTATTTTTCTCTGGAAAATTATCTCTGCGTAGAAATGAGCAAGTGTTGGGAGGTAAATTTTTGAAAAAATCTATTTTTTTAATCTTTACTCTTAAGCCACGCAAAGGATTGACAGAAAAAAGAATTATGCTTAGTAATTATATTTTATTAACATACTGCTTACAGGAGAGTTCTCCTATTTCTTATATAGTTAAGGAAAATTTACCAATAAATCAAAATTTGAGTCCCTTAGGGGACTCTCTTATTTTGATGAAAGTTTCTAGAATATATGTAATATCGATGGGTGTCAGAAATATTCGATTCCAAGCCTGTACAAAGGGTGAAAAAAAATAAAGAATTGATTAATTGAGGAAAATTAACTCTGGCATCCCTTACTTACTCACCGAAGCACAACAGCAGATATGCTGTTATTTCAAGGCTTATGTATATTTTTATGCTTTATCTTCTGTAAGGGGATTGTTACTACTGCCAGAAGTCATGCCCACATGACTGAGAAACGCAGAGTACCTTGCTACCACTTATATTTTAATAATTTTTATCTGCAAATGTATAACAATATTATAAAGAGAAATTATTTGCATTTTTGTAATTTAGTATTGTAAATTAGAAAGATAAAGAAATTATCAGTGAATAATATAGGCTATATTTTATAAAGTTACGCGGACGAAGTTGCGTGTAACAGCTAGTATAGATAGTATATTACATGTTGATATGTCTTCTAAGAAAAGCACATAATAGGAAACTATAACCAAGATTTTCTCTGTTCAGAAGTCGTCATTCGCCTTTTCAATTCCGTCCTAATTCCCTCTATTACGGTTACCGAATGCCTATTCACATGCGATTCAATTACTCAGGCCATATCGAATTACCCGCGAACCAATGTTCTGGGTATTTACCTGGCACCTTCCAATCCTCTCGTTACCCTGACGTCGTAAACTGCGCCCTAGGTCGTGGAGTCCAATATTGGTTGTATTTACCCTACATGGGGTGTGGTCCAAGTGACAGGATTTGAAAGAAAATATTTGAATATGTGCCTAAACGGTTTGTTAAGTGACAGATTTGAAATTTTTATTACAAACAAGCTGGTGCCAGCGACTTCGTCCGCGTTAAAAATTATGTGCATGTGAAAGAATATTTCGTCTGCAAATCCCCGAACAAAGTATCTAATGATATCTTCTATACCTACATAAAAGAACGTCGTGTTAGATTTACAATTTATATAATAAATCTATTCCAGTTTTTATGATCTTTAGTTCGTTTAAATTTGTCTCAGCAGAATCACTATTGAAAGGTCGGAAAAGTAATCAGGAAAAAAAAATATGGAACGAGTTTTTATTCTGAGGCGGTACGAAGTTCGCCGGGTCAACTAATATTGTATAATACGAAGTAAATTAATAATATTTCTCCCGCTTCCGTTTCCGCTTTTAGCTTGCACCGCGGTTATATATTAGGGTATTGATAGGTAATGTGGCGGTGTGAGACAACAAGACATTTTTACGATTGTGGATTTTTTTATGTTGTCTATAGTAATGACATTGCGTATTGATGTTTTAAGACAGAGCCTTAAAGAGAGAGACCTTTTTTCTGTTTTCTCTGAGATTTCCACGTGTTTTCGTTGTTATAATAATGTGTTTTTCTTTCGTAAATAATAATTTAAATTATCATTTACAATGACGTAAGATGGAAGCTCGTGTTAAGGACTACAAGGGATAGAAGTGTTGGGTCACTACAATTTTATATTTTACTAGCTGGTGCTCGCGACTTTGTCCGCGTAGAAAAGTATAAAATGCCATCTACTGTATTTTGGATAGATGGCGCTATCTCCCGGGCCAAGCCGCTAGTATTTACTTTTATTTTAGATTTCCCGTAGGAACGAAGCATTTTCCCGCGCTAAAAAGTAGCCTATGTTCATCACGGATAATGTCGGCTTCTAATGGTAAAAGAATTTTTCAAATCGGTCCAGTACTTTCGGAGCCTATTCAATACAAACAAACAAACAATCAAATTTTTCCTCTTTATAATATTAGTATAGATGTCAACGTGACTTTTTTCTAATTCTTACCATTTTTGTATAATTTAGAAAAAAAGCACTCGTTTTTATCTTTTTTCAACCCTTCTACAGGGTTAAAAACAAAAAAAAATTCGCCGATCGCTCATATTACACAATATCTTTAAGAAACTTATATGTATCAAAAATGGGGGTCTCAATCTCATTTTGATTGTTTTTGTAAATTTTCCTGTGGTTTCTTGTGGAACAACTTAATATAATATATGAATGGCCAGTTCTCCACATGAGCACTATATCAGAATCTTCTAATACGAGTTTGGATGTCAAAGTGCTACACGTTTTTTACAGCATGGGATGTTCAATGTAATCTAGCTAGCAACGGTTTTAATACTGTTGTATGGTCCAGTATCCCTCACCTGAATTTTTTTCTAACAGACTGAAATTCCGTGAGTAGCTTCGGTTTGCCGAGACATCCACCTATTTCCTCTGCGAAAATTCGCGATTTAAATAGCGAAATAGCTAAAGGAGTTAGCAGCCGAAACAACTTCCAAGCGTAGGACTGGGAAAACGCACCACTCAATCCCATCCCTCCTAAAAAAACCACTCCCAATTTATCACAATAAATAGGTCATAAGAATATTAATAACCAGCTGATTTTTGTCTGCAGCCTACAAATTGAGTGATACGTTTTCTCAGTCCTACGCTTGGAAGTTATTTAAGTACGGCTGCTAACTCCTTTTTAAATCGAGAATTTTCGCAGAAGAAAAAGGTGGACGTCTCGGCAAACCGAAGCAACTCACGGAATTTCAGCCTATTAGTAATCAGTAGCACTACCATGAGTTGCTATCGAAATCTTACGTTAGTTTACTTCTGTCGATAACGAACCTTTCACCCTTCAATGTGCTAGTGAATGATTTTACTACTAACGTTACGGTATTTCTCGAGAGCATCTGTCAAATTTGTAACTCATGGTACCGATTTTGTATAGAAATGTCAAGTTAAACGTTAGTCGGTAATGGTCGCTAGCGACTACATTCGATAGGTTATTTACTTATGCAACTCATGTTACTGGTTTTAGTTCTTTAGTGACCGCTAGAGGCGCTGTACAATTTTTCATACAAATATTTTACGTTCTCGTTTATCTCTCGCTAGCGATTTCGGTAGTCATAAACTCATGGTAGTGCTACAGAAAAAAATCCAGGTGAGGGTCACTGGACTAGTAGCTACTGAGCCAAACATCAAGATCTGCTACGGCGTAGACTCACGTTTTTGACATTGGAAATGTCTTTTCGTTCGCTTCAGTATAGCCCCGATTTCACGTCAAAGTGCAATCCCACATATCTCGGAGAGTTGTGAAGATATTATATTCAAAAAGAGCTCAAAAGACGCGTATTCACGAGAACTGTAAGGTGCAAAAGAATTTTTGGATAAAGTCAAAAACCAAAATAGTTATGGCCAAAATAGTGAAAAAAAATGATTTCTTTATCCGAATTTTTGATTTTGGCGCTCGATATTTTGGAAACGAAGAATGATATCAAAAATTTAAGAAAACCTCCTCTGGACAATTTAGTCAGCTACAATTTGAGCATAAAATAAAGACGATCGGATTAAGGGTTTGCCCTGTAGCTTAACCTTTTTGAAAGAAGTCAACAAGTCAGAACAATATATTTTTTCGAATTCCGTAGATTCATTTCCAATGTGCTCGATAGTCGTGTGAGGCACGAAATCTGTGAATTTTTACAGTAAAAGGATGTTCACATACAAATGATCTAGTTGGCTATGGTTTTAATACTGTTGTAGCTACTGAGCCAAACTTCAAGGTCTGCTACGGCGGAGACTCACGTGAGTCTACGCCGCCATACTTCAAGCCCTGCTACGGCGTAGACTCACGTGAGTCTACGCCGCCATACTTCAAGACCTGCTACGGCGTAGACTCACGTGAGTCTACGCCGCCATACTTCAAGACCTGCTACGGCGTAGACTCACGTGAGACTACGCCGTCAAACTTCAAGATCTGCTACGGCGTAGACTCGCGTTTTTTACAATAAAAGGATATTCACATACAAATAGCTGGCTATGGTTTTAGTACAGACCAAACTTCGTGATCTTGCTACGAACTCCTACGGCGTAGACTCCACTACGAATCGGGGTCTACCATGCATCTAACTAAATCCCTAGAATGAATATGAAATAGTATAAAACTAGTAAGAATTGTATAAATATTAATATGAATATGTTAGTTATCCTTACATATAATAAAACACAGTCCTCTGCCGCATATGTCTGTTTGTCTGTTCGCGATAAACTCAAAAACTACTGCACCGATTTTCATGCCGATTTTTCACCAATGGATAGAGTGGTTCTCGAGGAAGGTTTCAGTATATAATTTACAAATTAACGCGCGCGAAGTCACGGGCAGCAGCTAGTACAAATTAAAACATTAATCAGTAGATTTTGCATTTACTGAATCAATATAATTTTTTTGTAAACATTAAAAAAGTACTCAAATTAAATATATATATAACATAACTAATAGGTATATTTATATGATATATCATCGTGTTTTGTGGTACATTACAAATGTATTAGTTTCCCTTCCCCCAACAGAAAACAGTTCCGTTCTAATTGCGCGGGGAGCGTATAGACGCGGGACGGTGTTATGCAATACACACACAAGATATAATTTATTTATTTAGATTTCATACAGCCATTATTATATCTATCATATATATAAATGACATACAATTACGCCTAAAGAATCATGACATTAGATATTAACATTTATCTATTAATTTAAAAATAAAGAAACATAAAACCAAAAAAAAGAAAAGAAAATATATGTGATAGAAATATTCAATTGTTGGAAATAAGTATTCCAATTGTTGGAAAATATGTCAATATCATATTAACAATATGTCAATATATAATATCGAATAATACTGTTTTTATCGAGCGTTTAAAAAATCTCGAATCCTACTGTTTGACGACACGTTTGGTCTAGTGGCTAGTAATCCCAGCTGTTAACCAAATGATCGCGGGTTCGAATCCCGCTAGCTAGGGGCAAATGTTTATAAGTGTTTAACATTTTACCTTTGTACCTGAGTCATGGATGTTTTGTATTTATAAATTATGTAAGTATATATTTACAAAAAAAAATATATGTTTATAGTAATATACATATATATTTACTATGTAGTATATCAAATGTCTGGTATCCATAATACAAGCATTAGTTGCTTAGTGTGGAACTAGATGGTGCTGGTGGGAATGTGTGAAGATATATATAAAAAATAAAGTATACATATAAATATAGTATTCACATTCTTCCTGGTGAAATTTCAAGAGATATACCCGTGTCGTTTTGATAAACTGCTTATTTTAAACACCACTATTAATCTGGAAACATTGAAACTGCGTAGCTAGAGGGCGCTTGCCAATAAATCTAACAATATTCACGGCTTGGTTTCGTTGTTAACTCAACACTTTATATATACATTCTTCTTAAAACACACGGCTTTATCCACAACAAAGCCAAAATCCTAAAATCCTGTGGCTTTATCCACAACAAAGCCAAAATCCTAAAATCCTGTTTTTTCTCATTACCTTTGTTTGCTATTGTCATTTTTTTATTATTATTTGTGATTGTCTTCATATATGTGTTAAGGTGAATAAATGTATACTTGTGAAACATGACTGTAATCAACTCCACTTTATTTCTTTAGGTAATAAAATAAACTTTTTATATTTTATATTATTTTGTAACCAAATATGTATTAGCACAATAACAACAGTTTCTTTTTTTTAACTATAAGATATTTTTTAAATATTGTAATAGACTTTCAACAATTCTGACATTTTCTGTATTAAGTTTTATTATTACTTATTATTATTTATGTAATATCATTTCCCATAATATCTTGACTATTTGTGGTATGACACCGTCCAAAGCCAGCGGTGTAAAAGCGCGTTAAAGCTTTTAAAATCTATTTAACAGCACTTACAGCGATCACGGCTCAAATACGAATGTACAGTTGGCGAAAAGTAAAAATTAAAATTAGTACATATATAGAGAAATATCTATGAAATCGACATAAAAGTTGATCCCGATTTGAGGATAAAAATACATAGATCAGTATTTTTATAGTCAAAACATAGATTTCTCAGTTTAGATTAAAGAATAAGGTGTCTTTAAACTCGGTTATAAAGAAAATTATTCATTTATTTCTAAAATAAATAAAATATTCATTTAAACAGAGAATCTTAATTAATTCATATGGTTAATGGACAGGCTAACGATCCAATGCGATCCAAATACAAAACTATTTCCAAATATAATAATGTTTCTTCTGTCTTTTATTCTTTAGACATTCACACTAAACTCATGAATATTAATCCCAATAAGAATGAAGGCAGAATTCATAAATAAATAATCATAAATAATAACAATAATGATTTATCAATCATTAATACTAATAATAAATCTGTAAGTGTAGGTAAGTAATTTACATATGTGTGTGTGTGTGTGTGTGTGTGTGTGTATGTATGTATGTGTGTATGTATGTATTTTTTTTTTTATTTATTTATTTAATAGCTAACCTTACAGCATTTAATATTTAACAAATATATAAAACAGATTATATTTTTATATAGCCTATTACAAGGTTAGGCATCTTAAATTTTCTAAGTACAAAAAAAAAGTGCTAGTACCTAATTAAAAAAAAATTAAAAAAAAAAAATGATAACAATATACATACAATACACATCTATAAATTATATAAACATATTATACATTCATTATTGTGTGTGTCTGCATGTGTGTGTGTGTGTGTGTGTGTGTGTGTGGTATTGCTCAGTGGAGGGGACCAGTTCATTTTGCAATATGCTGCAGACCATCAAACACTCGCCCGATAAATGACCGTCTACTCAAAAAGTAAATGTCGAGATCGTTAAATTTGTTCTCGTATGTACGCACGATTCTACACAACACAGAGCTCCTAGCATAGTTGTTACGCGCTTCACCAACGTCAAAAAGACATTTACGCCTAGTGTGAGCTACACTAACACGCAATCCTATTCGCTCGGTTAGATAGGGGCAATCTATTACAGAATTGACCACGTCGAACAGAAACCTCAAATCCGCCACCAGCCGTCTGTCTTCGAGCGATTGCAGATCGAAAGAGATAAGTCTATCCGCATAATCACATTTTCTTTTCAAACGGTAATTTAAGCTTCGAGTGAAGCGCCGCTGAACAGATTCCAGCCGAGCAATATAGGTCACATACGATGGGGACCACACTGGCGAGGCATATTCCATAATGCTCCGAACATATGCGAAGTATAAAAGCTTTAAGGTTTCAACTTTTTGGAAGCATTTAGCACTTCTGTGCAAAAACCCAAGCATTTGGTGAGCCCTTTGCGCGATGTGATCATAGTGGTAAGTGTATAAATATTTGCGATCGAGCATGACTCCAAGATCGCGAACAAGTTCAACTCTTGGAATTGAAACACCGTTCAAAACATAATTATGTATTATATAGTTGCGCTTTCTAGTAAAGGTGATAATCTGGCACTTATCAACATTTAAATCTAGGCGATTCACCTTACAATATACTGAAAGTCTCTTAAGGTCCGATTGAAGCCTATAACAGTCATTTAAAGAGTCTATTGGAAGGAAAATTTTATTATCATCGGCATACATCAGCACCGTAGAATGACTGAAACAAGCCCCAATATCATGCAGATAAATATTAAATAGCAGAGGGCCCAAATGAGATCCCTGCGGCACACCTGAAGGAACAGTTTTGAAATTAGATTTGAATACCCCAATCGTGACAGCCTGCAATCTATGCTCAAGATAAGAAATAAGCCATCTAAGTAGGTCGCCGTGAACACCGATATCTATTAACTTCGAGATGAGGATACTGTGGTCAATACGGTCAAAGCATTTCGAATAATCAGTGTACACAACGTCCACCTGAGAGCCACGATCCATGCTTCTCGTGACGCTATCGGTGACCACTGCAAAGTTGGTAATAGTGGATCTTTTGCGCATGAAACCATGTTGACTTGTGGGAATATACGATGCAGCAACCACGTATAACTGATCATAAACGATAGACTCGAACAACTTTCCAAAGACGGACAAAATAGAAACTGGTCTGTAATTCTCAACCATTTGTCTAGAACCCTTTTTGTGGATGGGAATAATATAAGCTTCTTTCCATTTGTTCGGAAAAATTCCATTTTCAAGAGATTGTCTAAAAATTAAGGATAACGGAAGGATAAGCGCTTCAGCACAAGATTTTACAAATAACGAGGGAAAGCCATCACTACCAGCACCCTTACCAGCGCTCAACCTCTTTATATATCTTAGGGTTATTGCTTGTGATATTTCCACCGAAGAAATTGTATTTATATGAGATGGTCTTAAATTCATAGCAAGAGAATCATCACTAATTGGGCCTGATGGTCGTACGTAAACAGAGAGAAAATATTGTGAAAAAATGCTACAAATCTCGGGCCCTCCATTAGCTACCCTGCTGCCATAAGTCATCTGAGTTGGCACACCCCTGTCCCTGCGCAAAGACTTACTGTGAGACCAGAAGTGTCTAGGATTGGATTTAATTGAATTTTCGCAATTATTCACATATGTTTTCCAGCACTCACGTAAAATGCTCTTCTGTCGCTTCCTAAGCAGAGCAAAAGAGTCATAATCTAATTGGTTTCCAAATCGCTTCCATAATCTGTGGTATTTAGATTTTTCTTTGATAATTTTAATAAGAGGTTTAGAGAACCACACCGGATAGCCACAGCCGCTGGTCATGAAACTAGGTACTTCACTATCCATAATTCCATGAACTACTTCATTAAACCTATCTACCATGTCATTGACGTTGCCGCATTTAAGAACAGCGGTCCAGTCCACTGAAAATAACTTAGCTTTTATTGCACCGTAATTGGCCATCTTAAATTTGTACATTTTGAAAGTAGGATTATTCAACACCTTGTTAATAGTTAAGTTTGGAATTTCAATTTCGAGTGCTCGGTGATGTGGCATGTCCTCACGAGTAATAGGAAGAGTACAACGAGCAGTAGTCACTTCCAGAGTACTAAACACAAGATCAAGGAACCGATTGTTTCCATTAACTACAGTATTATATTGATTCAAGCCAAAATCAGATAGAGAGTGAAAAAACTTAAGCTGAGACTCGTTAGTTACGTTAAGTGGTAAGCGGGACAAGTCATGTGGATGATCAATCCAATCAACATTAGCGCAATTAAAATCACCCAACAAGACACAATCAACTCCTGGGTTTCTACCCATAAAATCACCTAAATATGTAAGAAGATGCATCACCTGAGAATCGTGTTGGGCGCCAGAGCCGGGTAGATAAACACAAATAACATGCAAGTCCCGCGAAGTCCGCAGAGTGTGAGCCGGCAAAATAACGTGAATCAAATCATATGGTGCATCACACGGCGAGAGAAGTGCTCGCGCACCAAGCTCACGGCGCGTCAATAGCATGACTCCGCCACCAATAGCACGCGCACCTCCACCATCACGCCGCAACACGCTGCCAATTAAGGGCCGGTCGCGTCTGTATATATCGTAACGGCTGTCACCGACCTCGGCGTCACAAATGCTGTCCAAGAGCCAAGTCTCGCAAATTGCTACCACGTCGTAATCGTGAACCAAAAGACCCTGATTAAAATCTGCCAGTTTACCGCGAATGCTACGGGAATTTTGAAAATACAGATTAAAAGTTGTCATAATAATAAAGAAAGAATATCAATAAAAAAGAACTAAAAAGAAAATTCCCGTAGCGTTCGAGGCACACTGCAATCATTACTTTAATTGTCAATAATACCAACTGAGCAGGTCCAGTGTGTGAGATGTGTTGTGTGTGTGAATATGTATGTGATGAGTGTTTTGAGATTACAGTAAAAGTTTTACATTCATTAGACAGTAGTAAGAAATAAATGAAATTACAAGAAGTTACATGTGACAATATAACAAAGTTCATCAAAAAGATGTGTGTATGTGTGTGTGTATTTATGTCTGTATGTATGTATGTATGTATGTATGTATGTATGTATGTAAGTATGTGTGTATGTATGTATGTATGTATGTATGTATGTATGTATGTATGTATGTATGTATGTATGTATGTATGTATGTATGTATGTATGTATGTATGTGTGTGTGTGTATGTGTGTATGTATGTATGTATGTATGTATGTATGTATGTATGTATGTATGTTTGTGTGTGTGTATGTATGTATGTGTGTATGTATGTATGTATATAACTTGGTATAACTGCAATGTATGTATGCACATGTATGTAATGTACTATACACTAAATGTAATACTATTACATTTACATTACGTAATGTTTTTTCTGTGCTGACTGTACTATCGTTACAAAATTCTTGACACGCGCATTCAAGAATTTTGTAAACACACCTGAGTCTAAAATCAAATATAAATGCAAGAGAAGATTTTCATTCTTTTTTACCTTATTGCATTATGATGATATATGTATATAATTTTATAATTTTGAGCTAAGTTTTTTTATGTAAATTTCAGCAGACAGACAAACACTAATTTATTTTAGTCCATACATAATTAGGTACAATACCCGCGTAACTTTATAAAATATAACACATTCGTGTCACATTCGTCACACAAAACACAACGACATTCGAAACCATGGAAATATCTACACATACAAAATTACAACCCAATCGGTCAATGCGTTTAGTAGTTGACATACCGACAGCAGCGCCACCTACCGGGTCCAATTGTATTTTTAAATCATTCAGGAAACCATCGAAAGAGCCATATAAAATTTAAACCCAATCGATTCAGCCGTTTAGAAGTTATATGTGAAAGAGATAAGTACGGAAGGATAATTCTTACTACTCGTTGTCTTATTACCCGTTTTCCCGTAGGAATGAAGCATTTTACCGCGGTAAAAAGTAGACTACGTTCATCACGGATAATGTCGGCTTCTAATGGTAAAAGAATTTTTCAAATCGGTCCAGTAGTTTCGGAGCCTATTCTATACAAACAAAGAAACAATCAAATCTTTCCTCTTTATAATATTAGTATAGATAGATCTCAAAAGTTTAGACTCTCTATGTTGAGAAATGACCCGAACGAAACCGCGCGCTAGAAGAATATTTATTCTATAGTTTAGTATCTATACTGTTTGACTATTTTTGAAAAAAAAAATATTGATAGTTTGTTAAGACTTTTTTAATTAATTCAACAATAAAAGGAGACAATTCGTTTTTCCGACGCAGTAGGGTAAACTTGTGTATTTTAGAACATTTTCTTTCTTTTCATTTTGTTTTCTTTTTCCTATTGTTTTATTTTAATTTAATTTAAGTTGATTTTAAGTTATAATAATTATTGTTTCGTTGCTCTTCATATTATGTTATCATTAGTCACAATTTCTATTTTTAACCGATGAAAAACGAAAAACGGAAGAGGTTCTCAATTCGACCGTATATATATCTTTTTTTATGTGTGTTCGCGGATAACTTCGTCGTTTATGAACCAATTTTGATGATTCTTTTTTTATTGGAAAGGGTATACCCCGAAGGCGGTCCAATATAAATTTGGAAAAAAAAATCCTACCCTAACGTTGGGAAAATAGGGATGATTTATTGTTCACTCACAGATTTTAACGCTGAGTTGAGTATTACAATTTAAAAAAAATCAAAAATTTATTCAAAAATGGAGCATGCACTAATTAGCAGATTATAGCAACAAAAATTTTTATAAAAAATGAACTTTTTAACAAAAAATTAAACCGCCGAAAAAACTGATAAGCAAAAAATAATTTTATTAAATCTTAATAACTAAGTTCTTAAACTAATGTGAGTACACCTAAGTAATTTTAAGTCGGCGCTAAACAAGCAAAATTATTAATTTTTTGCTTATTAATTAATTACGTAAAGCGTGATTTTTTGCTAGATAAACATTTAGACGTACGGACTACATTTTCTCTTTCAACGCGGATGAAGTCGCAGGAGCCAGCTAGTCTATATCTATATACTAATGTACTAATATTATAAAGAGGAAAGATTTGATTGTATGTTTGTTTGTATTGAATAGACTCCGAAACCACTAGATCTATTTGAAAAATTCTTTTACCATTAGAAGCCGACATTATCCGTGATGAACATAGGCTACTTTTTACCGCGGTAAAATGCTTCATTCCTACGGGAAATCTAAAATAAAAGTAAATCCTAGCGGCTTGGCGCGGGAGGTAACACCATCTATTATAGATGGCGTTTTATACTTTTCCACGCGGATGAAGTCGCAGGTGCCAGCTAGTATATTCCATAATGTTCGTAATGTTTTGTATGGGACGCGGATTACATGTTGTAGTACCTATCTACCTATATAGTTTGATGAGGTAAATACATGAATTTAGGTAAATCATGTATTTAGCTTTATAGATAATCTTTAATATTAATAGGTTTTGAATGTTATCTTCATGCACATCTTTAGGTGCCCAGGTTATAACGAATTATCTATGCAATTTCATCTAAAAGGAAGATATCAATCACATTTTGCGCAACCACAAATCAGATCTCAGATATTGATTGTATTTGCACAGTAGCAGTTGGTGACATGCTAATCGGTTGATTACTTTTGTGTTTATCGATTACCTAAAAAAAAATTATTTTTTTGAATATTCCATTTTGATGGTATATAGATTATAGTCCAGTAACACATCAAAGGATTTTTTTTCTGATTACTAACAGACTGAATCTTCGTGAGTAGCTTCAGTTTACCGAGACGAACAAATTTTTCCTCTTTGCGAAAAATCTCTAAAGGAGTTAGCAGCAACTTCCAAGCGTAGGACTGGGAAAACGTGTAACTTAATTTGTAGGACTACGTGCCCATTTTATTATACAAATGTTTACTAAGCTCCAAACGAAAAATCAGCTGGTTAGTATACACATCCTTCCTAAAAAACCACTCCCAATAAATCATAATGATGAGGTCATAAAAATTATTACTAACCATCTGATTTTTGTCTGCAGCTTAGGAAACTTTTGTACAATAAAATGGCCGCATAGTCCTACAAATTGAGTGGCACGTTGTCCCAGTCCTACGCTTGGAAGTTGTTTACGGTTGCTAACTCCTTTAGCTACCTCTATAGAGAATTTTCGCAGAGGAAAAAGTTGTTTGTCTCGGCAAACTGAAGCTACTCACGAAGATTCAGCCTGTTAGTAATCAGAAAAAATCCTTTGAGGGATACTGGACTATTAGCTGGTGTCCACGTTCGCGATGACAAATGAAAATAAGCAATATAACGCTTTGACCTCTTGTTGCTATGACTCTTTGGACAGGCGTTAGTTTTTATTTTATTACTAGCTGGCGCTCGCGACATCGTCTGAGTTGAAAAAGAAAGACGTAGCTATTCCGTGTCCTTTACGTCTAAATGTTTATATACCAAGTTTCATGAAAATCGCAGTTATTTCGTTTAAGAGTTATGGAGGAACATACATACGTACAACACCTTAGACTTACAGATTTATTATTAGTATTGATTGATTGGTGATTTTATATTATGATCCCTCAGGAGCAGTAATTTTTTCTGGATGAAAAGTCCTTTCTTGTATCCCTGACAACGTGTATGCGAAATTTCATGTTCGTCGTTTGAGTAGTTAAGGCGTGAAAAGTCTGTTAACTTTTCAAGTGTTACTTTCACATTTATAACATTAATAAGTTTGTAAATTATATACTAAAACATTCCTCGAGAATCACTCTATCCATTGGTGAAAACAACATGAAAATCGGTGCAGTAGTTTTTGAGTTTATCGCGAACAGACAAACTGACAGACACGGCGGAGGGTTTAGTTTTATAATATGTAAGGAGGATGGTATAGAATGTAATTTAATTATTATTTTGGTTTCTTTAATAAACATACTCAGCAATAATTCTTGGTTGGAGGTCGCGGGAAGTCGGTTTGATTTATTTTATAAATAAATATTCATTATCCAACATTATTTTATTGATTATCCCAATTGGTACCTAATCGGGGGCGATTCTGATAAAATAATGTAATAAAGTTGTTTTCGCAAAGTAATTATTGATTGTAGATTATTCATTGTTTGATAATGTCTTGATCCTAGCTGGTGCCTGCGACTTCGTCCGCGTTGAAAAAGAAAAATGCGGAATAAATAAATAAATATATTCTTGAAATTTGAATCAAACATTTTACGTTATTCCTTTCTTTTAAGATACTATGTTACTTGAGAAGAATTATTATTTTTTGTCCATCCTTTCGATTGGCATCATAAAAATATAGGTGTATTTTTTTTTTCAAATTCAAGTCGGTTCGATTCCCGGACGAAGCAAGTAATTTTTAGAAAATATTTTAATGCAGTATTACTAACTTTTAAAAATAACATAAAGTCTTCTTTGGGCAAAATATCCTATCTACGATATTTAAGGTACTTTCCCTTCATATCGCATATTCTTAGGACATGGTCAAATTGTTCACAGAGTTCACACACTTGTTTTTGTGGACACTTGTCGAGACTTGCCAAGCATGTAAACGCGGGGTAAGGATTATTATACTAATACCAGTATACCCAGCACCCGGCTTCGCGCGGATTCAAAATAAATCCTATCTTTTAACTTGGATCAAATTATACAAAGTTATGAAATTTTATCAAAATCGGTTCAGTAGTCACGACGTGACACGTAATTTTTTTTCCGTCGCTCGTTGGCTTTTGTTGCATAAACACGTGCGTGCGTGCGCTTAGCAAATCTATTTTCTTGAGTGTGTGTGTGTATTCGATATCCTTATCGCAGTGTGCGCGCGCGTTGCGGCAGTCCATAGAGCTGTAGTTCGCGCGGCGGATAAAGACTTCCCGGCAAAAGTAGAGGGGGTATGCGCAGTATTCAATTTTTAGGTCCGTTTGGCGGGCGGAGAAGCGAGGGGGGCGGGAGCGCGTCGGTGCCGACACGTTATTGGTAGACCAGTCGCTCTTTCCCTCCCGCATAATCCCGGGAAAAATAAATAAAAGGGCCAAAAAATACGTTATAAAAAAAAACATTTCCCATAGCAATTTTGTGCGCAATTGTACACATGCGCCGATTGCGATAGTTTCGATTTCTGACAATGCGCGACCTATACCAGTGATCAACTTAAAATTAATGGCCAATTACATAATATATATAACAATGAACACTTAACGTTTAAAACTATGAAAAAATTTCGAGATGTATGTGGCAAAAAAGGTATATACATTTGTTTGGGTCAAAAACGGCACCATTTTGGTACTTAAAAATTATACTTCTGCTTTCGCAGCTAAGTGCCCAAAAGATCTGCTTAAAATTAAGGCAAATATAGATAAATCATAAGAAACTTACATTCTGTCACCAAATTTATAAATAATATTTTCATAATATTGTATATAAATATATTTTTTATCTACTCTTGTACTTTTATCACTCTATGGATGTTCACTTGTATTCTCCTATTATTAGTCAGTTGAATAATACAACTGTGCTACAATTTTTTATAAGTCTATCATATTTAAATGCATATAATATGCGCTTGTTTTTACATAAAAAATATTCCCTTTTTCTATTTATCTACCTGTTAATATAAAATCCTTAAAGTAGTCGTACTTTATTGTGTGAGCGTCGCATCCATGAGCAGTTTTAATGGTATGAGATGTTTCTTATCAACTTTGTGGGCATGATTGTTGATGAATGTTTAATTAATTAGTTATAAAAATTAAATTAAATATTTAAAAAATATATATTTTAAAATTGTACTTAAAATTGTATAATTATTACCATAACATATTTACCATTTTTCTTATTGTACATTTTGGTACTTTCTGGTGTCCCAAATAACGTGTATCTATGCAAAATTTCATTAGTATTTTTGTTCAGTAATTTTTGCGTGAAAGTGTAACAAAAAACAAAGTCTCACATTCACATTTATAATATTAGTAAGTAAGCATATGTGCCCGTCTATTATTTCCAATTAAAATTAATAATATATCTATCAATTTAGTTTAAGTCAAAATTAGTGGCGTTTACCCTAATATTATAATGAGATTCGCCAGTAAACATCTGTTCGCGATCGGATTAAGATATTATTTCCACTTCCTGCCCAACATCAGTACATCCCCGCGCCTTAAGAATAACAATGTCCTTTGTCTCAGATATTTTGCGGATTTATTATGAGATTATACTTAAGACTGTATATATTTACTAGCAGCGAAACCTAGCGTTGCTCGGGTTAAAATACATCGCATGTTAAATGGTATAAAAATGTTTGAGGATCCATTTTTTAACGTAGATATTATATAGATTTCTATCTTAGATATTGAGAGACTTATTCTACCATTAAACATAATGGTGTATATCTAGAACTTTCTAGATTTTTCTAGAAAAAATTTAATCGATTTTGACAGTTGCACGCATTTTGGAAATTTCTAGACTAAATTATTCCAAAAATTTGTTCTAATAATTTCCAGAAGTTCACATGAGTTAGAAAAGGACAGATATATATTTTTTCACATTTTTGCCAACCACAACCACCCACTTCCACCCATCGCGACCAAACTCCCTTACTTTCACCAGGAGACAAAGGGGTATTTACCACCCCAACGGGAAGTTGATTGGAGTTAGTGGTCATAGAGAAAACCTTGTCATTTTATATTAGCATTATATAAATTGTATATATTGTATTATATAAAACATTAGCATTTTATATAATACTAGCATGGAGCTCGCCACTTCGTCCACGTTGAAAAGTATAAAACACATCTTCCGTTCAATATCACCAAGCAGTTGTCATGTTAGTCGTTTCACCCATCAAAATAATATATATCTGCGAGGTTTCACCTGATTTGGATAGGTGGCGCTATCTCCCGGGCCAAGCCGCTAGTATTTGCTTTTATTTAAGATTTCCCGTAGGAATGAAGCATTTTAATGCGGTAAAAAGTATCCTATGTTCATCACGGATAATGTCGGCTTCTAATGGTAAAATAATTTTTCAAATCGGTCCACTAGTTTCGGAGCCTACTCAATACAAACAAACAAACAATCAAATCTTTCCTTTTTATAATATGAGTATAGATTTCTGCAAATCACTTAATATGAAAGTTGATTTAAAATCCAAAGAAGGTGTAAATCATGTTCATGTTAATTACGTTGATTTGTTATACTATCCAAAGAATTATGCTTATACCAACTTAACATTTTGATTTTCTATTTCACATTTATGTGAAAGTTTTTCTTCGTTGCCGCTTTTCATTATAATTAATGAAAAGGGAATCTTATCATTTTTATTGCCTCCTGTTTCAGTAATGACTTAATTATGTAGTTTTAGCACTTATCTACAAATCAGACTTTATTATGACGAGGAAAAGAATTTAATAATAGGCTAGTCAAAGGATTACGAGGAATTACAAGGTATCGCTCTTTGGCGGTTCGTCAACGTAGTTATTGGATGATGAATGCATTATTATAACTAATTATATAATAATTTAGCTGTTGCAGGCGACTTCGTCCGCGTAACTTTATAAAATATTTAGATTTTCCGTGGGAATGAAGCATTTTCCCACAGTAAAAAGTAGCCTATGTTCATCACAGATAATGTCGGCTTCTAATGGTAAAAGAATTTTTCAAATCGGTCCACTAGTTTCGGAGCTTATTCAATACAAACAAACAAATCTTTCCTCTTTATAATATAAAGCTATGAATAATTTTTTTTTTGTAAGGAAAATTTTATGTAACATCAAAATTGGTTAAGCAGTTTGGAAGTCCTAAGACATCCTTACATACGCACAGATGGTATTTATATAAATACTAGCTGGTGCCCGCGACTTCGTCCGCGTTAAAAAAGATAAAAAGTAGCCTATCACGTGTCTCGTACTTGTAAATGTTTATCTACCAAGTTTCATGAAAATCAGTTAATTCATTTAAGGGCCTCTTTCACCAACTGTCAAGTTGGCTAACCGTCATTTAAAGTCACATGTCACCGGGAATAATTTAGCTAATAAAAAAAATCACCTATCGAATTAGCACTAATCCGAGTGCATAATTCAATAAAACATAAGATTATTTCTAAAAGTAACTAATCGAGACTTTACTTGTAGTTGGTGAAAGAGGCCCTTACAGATTTATTATTAGCTATGAATATTAAAGTATCAGTAGATTATTTATTTTTTTTCTCTATCGCATTTATCTAATAACAGATTTTTTTATTATTTCATTTAGGGATTAACTCACGATTAACTATCTTTACATGCGAAAGGAAATTTCCCAGGAAATCCAATTTATCTTTTATGACAATACATTTCAATAGAACATAATTATTATAATGAAATATAATCTCTAGTAATGGTCCGTGAGCCAGCGACAGATTTTCATGACCAATTTCCTCTCAGTTGATAACTCGTATAATGACTGAGAGAGTTGTATCATGAAGCGTTGTGAACGTCAGCTGCGGCTCCGATGGTGGGTTGAGCAGTAGAGTGGTAGCCGCCCACGCACATAATAAAAAAAAAATTAATCATTTATTCCCGATTAAAAATTCATCAAATTGTAGTTAGCCTAATATTTTGAAGAAACAAAATTGTCAGCTATTTATAAAATGGTGAATTATACTTCAGCAGGTCACACGAATATATACGTCGTGTGTTCAGTGATTACCTCCCAATAGAAAATTTATCACATGATAGTTTATGTATTACTGTTAATAAATAAATGCTTGTCAGCTGATGCTCTGAAAGTGTAACAGGCTACCACTGCTCAACTCACCATCGGAGCCGCAGCTGACGTTCACAACGCATCATGATACAACTCTCTCAGGCATTTTACAAATTATCGACTGAGAGGAAATCATTGACGAAATTAGTGCCTGGCTTACGAACCATAATATTATTTGGAGAGGAGATTTGTATTTTTGTAACTCAAAATCTATTTTTAAATAACTGGACCTATTTTAAAAATTCTTTCACCTATAGAAAGCTATGTCATCAGAGAGTAACATAGGCTATCTATACTAATATTATAAAGAGGAAAGATTTGATTGTTTGTTTGTTTTAATTGAATAGGCTCCGAACTATAATTATTTGCGTTCAAAAAGTTGAACGACTAGCGCCATCTATCGCCCAGTAGCGGGAAACTACAAAAACTAAAATCTAAAGATGAAGGTTTGTTTAATTGTTACAGTTATTTGAATTAAAAATAGAGGACAATATTACAGTTATTTGCTAAGAAATTCTACATAATAATAATATACTGGTTAAAAATTTATATTAGACTTCAGTCAGGCTGAGACTGGTGATATAAGAAATTTTAATGATAAAAAATTGGTTATTCTTTTTAGGGCCTCTTTCACTAACTACAAGTGTTCATTAGTCCTTTTAGAAATAATTTTATGTTTTATTAAATTATGTTATGTTTTATGTTTTATTAAAAAAAAAAAAAAGTTATTCTTTTTAGGGCCTCTTTCACCAACTACAAGTAAAGTGTTGATTACTTTTAGGAGTGCAATTTTTAGTGCATTTTTCGTTGTTTTTATTATTTTATTTTTAATATTTGGGACTACCATACAAACAAAGGTATATCGGCGCTATTATCCCGGTGACTGGTGACTTTAAAATGACGGTTAGCCTACTTGACAGACAGTGAAAGAGGCCCTGAATATATAAAAATTTCGTGTCACGTTGTTTGACGCCAATGAACTCCTAAACCTCCTAAAACTTTGTAACTATGTGTAATTTAGTCCGACTTTAAAGATATGATAGTTATTATCTGGAATCCGGGCGAAGCCGGGAGCGTGTAGCTAGTATAGATAATATAAAAATTTGACGAGCCCGTTGGACGAGTGGCAAAGGTGCTTGCCTAACGTTTCAGGGGGCCCGGGTTCGATTCCAGGCGGGGTCAACTTTGGAAATTTTAATATAATTTTCAAAATTGTCACTGGTCTGGATTTGAAAAGTAGTGGTAGGGCACACTGCGTTTCGCAGTCATTTGGACAGCCCGTCTGGCGGCAGTAACCACCCCCTTACAGGATACCACCCTGATATAACAGCATTATAATTATGTGCTGTTGTGTTTCGATGAGTGAGTAAGGGATGTCAGAGCCCATTACCCCATCCCTCCCTTATCCCTTATCCTTAATCCTTCTATGGTCGGCAGCGCACTTGTGGCACTTATGGCGTTGCTTGTGTTATAGGCGACGGTAGCCACCCACCATCAAGTGGACCTTCAGCCTGTCTGTCGACCTTAACATAAATTTCAAAATATATTTGTCATATATTTTGAGTTGTTCCGACTAATTATAAAGCAACATATATACAGGGTGTCCCAAGACTATGCGACATGAAAGGAAAGTACCTTAAATATCGTAGATAGGATATTTTGCTCAAAGAAGACATTATGTTATTTTTAAAAATTAGTAATATTGCATTCAAAGATATTCTAAAAATTACTTGCTTCGTCCGGAAATCGAACCGACTTGAATTTGAAAAAAAAAAATCCTCCGTATTTTTATGATGCCAATCGAAAAAATGGACAAAAACAGAAGAAGAATAATTCTTCTTAAGTAACTTAGTTTCTTAAAATAATTCAAATTTCAAGAATATTATATTTATTGCCGACGACGACGTAATTTTTAGGAAATCTTTGAATGCAGTATTAATGACTTTTAAAAACTTTTAAACAAAGAATGCTGAAAAGCATAAAATAATCTTATAATCATTTTACCTAAGTAATTTTGAGTCGCCGCCGCGCATCACTCTTTACGTACTATTTGCTTGTTTGGCGCCGACTCAAAATTACTTAGATAAAATAATGGGATTATTTTATGTTTTTCAGTTTTATCGGCGGTTTTATTTTTTGTTAAAAAGTTTCATTTTATATTTTTTTGTGGCTATAATCTAATATTTACTACATGCTTAATATTTAATTTTCCCACCCCCATTTTCCCACCCTTAGGGTAGGAATTTATTTTCCAAATTTATACGAGACCAACTTTGAAGTATACTCTATCCATTAAAGAAAGAATTATCAAAATCGGACTACTCTGTAAAAAGTTATGCGTGGTTATACGCTACAATCGGTGAGTGAACAATCAATCATCCCCTGTTTTCCTACCCTTAGGGTTGGAATTTTTTTTCCAAATTAAACTGGGACCCCCTCGGGGGTGCACCCTTTCAAATAAAAAAAGAATTATCAAAATCGGACCACCCTGTCAAAAGTTATGCGTGATCATACATAAATATACATACGCGTCGAATTGAGAACCTCCTCCGTTCTTGATTTTTCGTTTTCGTCGGTTGAAAATAACATAAAATCTTGTTTCAGCAAAATTATTTTAGGTACTTTTAGGTTTTTAGGTAAATAAATAGGATTAACGGGATTAGGATAAAGAAATTAATCAAACAAGCAACCATTCATACTTTATCTATTTGTAAATTCATTAGAAGACAAATCGATTTTGAAGTTAGATTATGAATTATCTATATCAATGCGATTTATATATAAATTGTTAACAAACGCTTATCGACATTGTACTGTGCAATTATTCGAGTGTATAACATATAAATAAGGGAATCGGTGCAACAAAGTATGATAGGTATGTTTTTTAATATATTTTTTTATTTAATTTTAGTACACGTGTAACTTGGGCCTAGGCCTAAAGGATGCACTAGATTCAGGGTCTCAAACAAAATTACTGCGAAAAAGTGTCCACTGGATTTTTTTATACATGCTAACACTTTGTCTCGTTAATCTATACTAATATTATAAAGAGGAAAGATTTGATTGTTTGTTTGTTTGTATAGATTAGGCTCCGAAACTAGTGGACCGATTTGAAAAATTCTTTTACCATTAGAAGCCGACATTATCCGTGATGAACATAGGCTACTTTTTACCGCGGGAAAATGCTTCATTCCTACGGGAAATCTAAAATAAAAGTAAATACTAGCGGCTTGGCTCGGGAGATAGCGCCATAATCTACGGAATTCGAAAAAATTTGTTGTTCTGACTTGTTGACTTCTTTCAAAAAGGTTAAGCTACAGGTTAAACCCTTAACCCGATCGTCTTTATTTTAGGCTCAAATTGTAGCTGACTAAATTGTCCAGAGGAGATTTTTTTAAATTTTCGATATCATTCTTCGTTTCCAAAATATCGAGCGCCAAAATCAAAAATTCGGAAAAAAATCCATTTTTTTTTCACTATTTCGGCAATAACTTTTTTCGTTTTTACTTTTTTGAAAAATTCTTTTTGCACCTTACAGCTCTCGTGAATACGCGTCTTTTGAGATCTTTTTTGTATATCATATCTTCACAACTCTCCGAGATATAAGTTGTCCGCAATTTTTCGTGAAATCGGGGCCTATATACTGAAGCGAACGAAAAGACATTTCCAATGTCAAAAATTGCAACAATGCAAAATTGACATTATAAATAATTTTTCTCCCCATCCAGGAAAGTTTTTATTTCTGGCTGCTCTGGCCCTAGTCCAGGGAAGACCAGAATACGAGGACGAAGTATACGCTCATGACCTTTGCCCACCGCTTTATCGCCACTGGCTGTTGCCTCACGAGTACGATTGCACCAAGTTCTACTACTGCGAGTATGGAATGAAATGGAGAACTCCCAGGGACTGTGCACCGGGTACCGAGTTTTCGTACAGCCTTCAGGTAATCTTTTCTTTTGTTTTCAAAACAAAACACAGACACAGGTCAACACGATTTTTGGGTCTGGCTTTTCTGCATACAAAATTTTGATTTCGGGATTTTTTTTGAATCCTGTAAGTGTTTTTTACTGTGTTTTAAAGCTAAATTAGTTAGGAATGGTTGTTAGCTTTATAAAAATATAGTTTTTATGTCTAGGAAATCCATTCACAATTAATTTTATAAACATTACATTATGTTTTATAACACATTTTGAAATGAACCAGAGTCATAAACATTACAAAATCTAACCTATTTTGTTACCAATCGTACTGCTACAACCAGTATAACGGGTGGGTTCGCTCCGCTTTACTCCGCTGCGCTCCGCTCGCATTAATTTTCATAACATTCCGGAACCTAACCTAACCTACTTGTTTCCAGTGAAGTAAGTATTGTAACACATTTTGTAATAAGCGCACAATTGTTATGTTATTTTTTAAAATGTTTATAAAAATAATTGTGAATGGATTTCCTAGGCATAAAAACTATATTTTAATAAAATTAACAAGCATTCTTAACTTATTTAGTTTAAAGACACTGTAAAAAACGTTTACAAGATTCAAAAGCCAACCCTTGATTTCTTCTATGTTAAAAATAAGGGAATAAATATTTTTTTTGATCAAAGTTTGCCTTTGTAGAGACTAGAGCATTTTTTTAAGACAAATGATATAGAGTTTCATACATTATTTCCATACCTTTATTTTCAATTACAATTGGAAAAGTTTTTGTTGAACACTAGAGCCTTTGTCATTTAAGATTTTTGATAAACATCAGGAAATATACTTATGTAAAATAACGGAAAAATTAAGTTCAAAAATGTATATTTTTAGTGTTTCTCTTCTCTTATGTTTGTATGGGTTGTCTCGTATCTTACTTATCGTCATAAATCAGGCAAAAGCAAATTTTAAAAGCTAAAATTGAAAATGTAACTATTTTTAGATGTCTAGAATCAGAATTTAAGCATTAGAACAGAAACCCAAAAAAAATATATATTTTTCTGTTGACTGAGTAGTCAATTAGTACTAATAATGAATCTGTAAGGCTTGCTCGTGGAGTGAGTTATTTTTTTAAAGAGATATCGTGTTTACAGGGCTCTACTAGATGGCGCTATCACGAAAATCAGTTACTTTGTTTAATAGTTAAGGAGAAACATACATACATACATACATACATACAACACACTTACAGATTTATTATTAGTATCTATATTGATACGTGATACTGAAACTAAATTGACGATTTTTTGTATTTATTTCTGTATTTTATTTATTTATTTATTTAATAGGCTAACCTTACAGCATTTAATCTATACTTACTGATATTATAAAGAGGAAAGATTTGATTGTTTGTTTGTTTGTTTGTATAGAATAGGCTCCGAAACTAGTGGACCGATTTGAAAAATTCTTTTACCATTAGAAGCCGACATTATCCGTGATGAACATAGGCTACTTTTTACCGCGGGAAAATGCTTCATTACTACGGGAAATCTAAAATAAAAGTAATTAAATACTAGCTGCTTGGCGCGGGAGATATCGCCATCTATCAAAAATACGGTAGTATTTTAGTTTACTCATTACAAATATCAAATCTTCCCTCTTTATCTTTGATAAATTCAGGGTCTCGAACAAAATCACTTATACTGGATTTTTTTATAAATCACTTTTTCTCATTAATTTCTTATAAAAAGAGGTATAATGTAAACTGATTCAAACATGACTGATTTGAACCTTACATTTAGTAATAATGGTTCTAGTCGTAACACGTGTGACGTGTTCACTTTAAGGACATCTTTGTGCAACTAATTTGGAATATCACCCCGAGCTGTGATTGCGGTGATATGCTACTATGCCACTTTTGCAGTGGCAACCCTATCTATTCTAGTGCATCCTTTATCAAAGCTCTTTATAATATTAGTACCTACTATAGATGTAATGTAAGGATTACCTGCAATAGTGATCGCCTTACATACAACAAGTATATAGATTAGAGCGTGTTAATAAGGGATTTAATGAGCATCAATCAAGATTATATTTGACTTTAGCAGTTTAGCTGACAGATACAATAAGAATAATTGATGTAAGTAACTAATTTCAAAGAAATTTGCAATTTTTTATATTAAGATGGCTATGTAACGGTGGAAATGTTAAGGTGGCCAACGTTGCCTATAACATAAGCCACGTTGCAGATGCTGCAATGCGCTGTAAGCCTCTTCAGCTGGATTAAATGGACTCTGACTTAACACAACAGCACATATGCTGTTATTTCACAGTGGCCTTCTGTAAGAAGATGGTTACTGCTGCCCTTCCTGCCCTAATAACTGCGGAATGCCCTCCCTAACTCACTCACCGAAACACAACAGCACATATGCTGTTATTTCACAGTGGCCTTCTGTAAGAAGGTGATTACTGCTGCCCTTCCTGCCCTAATAACTGCGGAATGCCCTCCCTAACTCACTCACCGAAACACAACAGCACATATGCTGTTATTTCACAGTGACCTTCTGTAAGAAGATGGTTACTGCTGCCCTTCCTAACTCACCCACCGAAACACAACAGCACATATGCTGTTATTTCACAGTGGCCTTCTGTAAGAAGATGGTTACTGCTGCCCTTCCTGTCAGGTTTAGACCTTTGAGTCAGACCTTGAAGATACGTCTTTGAAAATTTTCCAAAGTTAAATAGCTCAAACAATACATGGCTGTCCATTTCTGAATGATAAAAACCCGCCTCGGGGTATTATTATTCACAAGAGGCTGCCGCGCGAGCCATGACTCACGAGTAAAAAAAAAACATGACAATTCGCTCGTCGGACGGGCGAGTTGTCCATTAACTCGCCACAACAGCGAGGCTGCCTTTTGAACCCGTATGGTGTTGACGCGACTAATAAATAATTAATTTACAAGAAATAAGCAGTGCACTTGAAATTCGATTCGATATCACATGAAATGCGTCTTTATAAGCAACTGATTCATATTTCGTGTTAAGATAGTATATTATTCATAACTCAATGCATTATTAATCATGATTGAGCTACAAAAAAAATCCCCTCCGGCGAAAATATTTTAATTCGCGATAAAACATTGCAGACTTTTGTTCAATGTTAAATTAATCCAAGGCAGGAATTACCAACTTTCAAATTACCACTAGTCTAAAAACAGTAATACATTGTAATTTGTACATTACAATGTGTGATTCCGTCAACACCAGAATTTTCATTGGGATATACTTAACTGTGACCTAAATTTTTAAGATAGCAATATTTTTACTCTAAATTTCAGGTCTGTGTACATCCTTATCAAGCTCAATGCAGTCTCCCTGGAGTGCCAACAGAGACACCAACTCAGGCACCAACTGACCCTATAACTCAGGAACCAACTAACCCTCCAACTCAGGCACCAACTGAGGCACCGACTCAGGCAACAACTGAGCCTCCAACTGAGACACCAACTAACCCTCCAACTCAGGAACCAACTGAGCCACCGACTGAGGCACCGACTCAGGCACCAACTGACCCACCAACTCAGGAACCAACTGAGCCACCAACTGAGGCACCGACTCAGGCACCAACTGACCCACCGACTCAGGCACCAACTGAGCCTCCAACTGAGACACCAACTAACCCTCCAACTCAGGAACCAACTGAGCCACCAACTGAAGCACCGACTCAGGCACCAACTGACCCACCAACTCAGGCACCGACTCAGACACCAACTGACCCTCCAACTCAGGCACCGACTGATTCACCAACTCAAGCACCAACCGAGGCGCCAGTTTGGCCTCCCACAATACCAGACCCTGGTGAACTTTTGCCAAATGGTTGCCCAAAAGACATCCACATACACTGGCTTCTACCCCACGAAAGTGAATGCAATCTTTTCTACTACTGCGAATTTGGAGAGTTGACTTTAAGAGAATGTGCACCAGGAACTCATTTCAATCCGGAAATTCAGGTGAGAAATTATCCTTTTACATGATTAAGGATGGCAGGCATTCTGAAAGTATATTTGTGTGCGTGCAAATTAAATGTGCATCAACTCTGACCCACGACTGGTGATTCATTGAAATGTTACATTTTTTAGGGGCTTACCTTGCGTTTGTCAGAGGACGCAATTTTATTTTTTAGATAATGAAGGGGGGGTTGGTGTAAAATTAAATCCAAATTTGTGGGGTTGCTACCCTTGTCCCACGGCCGCCATCTTGGAAAAAAAGTTAAATGGTTTTTACGATTTATCTACCAAACTATAGGTCTCACAAAAAAAATTATTAAAATTTTTTGTGCAAATAAAATTATCTACAACTTTTGTCCAGTAACTTTTAGTCGTAGAACCATAAATAAAAAAGTTTTAAGCGAAAACCATAACTAATGAATAAATTTAAAAATGTTTATAATTAAAATTGTTCCTTAAAACACTTAATATATAAAAATGGTCTGATGTAATTTTTTTGTAAAATGATTTAAAAAAAAGTTATATGGACAAATAGAAATATTTATTTTTATGGATTTTCGCTTATAACTTTTTTATTTATGGTTCTACGACTAAAAGTTACTGGACAAAAGTTGTAGATAATTTTATTTGCAATAAAAAATGTTAAATAATTTTTTTTGTGAGACCTATAGTTTGGCAGATAAACCGTAAAAACCATTTAACCCTATTTTCCAAGATGGTGGCCGTGGGACAAGGGTTGCAACCCCACAAATTTGGATTTAACTTTACACCTACCCCCCTCCCCCTTCATATCTAAAAAATAAAATTGCGTCCTCTGACAAACGCAAGGTAACCCCCTTTTGTCTTTGTCCAGTAACTTTTAGTCGTAGAACCATAAATAAAAAAGTTATAAGTGAAAATCCATAAAATTTAAAAATTTCTATTTGTCGATATAACTTTTTTTCTATAGATTTTACAAAAAAATGACATCAGACCATTTTTATGTATGGTGTTTTAAGGAACAATTTTCATTATAAACATTTTTTAAATTTATTCATTAGTTATGGTTTTACAGCGCTGCGACTGGAGTATGGAGTTTACTCCTTACCAACGATAATTAAATTCAAATTTTTACAATTACATGCCCAAGGAATAACATTGTGCTTTTTTATAGTAATATTGTGTAGATGGTGCAATATCTCTGAAACTTCAGATATATTCCAAAATATAAAAAAAAAAATAGAAAGTAAAAATTCATAAACTCATAAATTTTTCATAAGAAAAAAAAAAAAAAATTATAACAAAAACAATACTAGCTGGTGCCCGCGACTTTGCCCGCGTAACTTTGTAAATTATACACTAAAACGTTCCTCGAGAACCACTCTATGCATTGATGAGAACAGCATGAAAATCGGTGCAGTGGTTTTTGAATTTATCGCGAACACACAAACAGACAGACAGACTTTTTTATTTTCATTTTAATATTTGAGACTTTTACCGTACAAACAAGGTCTTTCACCGTGTGTCTAGTAGGCTAAACGTCACCGGGGTAATTTAGGAGCTGATAATACATGCCTTTGTTTGTACGGTAAAAGGGCCAAACATTAAAAAGGAAATAATAAAAAATATTCACCCATCGAAGGATGCAGTAAACCGAGTGCATAATTTAATGAAATATAAAATTATTTCTATAGAAATTATAGACTTTTATAAAAGTACTAGTGGGTGCGCGCGACTTCGTTGAAAAAGAAAATATATGCTAGCTTGACCCGGGCAAACGTTATTTTGAAACTATCACTTACCTACCGAAAGAAAATTCTTAAAAATCGGTCTTAAAGATCGGACCTCACACTACAACAAAATTCTGAACGCACCTATAAATATATTTTGACAACCAAGTGACAATTTTAGACAAAATACCTCAAAACATTATGTGTAATGTCATCTCATGTCATCTTATATAGCTGTGACGACGATGGCGCCTTGAGACTTGACTTGACTGCTTTGGACTTGACGGACCTGTTTTGGAAAACTAAGAAAAATTATAGACTTGACTTGACTTTGACTTGACTGACTAGTCTCGGGATCTGCTATTTTTGATTTTTAATTCAATTTTGCCTTTTTTGTTAAAAAAAGGCTTTTACAAATTGCTATTTTTACTAAAGACACTGGCAAAATCATCGGAGAAGATCTGATGGAGCCAAGACATTAAAAGAAGAAGAAGAAGAAGAGATAAGGAGGACAATCTTATATGGGTGTCAAACTAAGAAAGTGGCAACTAAAATCGTCGAATTGAGATGGCGCTGGTGTGTCTAGGGCAGTGATCGAGAGAGTTTGATAGTATGAAATGAAACGGAGTGAAGTGCGCGCTGAGTTCAATTGTTTACTATCACTAGCTGCAACCAGCGCCATCAGTTCGTCGTCTTTCAACGGACACTTTTAATACACGGAGCTTGCGCTCCTTTACCTCTATTCTCCTTGGTTTCACAGCTAGGAACATTTTGTGTAATGTCATCTCATGTCATCTTATATCGCTGTGACGACGATGGCGCCGCCATGCGACAGTAGCGCCCAATTATTTATGTTCTTATATGATCCCTCGGGAATACTTAGTCCTTTTTTTCTGGATGAAAGGTACCCTATGTTCTTTCTAGTGACCCAGACAACGTGTATGCAAAATTTCATGGTGATCGGTTCAGTAGTTTTTGCGTGAAAGCGAGACAGACAGACAGGCAGACAGAGTTACATTCGCATTTATAATATTAGTATGGATCTAATCAACATTTTACTTGAAGTTGGTGAAAGAGGTCCTAAGTGATTTATTATTAAGTGATTTTTAATAGACGACCTACATCTGACATTATGCAGTTAATTATGACTTATGAGATATATATAATATATGTTATTATAATGATGAAATGATAACAAAAAAAATCTAATCTCTCGGGTGAAATGAAAAACGAATGTTTCCTTGTTCTTATAAGATAACGTAATTAATTATGTTGGTAATCAATTTTATTGAATATTATTACTGTACCTGAGCAGGTTTTAGTAACTCTTATTTTAATCAGTGGCCATTTATCTTTTAATGTTCATGTTTTGATTATATTTTGATAAAATAACATGAGTGCTTACGTTTTATGTTATATCAATGGAATATTGAAACTCATGATAAGAATTAATTCTGATTATCAATACTAATAATAAATATGTAAGTGTATGTACAGATTTTCATGAAACTTGTTAGATAAACATTTAGACGTACGGGACACAGGATATAGGCTACTTTTTCTTTTTAAACGCAGACAAAGTCGCGGGCTAGTACTTAATATATTCTGATAAGAATAACAGTAGTTTAGAACATTATAGTGTTGAAGCACTATCTACTTCGGGTACATTAATTAAATCATTTTATGTTTATGTCCAAATACTTTTATCGTCCGACTTATATATCAGAAATACAATTCTAACTATTAGACTTGATTTCCTCCTATTCTGACGTCGGTCGCTGCTGTCGGTGGAGCTTACGAATAACACATTACTATATGTACCAGCGACCGACGTCAGCGTAGGAGGAAATCAAGCCTAAAGCCAGTTTTAGAGCTCTCCTGACAGTCAGTACTGACGATACGCACTCCTGACCGTGCGACCAACGCGCTTGTCATTTGTATGAAAATTCACAAGTCGTTACAGACGTACGCATATTGCTACCGCGGTTAGGCCTTAGGCCGCGGTTTACGCAACCGACTGCGGTAGCAATACGCGTACGTACTGTAACGGTGTGGTCAGGGGAGATCTGTAACGACTTGTGAATTTTCATACAAATGACAAGCGCGTCGGTCACACGGCCAGGAGTGCCCATCGTCAGTACTGACCGTCAGGAGAGCACTGAAACCAGCCTTAGTTGTGAGGACATACGACGACGACCTCTCTTCGAGAACGCGTTCGTTCAACTGACTGATATCCTTTCAATGAGCCACCGAATGAATCTGAATGAACGAACACCTCTTTTGAAACGTCACAGAGCACTTTTCAATCAACTTCAGTCGACATAAATAACAGTTCAGCAGAGTACAACTAAAATTATTTTATCAAAACCCCAATTAGGTTTGCGATTGGCCAGAAAATGTTCAATGTGCTAATGGGGGCGGCGAAAATGGCGGAAGTGGGGAAAACGGAGGAAGTGGCGGAAATGGAGGAAGTGGCGAAAATGGTGGCAATAACAGCGGTGAAAACGGATTCCTTCCCAACGGTTGCCCATCAAATCCTGATGTTCATTACTTGCTGCCTCATGAAAGTGAATGCCATTTGTTCTACTATTGTGTTCACGGAGAAACAGTTTTAAGAGAATGCCCTGCGGGAACACACTTTAATCCAGCAATTCAGGTAGTCAATGAATCTTATCTATGTTATATTAGTTAGACAATACTAATGATAACATTAGTTATTTATTTTAAAATCAAAAATATTCAATAAAAATCCGACGTTCCTTGTGGATAATAAAGATGTCTTTATGTTGTATTGTATCATATTTGTAGGCGTCGTGGAAATAGGAAAATAGTTACTTGTTTAAAGTCTGACAATATTTCACAGGTATGCGATTGGCCACAAAATGCTGGTTGCGCTAACAACGGTGGTGGTGGAAATGGTGAAAGTGGTGAAAATGGAGGAAGTGGAAGTGGCGAGAATGGAGGTGGTGAAAATGGAGGAAGCGGTGAAAATAGTGGAAGTGGAGAAAACGGTAACAGCGGTGAGAACGGAACCCTTCCGAACGGCTGCCCATCAGACCCTAACATTCACCACTTGCTACCTCACGAAACTGAATGTAATTTGTTCTACTATTGTGTTCATGGAGAGAAAGTATTGAGAGAATGTAGTCCAGGAACACACTTCAATCCAACATTGCAGGTCAGACAATTTTGACTAACTTATAGGCCCAAACGTTACACTATTAACTGAAATTACTTATTAAAAAAATTTTGAATTTACAAATTTTTATAAAATGCTTACCAAACTTTAACTTACATACTACTACTGTGTTCATTTAATGACTTAATATTAACTCTATATTGACAGCAGTCCCAAATAACATACATATATTGTTTTGTTAAAGTTAATACTTGTCTTAAATAAAAATATATTACAGGTTTGTGATTGGCCGCAAAATGCAGGTTGTGCTAGCAACGGAGGTGGCGGAAGTGGTGAAAATGGTGGAAGTGGCGAGAATGGTGGAAATGGCGAAAACGGTGGAAGTGGCGAAAATGGAGGTGGTGAAAATGGAGGAAGTGGCGAGAATGGAGGAAGTGGAGAAAACGGTAACAGCGGTGAGAACGGATCTCTTCCGAACGGCTGCCCATCAGACCCTAACATTCACCATTTGCTACCTCACGAAACTGAATGTAATTTGTTCTACTATTGTGTTCATGGAGAGAAAGTATTGAGAGAATGTAGTCCAGGAACACACTTCAATCCAACATTGCAGGTTAGTCAATTTTGACTTACTTTTTGATCTAAATGACTCACTATTAACATCTAATTCATTTTTATGATTAACTAATTTAAGTTTGAAGAAGTTTACTACTTGTCTCAGATGAAAAATATATTTCACAGGTTTGTGATTGGCCGCAAGATGCAGGTTGTGCAAACAATGGTGGTGGCGGAAGTAGTGAAAACGGAGGAAGCGGAGAAAATGGAGGAAGTGGCGAGAATGGTGGAAATGGCGAAAACGGTGGAAGTGGCGAAAATGGAGGTGGTGAAAATGGAGGAGGTGGTGAAAATGGAGGAAGTGGCGAGTATGGAGGAAGTGGAGAAAACGGTAACAGCGGTGAGAACGGATCTCTTTCCAACGGCTGCCCATCAGACCCTAACATTCACCACTTGCTACCTCACGAAACTGAATGTAATTTGTTCTACTATTGTGTTCATGGAGAGAAAGTATTGAGAGAATGTAGTCCAGGAACACACTTCAATCCAACATTGCAGGTTAGTCAATTTTAACTTACTTTTTGATCTAAATGACTTACCATTAACATCTAATTCATTTTTATGATTAACTCATTTAAGTTTGAAGAAGTTTACTACTTGTCTCAGATGAAAAATATATTTCACAGGTTTGTGATTGGCCGCAAGATGCAGGTTGTGCAAACAATGGTGGTGGCGGAAGTAGTGAAAACGGAGGAAGCGGAGAAAATGGGGGAAGTGGTGAAAATGGTGGAGGTGGTGAAAATAGTGGAAGTGGAGAAAACGGTAACAGCGGTGAGAACGGAACCCTTCCGAACGGCTGCCCATCAGACCCTAACATTCACCACTTGCTACCTCACGAAACTGAATGTAATTTGTTCTACTATTGTGTTCATGGAGAGAAAGTATTGAGAGAATGTAGTCCAGGAACACACTTCAATCCAACATTGCAGGTTAGTCAATTTTGACTTACTTTTTGATCTAAATGACTCACTATTAACATCTAATTCATTTTTATGATTAACTCATTTAAGTTTGAAGAAGTTTACTACTTGTCTCAGATGAAAAATATATTTCACAGGTTTGTGATTGGCCGCAAGATGCAGGTTGTGCAAACAATGGTGGTGGCGGAAGTAGTGAAAACGGAGGAAGCGGAGAAAATGGGGGAAGTGGTGAAAATGGTGGAGGTGGTGAAAATAGTGGAAGTGGAGAAAACGGTAACAGCGGTGAGAACGGAACCCTTCCGAACGGCTGCCCATCAGACCCTAACATTCACCACTTGCTACCTCACGAAACTGAATGTAATTTGTTCTACTATTGTGTTCATGGAGAGAAAGTATTGAGAGAATGTAGTCCAGGAACACACTTCAATCCAACATTGCAGGTTAGTCAATTTTGACATACTTTTTGATCTAAATGACTCACTATTAACATCTAATTCATTTTTATGATTAACTCATTTAAGTTTGAAGAAGTTTACTACTTGTCTCAGATGAAAAATATATTTCACAGGTTTGTGATTGGCCGCAAGATGCAGGTTGTGCAAACAATGGTGGTGGCGGAAGTAGTGAAAACGGAGGAAGCGGAGAAAATGGAGGAAGTGGCGAAAACGGAGGAAGTGGCGAAAATGGCGGAAGCGGTGAACAGGAGAATATCTGTGAAAGTACTTGCAACGTTCTCCCTTGGGCACATGAAGACTGTGATAAGTTCTGGTCTTGCGTTCAAGCCTCTTTAGTTCTAAATCAGTGCCCTGAAGGTCTAAATTTCAATGCACAGATTGCTACTTGCGACCTTGCCGAAAGAGTCGATTGTACAGCATAAAGACAATAAATTTTGAATGAAAATTACATATTTTTAAATACCAAAATTTGACTTTAATCGCAAATTCTAAAGAATGAATTTTCAAAAAGTGAAATTATTTTAATAATAAAGTCGTTATTTAATTTCCTTATTATTTGTTTTACTTTATATTATTTTTATAGTATATTAATATACTATGCGTGTCAAATGAGAATAGGACTGGAAATTTGCATTTGGCAAAGCATTTCTCACGAACTTCATTACTGATGTGTACGGAGTGCAAAAAAAACAAGCCAAGAATTAATTATTATTTCTATTAGTTTTTATTATTTTTGTAATGTGATTTATTTATTCAGTTACTTTATTATAAAATCGTATACATTGACCCATAAAAGAATTACTTATCTCGTGGAGACACGTTAGCAAACTTAAGGGCTTTGCTACATAGAACCAAAGCCGAAAAGATCGTATAAATACGATTTAAATCGTACTATAATTTACACTTATAGTTTAATTACTATTATATAATAATACTTATTATATACTAGCTGGTGCCCGCCACTTCGTCCGCGTTGAACGATGAAAGGTACCCTATGTCCTTTCTGGTGTCACAGACAACGTGTATGTAAAATTTAATGGTGATCGGTTCAGTAGTTTTTGCATGAAAGCAACAAACAAACCAACTCACATTTATAATATTAGTAAGGATATATATATTTATACATACATAAATTTATTAGAGAAAATATATATAAAATATTATATATATTTTTGTTATTCGGATTTTTTTGACGACATTACTATGATGACTCGGATCATGTGAAGTTTGAAGCAAGCGCGATCCTATTCTCATTTGAAACGCATAGTACAAAATTTCATTTTACAGTACAGTATTATTAAGAGTTTTGTAGGTTTGAATTTATTTATTTTGAAAATTCTTTCACCTATAGAAAGCTACGTTAGCAACGAGTAACATGGCTATATTTTATAAACATACGCGTGCGAAGTCGCGTGCAACAGCTAGTTTTCATTATAAATAAAAATGAATCCTTGCGTTGCTAGGCGCAAAACTCGAGAACGGCTGGACCGATTTTAATTCTGTCTTCACTCATGGATAGAGGGATAACTTTGACCAGTGTCTCTCTCTCTCTCTCTGTGTGTGTGTGTGTGTGTGTGTGTGTGTGAACAAACTAAATTTTTGTATATCTTAGTATCTACTCGTAGATAGTATATCAAGTCCAGTTATATTAAGAGTTTATATTACACTAGCTGTTGTACGCGACTTCGTCCGCGTTGAAAAGTTTAAAACGCCATCTACCGTATTTTGGATAGATGGCGCTATCTCCCGGCCCCCTTTACTTTCATTTTAGATTTACCGTAGGAATGAAGCGTTTTACCGCGGTAAAAAGTAGCCTATGTTCATCACGGATAATGTCGGCTTGTAATGGTAAAAGAATTTTTCAAATCGGTCCACTAGTTTCGGAGCCTATTCTATACAAACAAACAAATATTTCCTCTTTATAATATTAGTATAGAATTAAAGATAGGTATATAAATAAAAACACAATTTTTTAATTAACATTTAATAATATTATTATTTTTATTTCATCCTTAAAATTTAAATAGACATACGTACAAATAAATAATAAATAATTGTGTTTGCTTAAAAATAATCATAACCCAATAAAACATATCTAAAAAAAAATATTAAATAAAATATAAAATGCTTAAAAAAGTAAGCATAAAGTCAGAAACACTTTTGGTTAATTGTTAATTGTTTAGACATTTGTTTTAGAAGTTAGAACTTAGTTTTATAACCAAAAGTTTGATCTTTCTTATACACTATGTAAAAAAATATATATTTTTACAGTACATTATTATTAAAACATACTTCATTGACTATCTGCAACGTTATTGATATCGATCTGAAAATAAAAAATCACATTATTATTTATTTATTTAAGGAGAAATGACAACTGCATCCATCTATAAATAAATAAATAAAAATGAATCACTAAATGTGTTGCTAAGCTCAAAACTCGAGAACGGCTGGGCCGATTTTGATTATGTCTTCACTCATGGATAGAGGGATAATCAGGGAAGGTTCTTACGCAAAAAATACACCCCGAGCGAAGCCGGGAGCGGGTCGCTAGTTATAAATGAAATTTTTAATAAAATCATATCCATATACTAATATTATAAATGCGAAAGTAACTCTGTCTGTCTGTCTGTCTCGCTTTCACGCAAAAACTACTGAACCGATCACCGTGAAATTTTGCATACACGTTGTCTGGGACACCAGAAAGGACATAAGGTACCTTTCATCCAGAAAAAAAAGACTAAGTATCCCCGAGGGATCATATAAAAACATAAATAATTGGGCGCTACTGTCGCATGGCGGCGCCATCGTCGTCACAGCGATATAAGATGACATGAGATGACATTACACAAAATGTTTTGAGGTATTTTGTCTAAAATTGTCACTTGGTTGTCCAAATATATTTATAGGTGCGTTCAGAATTTTGTTGTAGTATGAGGTCCGATCTCTAAGACCGATTTTTAAGAATTTTCTTTCGGTAGGTAAGTGATAGTTGCCAAATAACGTTTGCCCGGGTCAAGCTAGCATATATTTTCTTTTTCATCGCGAACGAAGTCGCGGGCACCCACTAGTAAAGAAAAGTTTAAAACGATTTTCTAAAATTAATCAAATATTTAGTTACTGGGATTATTTACCACTTTATTCCTCTTGCCGAAGGAAGACCAAAATGTAACTTTGACTTCTGTCGGTCTTCCAGTCCTTTGGTCGAAGACTCTACAGCTGTCGAAAGGTGGACAGTACAGGTGCATCGAGACAGCACCGTCCACATGAGATGGATTCTCCATCCTGTGAAGACCTAGGGCGTCTGGAAAACAAATTAATGGTCTTCATCAATCAATACTAATAATAACCTGTAGGGGTCGGTTATGGAGTAAGTTACATTGTTTTTAACCGACGAAAAACACGGAGGGGGTTCTCAATTCGACCGTATATGTTTTTTTTTTGATAACTTCGTCGTTTATGAATCGATGATTCTTTTTTCATTGGAAAGGGTTTACCCCGAGAGTGGTCCCATATAAATTTGGAAAAAAATATCCTACCGCCAAGCGTGGGAAAATGGGGGTGATTTATTTGTTTACTCACAGATTAAAAATTAATCAAAAATTAAGCAGCGCAACATCGCGGTTGAAATTACAAATTTGGTTTGCTTTATACGCACTGTTAAATGACTCTTAAGTACTTATCGATAAAATGAAATGCACTAGATCTTTGCTTCAACATTTCTAAAGATTCCTAGGAGCTTGCTGACGGAGTATGGATGAAGATATTCATAGGTATTGATAATGGGTAAAAACCGCTTATCTGCACTTATGATTTCATCGTGGCGATATTTTTAGCAGCAGTTATAGCAAAGTGAGAAGGACGTTCTGACGCAGGTTAGTATCCCGGTAAGGCCTAAATGAGGCACAGAGTCTTTTCGATTTTATAAATAATCCATTTTCTAATGGATGCCATTGTCAGAACTGGACCAAATTTAAATGGGACCACACGGGAAGCACCACAGCTTTCAAATAAAAAAGAATATTCTCTTCTTTTTTTGGAAGTCTCTTGAAAAGGAGGAGATTCTGAATTCGACTGTATTTTTTTTTCATATTTGTTACCTCATGGGTGAATCGATTTTGATGATTCTTTTTTATTTGAAATCTGGTGCTTCCCGTGTGGTCCCATTTCAATTTGGTCCAGTTCTGACAATGACTTCTATGAGAAAAGACCATGAGACGGTTTGAAGTCGATTTTATATATGTTAAAAAGAGTTATTTATGTAAACCGCGTATTTATTTATAGGTACCGCGAACATTTACATGAGACTTACAACTGAATCAAAGTATAATGATTATATAACATTTAATTTAGATGAAGGGAAAGTACCTTAAATATCGTAGATAGGATATTTTGCTGAAAGAAGACTTTATTGTATTTTTAAAAGTTAGTAATACTGCATTCAAAGATTTTCTAAAAATTGCTTGCTTCGTCCGGGAATCGAACCGACTTAAATGTGAAAAAAAATCACCCATATTTTTATGACGCCAATCGAAAGAATGGACAAGAAGTAATAATTCTTCTTAAGTAACATAGTGTCTTAAAAGAAAGGAATCACGTAAAATGTTTGATTCACAAGAATATTTATTTATTGCCGTAATTTTTAGAAAATCTTTAAATGCAATATTACTAACTTTTAAAAATAACCTAGTCTTTTTTGGCAAAATATCCTATGTACGATATTTGAGGTACTTTCCGTTCATGTGATAAGTTTGAAAAGGCCTTTTGATATTAGTATATCTAAGTAATGTAGGTCAAAAACGTCTAAAAAGTCCCCAACAGTATATTATTGTGTCTATCTCTGAAGGCGACTAACAGTAACCATTATTTGTATTAGAACATTGATAAAGAAGCAATACTTTTTTTGCGAACAAATTCTTATCGATATTATTAATATTTATGTCAATGTTGTTATAGTCATGTTGTTTATAATTGTGTTCATATCTATTTTTGGTGATGGTGGTGATTGTGATGGTGATGGTGATGTTGGTGATGATGGCGATGGTGATGGCGATGGCGACGTGATGGTGATGTGATAATGATGATGATGGTGATGTTGGTGATAATGGTGACGATGGTGATGTTATGGTGATGGTGATGGTGATGGGGGTAGTGATGTTTTTGATGATGGTGATAATGATTGTCATGGTGATGGTGATGGTGATGTTATGGTGATGGTGATGGTGATGGTGATGGGGGTAGTGATGTTTTTGATGATGGTGATAATGATTGTGATGGTGATGGTGATGGTGATGGGGGTAGTGATGTTTTTGATGATGGTGATAATGATTGTGATGGTGATGGTGATGGTGATGTTATGGTGATGGTGATGGTGATGGTGATGGTGATGGTGATGGGGGTAGTGATGTTTTTGATGATGGTGATAATGATTATGATGGTGATGGTGATGTTGGTGATAATGGTGATAATGGTGATAACGGTGATGTTGGTGATGGTGGTGGTGGTGGTGATGGTGATGGTGATTCCCACTTCTTTGCAGATATGGACAGTAAACAAAAAAGTTTGCTTTAGAGAGATGGTGTCAGTGGCGCTTTTTTTTATTGTTTGCTTAGTTGTTGCTTGTTGCTTGCTTTGTATTTACTTAGTTCAAGTTACCCCCCTAGAGCTAAAGTAACCCGAATCTCCCGGTACCTACTTTTTGATTTTATTCCTTAAAAGTAAGTCTTTATCTCTCTATATAAATTATAGCTAGAAACCATCTCCATTACGTCAGTTTTCAAACAAAAAAAAAAACAGATCAAAATCGGTCCATCCTTTTAGAAGCTATGATGCCACAGATAGACACACAGAAACACAAGTCAAACTTATCAGAAGCCCACTTTTGCGTCGGGCGTAGAGGTTTAAAACAAAACTCACCGTTTATGTAAGATACATCGTTGACTTCCAATCGTGTCCTGCCAATTTCAACCATATCGTTTGCGCAATAAGTGAGCTCGCCGTTCTTGCAGACGCCATCTTGACTGTCAGCTGTCAAATTGTGACATCTGTCACCGTGACAGTCGGCGGCCATGTTTGTGGTGTCGTCGCTCTTTGAGCAACATCTCCTACGTTGCGGTAGATTCTTTTTTAAACTATCTAGAATCTCAGGCTCCAAGCCTTCGGGCCAATCGTATCTGAAATTTTAAATATTTTTATTGGTAAAAAAATAGATCTCTTTAACCATTGACATATTATATTACTTCGTAAGGACAAGGCTAACGCTCCTAGTACGTGGCACCGAAGCGCCGGTGTCAAAATCGGAAAGTGACACCAATGACAGCTTAGTCACCCAGACACCTATATTTGAAGCCTATATTTACAGAGTCTCTTTCATACCAGAGGGCCTAGTGCGAGTTTTACTCTATCAAACTCGTCGAACGCGTAAATGTCAATTTGTATGGGAATGAAGCAGCTCTACCTGGTGGCTAACGTGTAGCACTACTTCATTTCCATACAAATTGACATTTACGCGTTCGACGAGTTTGATAGAGTAAAACTCGCACTAGGCCCTCAGAGCTGTAGAAGTAAAGGAAGTAGTATCTTAAAGTTCTAATAGTTTTTTCTGTACCAAATGTGCTCGAAGCAAATGTTCGAATGGCCGCATCTTTGTACGTTATGGTTTCGCAATAAATATTTGAATTTGAACACAATTTATTACTGTCAAAAACCGGACATATCCAGTCGTTATTTACATTTAATTATCTATACTTTTGTTATGTTCCTAACTTTCCTTAACAAGATAACGCTATGTTTAAACATGGTTTAAACACTATCGGACGCTACTTACCTAATTTGTTATCAATCAATGTTCATTATTTAATTGGCATTAAATCACATGATGTAAACTATTGACTTATTTGATCATGACTATTTAGTGCCCGTTGATTTTATTTAAGGCCTTATCCAATCCACTAATCCATAGCAATCCACAATCCAAACCACAATCGACAATCTCATAGCAATCTACAATAGAATCTAATTCAATCCGCAATCTACAATCTCATAGCAATCTGCAATCCAATCCACAATCTACAATCCCATAGCAATCCACAATCCAATCTAATTCATAATCCCATGGCAATCCACAATCCAAACCACAATCTACAATAGAATCTGATCCAATCCGCAATCTACAATCCCATAGCAATCCACAATCCAATCAAAAATCTACAATCTCAGCAATCCACAATCCAATCCAAGATCTACAATCTCAGCAATCTACAATTCAATCCACAGTCTACAATCCCATAGCAATCTACAATCTCATAGCAATCCACAATCCAATCCATTCCACAATCTACAATCCCATAGCAATCTATCATCCAATCCAATCCACAATCTACAATCCCACAATCCAATCCAATTCACATTCCAGAATCCCATAGCTTCTTTCAACCAATCAAACCAAACATAGCCAGATCAACACCACTATATTGTGTTACAGTGTGTGTTGACGTGTACTTATGACGAGTGAAATAGAGACTAAAATAACATAATATATGTACCTAGTTATAATCGTTACAGTTGCGAAAGGTACCAACAGCCATCTGTTGTCGCCTTAGTGAAATAATCGAAGGCAACTCCTCACCTGACTTCCTCCAAGTTCCCCCTGAGCACCTTCATGAAGCAGTGTGAGTCGGCGTGGTCGTGTATGGCCGACGCGTGTCCCGGCCCCCAGCACAGTATCATTATGTTGAAAGCGCCGTTGCCCTTATCGACGAGGTTCCTTGTGTATCTGAAAACAACTCCTTCATTATATCATATTTCAACCGACTTCCGAAAAGGAGGAGGTTCTCAATTCGACTGTACTTTTTTAATTTTAATGTTTGTTACCTCATAACTTTCGACTGGGTGAAGAACTGGACCAAATTTATATGGGATCACACGGGAAGCAGCTTCCCGTGTGGTCCCATTTCAATTTGGTCCAGTTCTGACAATGGCATCCACGACCACGAGAAAAGACCACGAGATGGTTTGAAGTCTGTTTATTTTTTGTTAAAAAGTATTATTTTGACTTGAATACGTCTTTAAATTTGCTTCCAAAGTGGGAGGCGTTTCAGAAAATTAATTATAAGCAATATCGGGGGATATATCTATTAAATAAATTTAAAACTGTAATTATTTTAAAACCAAACTCTCTCGAAAGACTTTTATAAAATCACAAAATTATTTAAAAAAACGATTCAATATAATATATCATAAAAACGACATATTATTATTATTAGAGTTGAGTTTGCTCTTGGCTTTTTACTCAACGGATCATCGTTAAATTTTGCATACACGTCGCTCATTAAAAACTAAAGGGCCACAAATCAAAATTACACTTTTTACAGGAGATTGTTATTTTTTTTTCTTATTAGATACATATCAAATAATATGCATATTACACATCGTTAGAAGCGTGTTTTTAAGTAGCATCGAATGTTCTAAGTACTTTTATAATAAACTGAATACTAGAAGAGACATAAGCATACAATATAAGTTACTTTTGAATATATAAAAAAATGATCAAACTATTATTATACTAAATATGGAATAAAACAACCATAAGTCTTTTTGCAACATACAATATGAAGGATTGTGATTATATTTTTGCAATAAAAACATTTTTGGATTTTTGGATTTTTTGTTTTATGGCCCTTTAGTTCTTAAGGAGCGACGTGTCGGGGATACAGGAAAACACATGGGGTAAAAAAAACACGTAACACTTTTCATCCAAAAAAAAAAAAGTAATGTTCATAGGGAATCATTTAAAGTTAAAAAAAAACTAACGCCTGCCAAAGGTGATTTTTTAACGGGGACGAAGTCGCGGGCGCCAGCTAGTATCTAAATGAAATCGTGTATACTTATTTTTGTTGCTACGTAAACTGAGTTGAACGACGATGTTTTGCTAGAATTTCATCCGTCATGATGTCATACTGATAGTCTATATCTATCGCATTGTGTTATTAAAAACAATCAAAGCTTATCTATGGCCAAACAACTTCATTAACTAAATATTTTGATGATACAATCGGAAGATGTCGTGCGCGTGTCTATCCGAGAATATGTAGTGATAGTCCAGTATCCCTCAATGGATTTTTTTTGTGACTACTAACTAAGGCTGAATCTTCGCGAGTGGCTTCGGTTTGCCGGGACGAACAACTTTTTCCTGTGCGATAATTCTCAATAGAAGTAGCTAAAGGCAATAGCAGCCGAAACAACTTCCGAATGTAGGACTGGGAAAACGTGCCACTCAATTTGTAGGACTATGCGGCCATTTTATTGCACAAATGTTAACTAAGGTGCAGACAAAAAATCAGGTTAGTGTAGGGTACACTAACCAGCTGATTTTTTGTCTTCAGCTACTCCTAATAAATCATAATAATGAGGTCATAAAAATTATTATCATTTTATTAGATAAAAATATACGATTTCTGTAAATTTTCATTCAATAAAAATTTTAATCAAAAGTGTCACTTTTATTAATTTTTCGTGATATTAAACGTCTTATTTTAGGATCAAAATTGAGATATTTCTGTTTTTTCTTCGACCTAGTATGTGAAGTCATTTGTGTTCTAAAACATTGTTTCATATTTTTTTTAATATTTTGTATATTTAGCCATGTACTAGATTATAAAACTACAAATAATATGACGTTAACATCTTATCTGCAAACTAAACATCTGAAACTACTAAAAATCATAAATTTTAACTCCAGCGTGATTCTTTTTAAAGGGATTGAATTATATTGAATTATGTGCTTATTGGAAAGTAAATAGTTACTCACCTGTAACGATCAAATTTAGCATACTTCTTCCAGTCCTTCGGATCTGATTTGTAGCCGAGCATCAATCTTTGAACATCCTGTACGTTGACGTGATCCTTCGAGAACACCCTGTGTAACTGTTCTATCAATATTTCTAGGCCCGTAATCTCCCTGTAAGGTAATGGTTCATCTATAGTAATCTTTATACTGTCCTTATCCTTACATACTTATTACTGTCTGTTCCCTGTTTGTTTGTTAGCGAAAAACTCAAAAACTACTGCACCGATTTTCATGCTGTTTTCACCGATGGATGGAGTGGTTCTCGAGGAAGGTTTCAGTATATAATTTACAATGTTACGCGGGCGAAGTAGCGGGCAGCAGCTAGTAATATTATAAAGAGAGTATATTTGAATTTTTGTAATGAATAAACTCAAAAACTACTGGACTGTTTTACCTACTGGACGGTTAAAAGTTCTTTTACCTATAGAAAGCTACAATATCAACGAGTAACATAGGCTATCTATACTAATATTATAAAGAGGAAAGATTTGATTGTTTGTTTGTTTGTTTGTATAGAATAGGCTCCGAAACTACTGGACCGATTTGAAAAATTCTATTACCATTAGAAGCCGACATTATCTGTGACGAACATAGGCTACTTTTTACCGCGGGAAAATGCTTCATTTCTACGGGAAATCTAAAATAAAAGTAAATACTAGCGGCTCTATCTGGCCTGGGATATAGCGCCATCTATCCAAAATACGGTATATACTTGTCGTTTTATACTTTTCTACGCGGACGAAGTCGCGAGCACCAGCTAGTGTTACATAAAAGAGTAAAATTGCAAGCGGTTTATTTTTTCATAATAATTTGATGTCCATAGAAAATTCTTATGAGGGGAAAAATCTGAATTATTTGTAAAATAACTCTTAACAATGAAAAAACCGACTTCGTAGCCGTTTTCTCAGAACTGGACCAAATTTAAATGGGACCACACGAGAAGCACCACTTGGTGAACCGAAAAGAATCATCTTTTTGTTTTATTTGAAAAATGGTGCTTCCCATGTGGTCCCAATTCAATTTGAGAAAACGGTATTTTTTGTCAAAAAGAGTTATTTGGAAGTCTGTTGAAAAATACTTACTCGTACACCTTCAGCGGTTTTTCTATATATGAAATTTCCATTTCTTTACACTGCGATACACGCATTTTGCAGTTGGCGTTTTCTATGTCCATTGCTTAAGCTGAAATTAAGTTAATTCAAGTTATTGCATTAAGTTCTTAATTTCATCAAGTAGTTGGCAACGTGTATGCAAAATTTTATGAAAATCGATGGAGTGGTTAAGGCGCTTAGTGTCGTAAAATTAGTACTATCTTAAGCTCACTCCTTGTTTATATGGCTAGACCAAAACAGTTGAAAAAATATGAATTAATTACATGTAACGAGTTACACTTCACTTATCTATACTAATATTATAAAGAGGAAAGATTTGATTGTTTGTTTGTATAGAATAGGCTCCGAAAGTACTAGACCGATTTAAAAAATTATTTTACCATTACAAGCCGACATTATCTGTGATGAACATAGGATACTCTTTACCTCGGGAAAATGCTTCATTCCTACGGGAAAACGGGTAATAGGACAACGGGTAGTAAGAATTATCCTTCCGTACTTAACTTCTTTTTCACATAACTTCTAAACGGCTGAACCGATTGGGTTGAAATTTTATATGGCTATTTCTCGATAGTTTCCTGGACGATTTAAAAATACAATTGGACCCGGTAGGTGGCGCTGCTGTCGGTATGTCAACTACTAAACGGCTTGACCGGTTGGGTTGAAATTTTGTATGTGTATTTCCATGGTTTGAATGTATTATATTTCTTAAAGTTACGCGGACGAAGTCTCGTGCAACAGCTAGTAGATAATAAGCCTTCCGGTGCTTCCGGTATGGGGCGCAGGCGCAGCGGGCTATCCCTCGCCCAAACTGCGAACGTCATTGACGACTTCAAGCGCCTTAACGCGTGAATACGTTACATACATACAAACTCATTTTTGCATTTATGATAATATATTAGTTTCCGCTGTTGTTCCAATAACAAGCTTCTGTTATTATGGAAAGGTTAAAAAACATTGATAAGACTATTATCCCACGTAGTTACTTATATTTATCTTCCTAACACTATAATATGTATTAACAATTTAAATGGCGTATTAATTATATGTTTTATTGTTAATTAATATTAACTATAAAATAAATAATTAATAGTTAATTAATAACATATTATACTTTGCATAATTATAGCCTATTATAATTATTATTGACGGGGCACAAGTTTATGTTACCATTTTACCTTTGTACCTGAGATAGAAAATATGGATGTTTGTATTCATAATATATATATTTTTATGTTAAGGTCGACAGACAGGCTGACGGTCCACTTGATGGTAGGTGACTACCGTCGCCTATAACACAAGCAACGCCATAAGTGCTACAAGTGCGCTGCCGACCATAGAAGGAATAAGGATAAGGGACAAGGGAGGGATGGGGTAATGGGCTCTGACATCCCTTACTCACTCACCGAAACACAACAGCACATATGCTGTTATTTCACGGTGGTATTCTGTAAGGTGGTAGTTACTGCCGTCAGACGGGCTGCCCAAATGACTGCGAAACGCAGTGTGCCCTACAACTACTGTACCTATATATTTACGAAACAAAGTTATCTATATGTATGTAGTAGGTCTATACGCCTTAGCGTTCTCTCTTTTCTTAACAAAAGAAAACTTCTCTCAAGAAGTTTTCTCTTAAGAAAACTTTTTGATTGGTCAAAATTTTATTTGGGCGTTACAACAACCAATCACCAAGCTTTTTCTTAGCGTTCTCTCTTCGTTTCCGAAGTATGCAAACGAAGCGTTTGCATCTTGGCTAGGGGCCCTGGGGCCCTAGACAAAGTGACATGACGAAGACGATAACGAAGTTCGAAAACAATAAATTGTATGGGATTGATATATGCCTTCGTTAAGTCACGTGACACTTCCCATACATTTAGTTGTTTTCGAACTTCGTTATCGTCTTCGTCATGTCACTTTGTCTAGGGCCCCTGGTATCCATAACACATCTAAACATAAGTTACTTAGTGTGGAACTAGATGGCGTTGTGTGGAATGTGTGAAAATATTTATTTATTTACTAGCTGACCAGCCTGCGACTTCGCCCTCATATAAAAAAATAGATAAAAACCTATTCTCACACCTACCAAGTGTACATATAAAATTTCATCAAAATCGTATAAGCCGTTTCCGAGGATTATGGCAACTAACACTGTGACACGAGAATTTTATATATACATATTAGATTTATTTATTTATTTATTTATAGCTGTCAGGGACCATGCATACTTTACGTCACACATAAAGGGAGAGGGGAGGGGGGTCAATGAAGTGTGACATTGTGCTGGGGTGTGTCGTGAGCTTCGTGACGTCACATGTCAAAATTTTCAAACACAAAACTTAAACTACAAACGTATCATATTGTTTTATTGGCAAGGTCTCGCCCGCAACGAGCAGCTAATACTGTACCAGAGAGTGACGCTTCCCGCCGTCTGTCCCTCTGTATGTGTGCTTATATCTTTCAAATTGTGCAACGGATTTTCATGCGGTTTTCACTAATAGAAAGGGCGTTAAAAGAGGGAGGTTTTTATATATAACTAGCTGGGGCTCGCGACTTCGTCCGCGTAGAAAAGTATAAAACGCCATCTACCGTATTTTGGATAGATGGCGCTATCTCCCGGGCCAAGCCGCTAGTATTTACTTTTATTTTAGATTTCCCGTAAGAATGAAACATTTTCCCGCGGTAAAAGGTAGCCTATGTTCATCACGGATAATGTCGGCTTGTAATGGTAAAAGAATTTTTCAAATCGGTCCAGTAGTTTCGGAGCCTATTCTATACAAACAAACAAACAAACAATAAAATCCTTCCACTTTGTAATATTAGTATAGAATAGATTTACAGAAAAGAATCCCTGCTAAGCCGGTAGAGTCTCTAAGACGTTATGTGTATTGATAATTTAATAAAGTCTTATTGAATTCAACATAAAATACCTATATTTGGTACGTATATTGTACGAAAATATAAATTTCAAAAAAAGAACAAAAATTTAAAATATGTAGTTTTTTAGAACTCGTTATGCATAATCTAGATATAGAGCCTCATTACTTAAATAATTTTTGTTCTGTGTCGAAGGTTAAGTTAAGATAAGAGCGTATTTAAAAACAAACTTACGAATTTTCCAGAATGTTTCTCCGGCACGCTTTGACAAGTAGTTGTCAAAACAAATAACAATGTTTTCACTAAACAAGGCTCTATGGCGAAGAAATTTCTTTGCCTAATTACGAATAGAAAAAAGAAAAACGTCTTCGCGTCTCGGCAACTGTCAAATGACAACAAAATGCCGCGCCGTGCGTTTACTTTTAAATTGTCAACTTCTTGATAGTTCTGACTGGCTTGGTTTGCAATTTTAATGGCTTTCCACACAAACTAAGTACGTTCTTACTTTAAATTAAAAACGTTCTTTATTTGTATTTTATCAATGACTCCATTTTTTCTCACTAGAAATTGAAATTTAGAATGAAATCATTATCTACTCGTACATGTTATGTTCAAAATACACTAGACTTAGATAAGACTTACTTCAAAATAAATATTTAGTTAATTAAGCTAAACGTATTATAAAACAAAGTTCTGCGTCTCGTCTGTTTGTTCGCGATAAACTCAAAAACTGCACCGATTTTCATGCTGTTTTCCCCAATGGATAGAGTGTTTCTCGAGGAAGGTTCTATTAGATTATTTACAAAGTTACGCGGGCGAAATCGCGGGCAGCAGCTAGTCTGAAATAAAATATAAAAACTAACGCCTGGCCAAAGTGTTATAGCAACAAGATGTCAAGCGTTATAATAGCTCATATTTATTTATTTTATTTTGCAACGCCAGTTATAATTTATGTTGTAAAATAACTTAAAGTAACTTCGTTTGTAAAAATTCGCACAATTCGTCTGGGCACAACTTTATGCGCGTTTACTGACCCTGCGTGAACCTCTGATAGTTAAAAGAGAAGGGACGTTAGTGATGTACCGGCTTATCGATAAACTGTGACGTCACTGGATTTCACTACAAAACAAATGGCGTCAGAATAGAAGGTCGTTCTAAGTTTGAAAACAGACAATGTTTGTATCAATGTTGATTTGTTCAAGAAGGGATTTTTCTTCCCTTGTTTTTTTTATTATGGACAGGTTGTCGAGTGAGCGCAGTTGCTACAACTGAAACGATACTTCTGCTAACCTAAATGGTGTGTTGTTGGGCCGTGTGTTTCACTTGAATACGTGTACTACTATTAGTAATAAAAAAAAATAGACTTCGACGAATAACAGAGTAGGTAATAAATGTTAGACGAGGTTTTATAATTTTTGTAATTGTTATATTGTTTTGTATTTAAGGTTTAATGTTAATTTGGTTATTACATTGTTTTATTTTCACGTTAATTGTAATTAAAATCAGATATCTCTTAATTGCAAGTGCCTTTCGACAAAGGCCTCCTCCAGATCCTTCCACTGGACTCTATCTGTAGACATTCTTGTCTTGTATTGTATAGGTCCAAAGTTAAGCTGATCATAATATGATCATGTTGTTATGTAGGTCGGACAATTGTCAAAATAATATTTTTTGTTGTCATTAGCTAGTAGTATTTTAGTATTTTTATTTATTTTATGTCCACTTGATGGTAGGTGGCTACCGTCGCCTATAACACAAGCAACGCCATAAGTGCTACAAGTGCGCTGCCGACCATAGAAGGATTAAGGATAAGGTGTAAGGGAGGGATGGGGTAATGGGCTCTGGCATCCCTTTACTCACTCACCGAAACACAACATTATAATGCTGTTATATCACGGTGGTATTCTGTAAGGGGGTGGTTACTGCCACCAGACGGGCTGCCCAAATGACTGCGCAACGCAGTGTGCCCTATCACTACTTTTCAAATCCAGACCAGTCAATTTTGAAAATTATATTAAAATTTCTAAAGTTGACCCCGCCGGGAATCGAACCCGGAGCCCCTGAGACGTTGGACAAGCACCGTTGCCAGTCGTCCAACGGGCTCGTACTAGCTAAATTTGTAGATTTGTAGAATACTAGCTAGTAGCTAGTATTTTACAAGTTTACGCGGACGAAGTCGAGAGCAACAGCTAGTAGTGAATATAATAATAAATCGATAAAATTCACTCGCAGCGCAATCTTGCCAATAATTAAAAACTACTTGTCGCAGGTCAGAACTAAAACCTGTTGGTTGCAGATTACTTAAACGGCAATCACACTATATATTTTGAACGTTTCCTATTTAGGAATCTAAGTAGAGAGCTCGTGATCACACTACGCTAAATTGATTTCTAATTCGAAGACATAGAGTTGAAAATGGATAAACTCTCAATTGAATCCAATCTGTTCTAACTGCGATCACACCTTTCGATTTCCTAAATTGGATACGTTCAAATTGTAAGGTGTGATAGCCCTTTTAATACTTACTTACAATTTATTGAATACGAGATCTTAGGATTCCCATAGTATAGACGAAATCTATACTATATACTAATATTATAAAGAGGAAAGATTTGTTTGTTTGTATAGAATAGGCTCCGAAAGTACTGGACCGATTTGAATTGTTTTACCATTAGAAACCGACATTACCTAAAATAAAAGTACTTGACAACTTGTTGCCATAACACATTGGCCAGGCGTTAGTTACAATTTTATATTTTAGATAATCCCTAGGGAACATTACTTTTTTCTTGGATGAAAGGTATCCTATGTCCTTTCTGGTGTCCCAGACAACGTGTATGCAAAATTTCATGGTGATCGGTTCAGTAGTTTTGGTGTGAAAGCGAGACAGACAGACAGAGTTACTTTCGCATTTATAATATTAGTAAGGAAGTAAGGATAATACGATGTATTGTACCATTTTAGAATCTGCAGTTAATAGACCAACTTTCAGCAAATTTGCCACTTAGGAACTCGTACATTTTTTTTAGACCAGAGGTTCTCAAACTTTAGATATTATAATGTGACCCGATGTTTTTTCTATTTTTCAAAGTAGTTTTTTGAAAACTGTGCGCATTTTAAATATCATTTATGTGCATTTAAGTGTGATATCATCAGATCTACTATCGTAGAATAGTTTCAGAGAAAAAAATATGAAATAATAAACAGTTTACGACTGTAGCATGCAAAACTATGATAAAAAGTGGATTTGTTTAAAAAAAAATTAAAAACAGTGTAACTCAAAATTCCGTGCAAATAAAAAATAATTAAAAGCATTATGTATGGGTACTTTACCTTGTCTTTACGTTATCCATAAATGACGTAACACCCTGTATAATGTCGAATTTATATTACAAGTTAATATGAAGTAATAAATATTTCCGCATTTTAATAAATATGAAAGTAAATCTGGTTATCAACCATTGGTTCAGGGTTAGTTCAGGGTATAAGTTGAATGGAAGATAAGGAAACAATTGAATAATTACAATATATTTGTTTACGATTCGCATACTTTCGATAGCCCTTTGGACCTTTTAACTCCATTTTTAATTATTTTTGTCGGATGTCCGCTAGATTCAGGGTCATCTTTAACTTTGTTTTGCAATGGCAAAAACTCAATTTCTCCAGTCATACAATAAACAAAGGCAAAACATTCTTTGATTGCCCATAATTTTGTAAATTACAAATACATACCAGGAAAGATAGAAGATAGATGATTTATATTCAAAAGTGACGTATATGCTTATATCTCTTCTAGTATTCAGTTTATTATAAAAGTACTTAAAACATTTAATGCTACTTAAAAATACGCTTCTAACGATGTATAATATGCATATATTTGATATATATCTAATAAGAAAAAAATCAGAAAAATAATTTTTTTTTTCGTTTAGCTCCCCTTTGAAAAAAGTGTAATTTTGATTTGAGGCCCTTTAGTTCTGAAGCAGCGATATGTAACAGCGAAGGATGGGTTTGCTCTTGGTCAACAACCAACTGTATAGAAAGGATGAGCCGGGCCTATGACGGAGCTCACCCAGAAGATGGCCCATTCACTCGAACTTTGAAGATTTGGGTTTTATGAGTTCGTAAATACAGACATAAATAAATACAGACATTACTCGACATACAATTTAACAATCTATACTATAGAATCGTGTGCGAAAGTTATTTATCCGGCTTTCGAAAAAAACGCGTTCCATCAAAATAACCTCCACAAGGGACACAGAGTAAAAAACGTCACAAGTGCCGCTACAAAAAAAATTAATAACACCTTTTAAAACTGAGAAGGTTTAAACGTAAAAGTGGTATACCATTTATAAACGAGTCCACGCATCCTTCTAGCAATTAAACGACTTTAGTCGTAACGTCAAACCTATAGACATAGGCCATTTTTCTTTCCAGCCAGTTCTCCGCAAAAGTAGTATACTATTTTTCCATTGTCAGCACTAAAGCGACGTAAGTGACACGTGCTTTGGTAGCAGTTAATGTCGTTTGAGATTTGAAAAGGAAATGGCAAACATAATTGGTAATTCAAGTTACGTAGCCCTATATAGGTGAACGAGCTACGTTCACGTGTGTTTACAATTCTTTTAAAGTACATGATTCATTTTCAATTCCTAACGCGTTAAGTACTTCATTAAAATACTTATAAGTAGTTATTATAATATATTGGAAGACAAATTTAAAAGTATCATTGATCTGTAACATTCATTTAATATTACAGTTTCCAGTTTTATGGCAGTAAAAATTTGAAAGGTAATTTGAGGCGGGTCAGTAAGGAAAGCTACCAAACCATTACTAGAAGAAAACACCGAGAGTGCCATTCAAAATTTTTGGAAAGGAAAAGGTAAATTTTCACGAAGAGAAGTTATGGAGGTCAGTAGGTATATGTTAAGTATATGTGTATTAAAATAACACCGGAAGCTGGTCACTAGTTATATAAAAATTAGAAAGAAAGAAAGAAGAAAGAAATGTTTTTAAGACATTTCTGCATATTATACTTATTTTAAGTTTAACTCATTTAAAAAAAATGTAAGTTATGCCCTTGTCTTGCCGAAGGTGCGAGATGACCTAATAAAGGCCGCGGGTCAACGCTGCGTGGAACCAGGCTGCTTCTGACTGGTTCAATTATTGGAAAATTTTGGGGGAGACCTATGTCCAGCAGTGGACGTCCTGCGGCTGAGATAATGATGATGAATTAATTATGTTTAAGCGAGTCTCTGAAACCGCTCAATCGGTGAGCAATTTTTCTGAATGTGTAAATACTTACCTGTACTTACATGTTACACTGATAAACGCTGTCGGTTTGAGTTTCCGTCAGAAAGCACATTGCGTAATTAATGGAATATTTCGATTTTTATGTTTGTTTTAAATAAATAAAATATTGATAATATTGATAACCTCAGTTTAGTAGCATTTTCATTATAATATGTATACTATCATCCCACAGGGCCATCACTTTATAAACCCCGACGCCCGATGCAAAAACGGGGTGTTAAGTGTGTGTGTGTGTGTGTGTGTGTGTGCGGCGCGTATTAGAACACCATTTTTTGTCACTAGTAGTATGGTAATTGCGCATCCTGTCTTGATTACTGGATCACCTCGTTTCCTAGTTAAAGAAGGAATTTCACTAACTTCCACATGTTCTAATGATGTGAAATTTGGTATACTGCCACTTCGGTGGCATTTTCGGTGGTATTTCCATGATTTGGTAACCTTGATCTGATGCTGCAGCATCAATAGTCTGCGGGACACCTTCCTCCACAGCAACTTACTCAGCAAGCAACAGCAAGCAAGTTTATTTATAAATTTAATTATAGCTTATGACTAAACAAGCGGTAGGTAATCTAACCAAAATTATAAAAAAAAAAATATTAAATTCATAACCCACAGACTACACACATATTTGAAGTTTGAAGGATATGTGTCATGTCAAATGTCATTGTCAAAGTCAATGACGTTGACATTGACATTGACTACTGGTCTTCTACTTCTCGCTCGTTTATGGCAAAAGCCAAAAATTGTATTGTTATAAATAGTGTTTACATTTTTTAGCTTCTAACTTTTATTTTAATTGCTTTATTTTGTGAATAATAAAATTGATGTGATTTAACAAATACATGGGACAGTTTAAGTATACAACACAGAACACTCATTAGTTTTAAGTATACATTTTTTTAATCAGAAAAAGGAAGAAAGATGTCTGATACAGAAGTTGCTGTGCAGTCGACATTTAAAAAGCGTGTTATTAAACAGAAAAGCGGCAGAAAACGCAAAGCATCTAGTTCAGAAGGTATTTTTTATAATTTTTTATAATGATCCTGTGCAATTATTTCATGTTTTGTTTACATTTTTTGAGGTCCCTAAATCTAACCCATTACAAATCATTTCTGGAGGTTACCAATATTTCGAGTAATTTCTTGACACATTTTTAATTGAAATAAAACTGGCTGACGAACTACTTGATGGTAGATAGCAAAAAAATGCTGTGAAAACAATTTGTGCAAGTTTAAATTTATTTATTTATTTAATTTCAGAGTCAAAAAGTTCCGATTCAGAGGATCAGACCGTAGTACTACCAACAAAGAGGCCGCCAAAGATAAATCCTAATATTCAGTCGACTAGTGGTCCAAAGAAAGAGAAAGTTCACTTGGATAACAGCAGTAGTAGTGACGAAGAAAAGGTGAGTTTGAGACACTGCATTTGGCAGGGCACAGATGTCGTGTCATTACATTCCCGCCACCCCGCCCATCAACGGCCGCGCTAGGATGTTGCTTCGCATGCCATACAAAACACTAGGAACTTTATAGAACACTAGCTGTTGCACGCGACTTCATCCGCGTAACTTTATAAAATATAACAAATTCGTGTCTGTGAAACCATGGAAATACACATACAAAATTTCAACCCAATCGGTTCAGCTGTTTAGAAGTTATGTGAAAAAGATAAGTTCGGAAGGATAATTCTTACTACCCGTTGTCCTATTACCCGTTTTCCCGTAGAATGAAGCATTTTCCCAAGGTAAAAAGTAGCCTATGTTCATCACGGATAATGTCGGCTTCTAATGGTAAAAGAATTTTTCAAATCGGTCCAGCAGTTTCGGAGCCTATTCTATACAAACAATTAAATTTTTCCTCTTTATAATATTAGTATAGATTCATATTATTTAGTGTGTATTTTCAGGTACCAGAGTCTCGTACGACTCTCTCAGTGCAGCAGCAACGCGAAAATGCGACCGCCACTTACGAATTGGATACGGAAAGAGACAGAGACGCTCAAGCGATATTTGAAAAGGCGCAGAAGATCAATGAAGAGCTGCAAGGGCAAGCCGATGATAAGGTAACAGTCTACTTTATTTATACCATGTTATAGTTACTGGCCATCTATATAATTTTCATTTGATTATTTATTCCATAAAAAGTATAAAAAAAAAATTCAAAATTACGTCACGGTTGAATTCAAGACGCGAGTGGATGAAGGTGGTAAGTCGCATTTTTGGGATTTTTCGTTTTTTCTTTTTGCGTTGATGTAGGTAAAATGTCCATATGAAGGATTACAGACCTTAAGATCGTCGATTTAAGACATTTTTTTGGAAAATAAAAAGTTGATAAAGGTGTTATGTGCGTACAGTTAATTTTAAAAAACAAAATGTGCAAAAAAAGTTACTTTTGTTGGAAGAGGGAGCTATGTTCACTTTTTTTTTTAATTTATTACTAAAAGTGTTTAATTACAATCATACCATTAATATTTTGGGTTGTTTACACAACTTTGCATCTCATAATTTAGTACAAAAATCAATTCCGTGGCGACTTAACTCGAAAATTAAAAGCGAAACTTTAACCTCGATTTATTCAAAATTACCTTCATCCACTCACGTCTCCTATAATTGAAGACGTGAGTGGATGAAGGTGGTATGTCGCATACGAATCTTGAATAAATCAAGGTTAACGTTTTAGTTTTAATTTTTGATTTAGGTCGCCACGGAACTTAATTTTGTACAATTATGAGATGCAAAGTTGTGTATGTTAGCAATTCAACACTTCTATTATTTTATTTAATGAAAAAGTGACTTTTCCATTAACAAAAGTAAACTTTTTTGTACACTTTGCTTTTTAAAATTAACCATACATAACACCTTTTTCAACTTTTTATTTTCTAAAAATGTCTTAAATCGACGATTTTAATGTCTATAATTATTCATAACGACATATTATCTTCATTAACCCAAAAAAAACGAAAAAACCCAAAAATGCGACATAACACCTTCATCCACTCATGTCTTCAATTCTTTTAAGTGAAATCAAAACACTGATTTGTACACGTGTTTTGTTCAATTCGCAGCTATACAGAGGTATAAATAATTACGCCCAATACTATAAGAAAAGGGACACAGCTGCCGGAAATGCTAGTTCGGGCTTAGTCAGAAAAGGGCCCATCAGGGCACCTGCCAATCTACGAGCGACGGTCAGGTAAGGTGACCTGTCTTTGACCTATATTACTAACTAGCTGGTGCACGCGCATGGGCGTAGCCACGGTGGGGCAGCGTGGGGCAGCGTGGGGCAAGCGCCCCACCCTGGCTCTGACCTGTAAGGTACCTAATCAAACCTTAAAAAACTTAATTATCTAGGTACTAACTACAAGACGTAAGAAGGTTCGCACTCGACAGTCGTCAGTCGACATTTTTGGATGGAAGATTTCGTGGTGTAGTTAGTTGAGCAATAAGAAAGTGTTTTAGATATTTCGAATTATACATACAGCTATAGGGTGTGGGTGGGTGTAACCTTTTTGAATGAAAAAATTAACCGGGGTAAGACCGCGGGTATAGTTTGCTAGTTACATATTATTTTAGACTACTGCCCCACCCTGAACCCATGGCTGGCTACGCTCCTGCGCACGCAACTTCGTCCTCGTAACTTTATAAAATACTAGCTGGTGCTCGCGACTTCGCCCGCATAGAAAAGTATAAAACGACATCTGCCGTATTTTGGATAGATGGCGCTATCTCCCGGGCCAAGCCGCTAGTATTTACTTTTATTTTAGATTCACCGTAGGAATGAAGCATTTTCCCGCTTTAAAAAGTAGCCTATGTTCATCACGGATAATGTCGGCCTCTAATGGTAAAAGAATTTTTCATATCGGTCCAGTAGTTTCGGAGCCTATTCTATACCAACAAACAAACAAACAAACAAACAATCAAATCTTTCCTCTTTATAATATTAGTTATAAAGTATAATACATTCGTGTCTGTGAAACCATGGAAATACACATACAAAATTTCAACCCAATCGATCAAGCCGTTTAGTAGTTGACATACCGACAGCAACGCCACCTATCGGGTCCAATTGTATTTTTAAATACAAACAAACAAATAATCAAATCTTATTATATACGAATACATAGATATGTGTGTGTGTGTGTGATATGAGAATAAATTGTTCTCAGATGGGATTATCAGCCGGACATTTGTAAGGATTACAAAGAAACTGGCTTCTGTGGATTCGGTGGTAAGTTTGTACGTCTTTCATAAATAAATACTCGGCCGGTTCAAGTGTTGTAACGTAATGCAAATTTTTGAATATATTTTTTTTAAGCTGGATTCGAACCCGCGACCGTTGTTTGGTTAACAAAGCCAAGGGCTACTAGCCACTCGACTGGACCAAATGTTTTTCCTGTTCTATATAGACTCGTGTAAGTTCCTACACGACCGCTCGGACTACAAGCACGGATGGCAACTGGAGCGGGAGGAGGTGGCAAGTGGCAGGAACAGGGATAGGGACGGGGATGGGGATTCAGACTACGAAATAAACAGTGACGAAGAGCTTCCCTTCAAATGCTTCATCTGCAGGAACAGCTTCGTCGATCCAGTGGTCACTAAGTGAGTTGGTCTTTTAATTTTTTTGTGCTTTTTTTAAGTGAAATCTTGTTTAGGCGGGCTTTGGCAAGTTGTATGGAGAATCTGGCGCAGAGGTAAAACAGATAATTCGGTAAAGGGGTAAAATAGAAAATTTGGCAGAGGGGTAAAACAGATAATTTGGTAGAGGAGTAAAACAGATAATTTGGTAAAGGGGAAAAACGGAGAATCTAGCAGAGGGGTAAATCAGATAATTAGGTAAAGGGGAAAAATGGAGAATCTAGCAGAGGGGTAAAACATAGAATTTAGTAAAGGAGTAAAACAGTTAATTTGGAAGAGGGGTAAAACAGGTAATTTGGTAAAGGGGAAAAATGGAGATTCTAGTAGAGGGGTAAAACAGATAATTTGGTAAAGGGGAAAAACGGAGAATCTAGCAGAGGGGTAAATCAGATAATTTGGTAAAGGGAAAAAATGGAGAATCTAGCAGAGGGGTAAAACATAGAATTTAGTAAAGGAGTAAAACAGTTAATTTGGAAGAGGGGTAAAACAGGTAATTTGGTAAAGGGGAAAAATGGAGATTCTAGTAGAGGGGTAAAACAGATAATTTGGTAAAGGGGAAAAACGGAGAATCTAGCAGAGGGGTAAAACAGATAATTAGGCAGAGGAGTAAAGCAGAATTTGGAAGAGGGGTAAAACAGATAATTTGTTAAAGAGGTACATAACATAATTTGGCAGAGGGGTAAAACAAATTTCGGCAGAGGAGTAAAACAGACAATTTTGCAGAAGGGTAAAACAGATAATTTGGCAGAGGGGTACAACAGAGGCATTTGGCAGGTACTGTAGTCGGCAGTGCACTTACAAGCTCCTGTGACGTTGCTTATGTTACAGGCGACGGTAGCCTTAACAGAAAAAAGTGAAAAAAATGCGATTCCGTGCTGACAAAATAATGTAGATTTAAAATGGTGACCATCGTTTGTTCACAGATGCAAACATTATTTCTGCGAGAAATGTGCGCTTGAGAATTATAAAAAATCAAAACGTTGTTACGTCTGTAACACACAGACGGGGGGACTTTTCAACCCTGCGAAGGAGCTAGAGGCTAAAATGAAGAGAGAACAACGTGATAATGTCAGTGATAGTGATGATGATAATGATGACGATGATGATTAAATAAAATTTATTTGTCTCAAATGTTATTGTTTACTTTAATTAAACCACTTCATGTTTAGTCTCATTACTATCGGCACATCGTAGAATCGGGCATATCATGTAATTCCTGGGCAGATCATATTTCTGTTAAAACAAATTTATTTCCATGTAAACCTAACACGCTCCTCCTCGCTTTGCTTCGCTCCGCTCCTTGTTGCAGCTATTTTTGATTTCATACTTTACGACCTGCTCAATTCTATGATCTGCCCAAGACATTATATACTGGAACTTAGCCATTGTTTTTTTTCGAAAAACTAGACATTGTGCTGTGTTGTGCCGCAAACCGCGAGTCCCGATCTCAAAAATGGAGCTGTAATGACGAAAAATCGATTTTTGACTCAGCATGGCCACTTTTTTTTTTTTTTTTGAAATGTAAGGAATGTACTCCATTGTGCTAGGTTTGTGCTGGAGTGTGCTGCAAACCGTTTTCGATTATAATAAAATAAAACGAATTAGTTTTCATACTCGTAGATTATATTTGATTTTAAAGTTTAGACTCGATAAGATTTTTTTTAATAATTTTATTATAACCCTCCATTTTTGTCAGTGCAACCACCAGCTGCTATAGTGAGACATTGCTGAAAAAATAAAAATAAATATTGTAAACATAGAATACAATACAAGAAAAATAAGTGGTAATCTGTTTTTTAGGTGTGATTAGGTACCTTACAGGTCAGAGCCAGGGTGGGGCAAGTGCCCCACCCTGCCCCACCTTCATAGGTTCTCCAGAACCTCGTATAAGAAACTCACCTCCGTTTCAACGTCGTATTCAAAACCGTCGCTGCAATACAGTTGTATAGCGTTACCGCCAACACACATGTAGAAAGTCGTACACGAAGTCGGGTGAGGTATGTTACCAAATTCACCGATTGGACACAGAGCAGCTTCAGTTGTCAACTCTACTTGTTCTGTGGTCGTCTCTATTATTTGTTCTGGGGTTTCTGTTTCGGGCTCTGTGGCTGTGGGAGGCGCGCATTCTACTTGTTGCGCCCAATTGCAAACCTAAAAAAAATATGTGTGTGTACGATAAATAAATAATTTAATAAATACAAAGTAACTATTAAAATAACGAATGAATATCAGCGCCATCTCAATTCGCAAGGATGTATTATTACGTATCATATTCCAGTTTCAGTGATATTGTGTAGCCGGCGCTGTATCTGAATTTTCAGAGATAATCGAAAATAGAATTTAACGCATGCCGTGTGACAATTTTTATTTTACTCCCATAAATTTTCATACGCCAGGATTATATAAATGAAAATCGATTATTAAGGAGTAAACTCCATAGAGTAATTTAGGTTATCTATAATCATAGAGTAAATAGGTACTTAACCAGTATTAAGTACTATTTACTCTATGTTACAAGCTACAATGACTTCACTTAGTCGTACCACGGAGTAAAGTATCTATAGTGGTCGTACAGCGTGTCCTTAAGCGGCCTTTACATTTGGCTGATCTAAATGAATTTAGACAAGTGTAAAGGCCGCTTTAAGCTATCAATGAAGGAATACCAACCAACCTGTATTGTAGGATCGAATAATGTGCCGTCACCACAAGTGAATTCGATCCTCTGTCCGTGGCTACATTGGTAGAACTTGGAGCAGTCGTCTTCGTGGGGCAGCAATTTGTGTACGTGGATGTCTGATGGACATCCATTGGCTAAGCTATCACCTGCCCAGGTGGAGGACACCGCCAAAAACAACAGCAGAATTAATTCTGAAAGATATAAAAATGAATTTTTAATGGAGTGTCCCCAAAATTTTCTTTTGGCAAAACAACATTTGGCGGGTCAGCTAGTTTTTATTAGTATAGAAGACTAGTTGGCCCGTGGTTTCGTTTGCTTTGAAAAATGAAATCTGAGGACTCAAAAGGAGTAAAACAGGGCGACCCCCTTCGCAAAGAACCGATCAAGACAACCGCGGGAAGAACCACGAGTGGCAATCACGGCCTTCGGTCAGGAAAATCACCCACCGTTCTGGTGATTGGTGTGAACATGATGTGAATGTCGTCCTGTATATATGTTAACGGCTGAATACACTTCGATATTGCGATCTAGAACTCGTTTTGTATGATAATTTATTTCAGCGCCATCTTCAGATGAAATTAAATTAAATTTAAACCTAAAATAATAATTAAAAGCATGTAAAAGTTTTTACAAAAGAAACATTTGCTGCATATAACCGTAAGATGGCGCTGTAACAGATTTTCATATAAAGCTTTATTTTTATATGGAGTTCTAGATCGCGGTATCGAAGTATATTTAGCCGTTGGTATATATAAAGGACGACATTCAGAGCTAAGTACACATAGACGGCGACTTTCCTGATCGAGCCCCGTGAGTGCTACCCGTGGTTCGCTTTGACAGGATAGTTTTTATTTTGAACCCGGGCGAAGTGAAACCGGGAACGTGTAGCTAGTATGATATACATACATATTAAATATATCACTGGACCAAATAATAATCTGTACGTACGTAATAAAAGAAATGTTAATTACAACAAATGACAAATCAATTTGGTAATAATTACTTACAACTTGTTTCATTTGCATAAATAATTCTTAGAAATAATGACGTAAGTAAGTACTTATGTGTCATATTCACCGATTAAATGGAAGTACATGCAATCTAATTCATTTAAAATATAGATAAACAAAATATTTTTGGTGTTAGTCGTATCTCGTACTTGTATTGATTTGTAATATCTCTAAAACAACAGAAATGTTTGTTATAACATTTCCTGGTAAGTGTATTAACATGATATTAACATGATGATCGATCGGTCAAAACTGATAAATTATGATTTACTAAATAAAAACTAATGTATAACTATGTTTCGTTGGAATATTTATCTCCTATACTTAAAACACTATGATAAAATAAGAACTAAAGATAATAACTTTGGACTGCAAGTGAAGCCAATTAAACTACGCCTTGAATGTATTTTATACTAGCTGTTGCACGCGACTGCGCACGCGTAACATTAGGTATGAAATATATAGCCAACAGTTAAAGAATTTTTCAAATTGGACCATTAGTTTCAGAACCTATTCAATGAAACAAACAAAAAAGAAATATTTCCTCATTTTTCAACGAAAAAACAACTCGACGCGTATATTATTATACTAGCTGTGGCACGCGACTTCGACCACGTAACTTCATAATATATAATACATTCGTGTCTGCGAAACCATGGAAATACACATACAAAATTTCAAACCAACCGGTCAAGCCGTTTAATAGTTGACATACCGACAGCAACGCCACCTACCGGGTCCAATTGTATTTTTAAATCATCCAGGAAACCATCGAAATACTCAAATAAAATTTCAACCCAATCGGTTCAGCCGTTTAGAAGTTATGTGAAAAAGAAGTTAAGTATGGAAGGATAATTGTTACTACCCGTTGTCCTATTACCCGTTTTCCCGTAGGAACGAAGCATTTTCCCGCGGTAAAAAGTAGCCTATGTTCATCACGGATAATGTCGGCTTCTAATGGTAAAAGAATTTTTCAAATCGGTCCAGTACTTTCGGAGCCTATTCAATACAAACAAACAAACAATCAAATCTTTCCTCTTTATAATATTAGTATAGATGAAAGCAATTAAGTATAATATAACGCTTACTACAATTAACTTATTGCTATAACACATTGACAGTTTTATATTTTAGATAATCCCTCGGGAACAGTACTTCTTTCTTGGATGAGATGAAAGGTACGTACCCTATGTCCTTTCTGGGCCCGTATTCTCTAAGTGTGGTTTTGCTGTGGTTATCGACTCGATGCGGTTATAGACTCGACAATTGTCTACTTTGGTATTGACTAAGCACATGTCAAAATGTCTACTACGTTTTTTCCATAGTTATACATGTCGATGAAGTTATTGGCGCGTTATTGTGTGGTTTTTAGTTTGACAAAGTACTATTTCTTATTTAATGTCGACTTTGAAGTCGACACGTTTTTAAAAACCACAGATAGAGAATAGGCCCGCTGGTGTCGCCAAAAACGTGTATTACAAGCAAAATATATAGCTTTCTATGGATGAAAGAATTTATAAAATAATTATAAGTATTATAAGAATACTTAGGTCCGCAAGTTTTCGAGTTCATTCATTACAAACAAAAATACAAATATTTTCTCTTTATAACATTATTAATTATTAGTATACAAATATTGTATTGATTAAAATGATGTTCCTTAATTTTCAACCGTCGAAAACGAAAAAACAAAAACGGAGGAAGTATATATTTTTTTTTATGTATGATCACGCATAACTTTTGACAGGGTGGTTCGATTTTGATAATTCTTTTTTTATTTGAAAGAGTGCACCCCCAAGGGGGTCCCATTTTAATTTGAAAAAAAAATTCCAACCCTAAGGGTAGGAAAACAGGGGATGATTGATTGTTCACTCACCGATTGTAGCGTATAACCACGCATAACTTTTTACAGAGTAATCCGATTTTGATAATTCTTTTTTTATTTGAAAGAGTGCACCTCCAAGGGGGTCCCATTTTAATTAGGAAAACACATTCCAACCCTAAGGGTAGGAAAACAGGGGATGATTGATTGTTCACTCACCGATTGTAGCGTATAACCACGCATAACTTTTTACAGAGTAATCCGATTTTGATAATTCTTTTTTTATTTGAAAGAGTGCACCTCCAAGGGGGTCCCATTTTAATTAGGAAAACACATTCCAACCCTAAGGGTAGGAAAACAGGGGATGATTGATTGTTCACTCACCGATTGTAGCGTATAACCACGCATAACTTTTTACAGAGTAATCCGATTTTGATAATTCTTTTTTTATTTGAAAGAGTGCACCTCCAAGGGGGTCCCATTTTAATTAGGAAAACACATTCCAACCCTAAGGGTAGGAAAACAGGGGATGATTGATTGTTCACTCACCGATTGTAGCGTATAACCACGCATAACTTTTTACAGAGTAATCCGATTTTGATAATTCTTTTTTTATTTGAAAGAGTGCACCTCCAAGGGGGTCCCATTTTAATTAGGAAAACACATTCCAACCCTAAGGGTAGGAAAACAGGGGATGATTGATTGTTCACTCACCGATTGTAGCGTATAACCACGCATAACTTTTTACAGAGTAATCCGATTTTGATAATTCTTTTTTTATTTGAAAGAGTGCACCTCCAAGGGGGTCCCATTTTAATTAGGAAAACACATTCCAACCCTAAGGGTAGGAAAACAGGGATGATTGATTGTTCACTCACCGATTGTAGCGTATAACCACGCATAACTTTTTACAGAGTAATCCGATTTTGATAATTCTTTTTTTATTTGAAAGAGTGCACCTCCAAGGGGGTCCCATTTTAATTAGGAAAACACATTCCAACCCTAAGGGTAGGAAAACAGGGGATGATTGATTGTTCACTCACCGATTGTAGCGTATAACCACGCATAACTTTTTACAGAGTAGTCCGATTTTGATAATTCTTTTTTTAATGGATAGGGTATACCTCGAAGTTGGTCTCGTATAAATTTGGAAAACAGTTTCCTACGCTAAGGGTGAGAAAAGGGGGGTGGGAAAATTAAAAATTAAGCATGTAGTGAACATTAGATTATAGCCACAAAAAAACATAAAATAAAACTTTTTAACAAAAAATAAAACCGCCGAAAAAACTGAAAAGCATCAAATAATCTTATTATTTTACCTAAGTAATTTTGAGTCGGCCCAAACAAGCAAAAATTACGTAAAGAGTATTGCGCGGCGGCGACTCAAAATTACTTAGGTAAAATAATAAGATTATTTTATGCGTTACAGTTTTTTCGGCGGTTTAATTTTTTGTTATAAATAATTAATATATAATATCAATTAAATTACTTATTACACTTACGTTTTTCCATTTTTAAAGACGTATGTAGATTTTTCGACAAAATACTCTACTTGTCCGTCACCTGTTGACTATTGACTATACCGATTTAATTTATCTGTTTTGTTCTTTTATAATCCGATTTGTAAAATCACTTTACTTGATAAGCCTTGATATACATTCTTTAAATGTTTTAATGATATTACATATTTATTTGATAATAAGTAAGTACCTATCTAATGTAAATGCGAAAGTAAGTTTGTTTGTGTTTGATTGATTTGTATGACTTCACTTAATTAAAAATATACTATTAATTAATATTCCCCCATAGGGTACTGTAGCACTACCATGAGTTTATGACTACCGAAATCGCTAGCGAGCGATGAACGAGAACGTAAAATATTTGTATGAAAAATTGTACAGCGCTTCTAGCGGTCACTCAAAGAACTAAAACCAGTAACATGAGTTGCATAAGTAAAAAACCTATCGAATGTAGTCGCTAGCGACCATTACCGACTAACGTTTAACTTGACATTTCTATACAAAATCGGTACCATGAGTTACAAATTTGACTGATGCTCTCGAGAAATACCGTAACGTTAGTAGTAAAATCATTCACTAGCACATTGAAGGGTGAGAGGTTCGTTATCGACAGAAGTAAACTAACGTAAGATTTCGATAGCAACTCATGGTAGTGCTACAGTAGCACTACCATGACTGCTGTACTTTTGTTTCAAGTTTGTGGCGAATCCGTATTCGACTTCGGTGAATCTGGACGTACTAAAAACTGCATAAAGAACGACTTCCCCTCCCGAAGAACCGATCGCATCAACCGTGGAGCGAACCACGGGTAGCACTCACGGGGCTCGATCAGGAAAGTCGCCGTCTATGTGTACTGAGCTCGGAATGTCGTCCTTTATATATGCTAACGGGAGAAAACACTTCGATATCGCGATCTAGAACTCCATACAAAAATAGAGCTCTGTATGAAAATCTGTTACAGCGCCATCTTACGGTTACAATTAGTAACTGTTTCTCTAACGCTATCTTAGCATGTTATCATTATTTACAATATTTATTACAAATGATCTGCTGTTGCGGACCCCAACCAGTTATTAATGACCCAACAGGTCATTAATAACTTTTGCCTACACGTGCACATTACTATGCAAAAAATAATTAATGTTGCGACCTGCAGCGAGATTCTGTCCCTACTATAGTTGCTCATAGTTGTTTTCAACATCACTGCGCCAAACAATAATATTTATTACCAATGTAACTAAGCTTTTATTTACTAGATAGAGCATGAGAAATAGTTACCAATTGTAACCGTAAGATGGCGCTGTAACTGATTTTTATACAAAGCTCTATTTTTGTACGGCGTTCTAGATCGCGGTATCGAAGTGTATTCATCCGTTATTATATATACAGGACGACATTCAGGGCTCATCCCATCAGGTCGACGTAATGTTAATCCAAGAAACCCGCCTTACCCCAATACCCCAATAGTACGCAATAAAACCATTGATTTGTTTTCATGTTTTATTAAAACCTTGCAACAATTTGGTTAGCCTTTTTGACTACTCTTTGTATTCGGCTTTAGGCGCATTATGAAATAATCAGCACATAAACAATTATTAATAATGATTTTTCAATATATTATATAATTTTTTGAAAACAGTCGAAGGGAAAGCTTTTCACAAACTTTGTTTCAAATGAAAATATAATAATTTTCTTACAGTTCATTTATCAAAGTTGTGTCCATATTTTTTTTTATGTAACGGTCGACAGACAGGCTGACGGAATTTCATTATGTTGTTAATAATACATTTAAATAAATAAAAAAATAATAATACATTTTTTTTATAGTTCCATTCATTTAAATCAAAAATCTTCAAAAATTGCGTTACGTAATACAATACTTGAACTCCCCCGAGTCGTTCCGTAGTAAAATACCAATTATTTATTGGTTTTGAACAAAAAAAAATTAAAATTATTTATTAGTTTTAAATTTAAAAAAAAAAGTTTAATTATTTATTAGTTTTGAACAAATATTTTTTTATTAATTATTGGTTTTGAACAAAAAAAATTAGATTATTTATTAGTTTTAAACTTTAAACAAAAAAAAATTTAATTATTTATTAGTTTTGAACAAAAAATGGTTTTTTTTAAATTATTTATTGGTTTTGAATAAAAAATTAGTTATTAATTAGTTTTAAACAAAAAAGTTTAACTAATTATTAAATTAGTTTTGAACAAAAATTGATTTTTTAAAATTATTTATTGGTTTTGAATAAAAAATTAATTATTAATTAGTTTTAAACAATTTTTATTATTATTATTTATTAATTTTGAACAATTTTTTTTATTATTTTATAGTTTTAATCAAAAATTTTTAATTATTAAATTAGTTTTGGACAAAAAAAAAATATTATTAACAACATTGAGAAAAAAATAGCAAAAAAAATATATTCGAAACCATGTCAATGGTGGTTACTGTCGCCAATACACGCAACCATTTAATTTAATATCAAAATATTCCTATCTTGTTGTAAATGTAGTCTTTTATTTAGAAGAAATAAAAATTTATACTTATTCCCTACGACTTACTTAGTAAATTAAAAATTTAAAAATAAATAAAAAAATTAAATAACGAAGGAATGTTATAACAGAATATAATATAAATAAATTATTAATTTACACGTTAAATATGGCAACACTTTTTGTACACGACTAACTCTCACTAACATACAGGCTGTTCAATTTTTCCGGTGCTATACGATTATTAAAAATTAATCTTAAAATTAAATAAATAAATAAATAAAAAATTTCTTTGGTTACTTAACACTTTGACAAATTTTATGACTTTCATAACCACAACAAATAATTTGTTTTAATTTGGTATATATATATATATATATATATATATATATATATATATTGTAATTTTATAACTACAACAATAAATATAAATAATTCGTTTTATACAATAATTTGACTTTATGAGAACCGTGTCCCAACTGTGACTAGTTTCGTAACCGGTTACACGACAAAAAAATAGAACAGCCTGTATATAAAATCATATATTATATATTTTAAAATCAGATCATTTCGTTACATTTGCTAAAGCACTACCTACCCACACTACACACACGTGTTTGTAATTTAAAAAAAAACGCACAGTTATTTTATTGTTATGTTCAATTCCTGCTTCTTAAAAACGCTACGGAAACTCAGCTTAAGGTGAAACAAGTCGGCGGTCCGAACTCATCGGTCTCATGTCTAAAATGCGTCCTGTCTCACGCAACACAAAGCGCGGGAAGAGCACTCGACTTACATGCACAATCATTCATACCAAACATAAAATCATAAAGAGACCCTTGGGCGTATACTCTTTTTGACAAAACTACTGCATATATCTATTTCGTGTAAAGTTATTTGAACTCTCGAATAACTAATCAATGTTTGTATGCAAAGTATTTTGGAGTTTTCGTACACTAGAGTGATCTATTCACCCTCAAAGTTGCTTTAAAATTTGTGTTAAAATATGAATTTTTCCATACACTTTTAAATTAATACTTTTTTTACTAAGTTTGTATAAAAACGAACCTAGTTAACGACAAGATAAATCCATATCGTGCTTGCTTTTGTAAATTAAACATAAAACAGCGGAGTAATAATCATTCTACGTTTGTATGGAGGAAAAGCCGACTAGTGTGACCTTATAAAGGCAATGTTGCTGATTGAACATTTGATTGAACTGAATTGATTGAATAAAAAAATAATGAACATTTACATTTCGATAGCTTTTGTTAAAGATTTTGAGAAAACTGCGAACCATGGGGAGATCGGTGGGATATGTGAGATTACACACTATATCCCAACTGTGACTAGTTTCGTAACCGGTTACACAACAAAAAATAGAACGGCCTGTATATAAAATCATATTTTTTTTTTAAATCTGATCATTTCATTACATTTGCTAAAGCACTACCCACACCTACACACATGTGTTTGTAATTTAATAAACTTATTTTATTATTTAAAAAAAACCCAATGGTTTTTATTCGCGTCGTCTATGGGCCGAGGGATATGGAATCTATTGAGTTATCACTATTGAGTTTGAGAACCTATTGAGTTAAAAGTTTCAGTTGCTTTTTTACATAATAGTGATAATACTTTTTAGGATTTTTGAGTGGGAAAATCTATTGAGTTATAATTATTGAGTTTGAAAACCTATTGAGTTAAGAGTTCCCGTTGCTTTTTTACATAATAGTGATAATACTTTTAATTCCCTCGGCTTTTTGGGTGGGAAAATCTATTGAGTTATCACTATTGAGTTTGGGAACCTATTGAGTTGAGTTTCCGTTGCTTTTTTACATAAGTAGTATATTTATTTATTTATTTATTTATAAGTGAAATGCTTTTTAAAGGCAACGAGCCGCGTTCAATATTTCAATCCTACCTTACATTTTGAAACTAATAATTACTAAGTTTTAGACCATTTGATTAGCTGTGTGTCAATTATATACTTCGTTTTGATACATAAAAATTTAATTTTGACTCAATTGAAAACATAGGTAATTATGAAACTACCCTTAATGTTTAAAAAAAAAATCTTGCAATGAATAAAATCAATGGCAGCTATAGAAATACTACAGCACTTAAGCCCTACCATAGCGATCCAAGTGACTAGTCGCTCGAAGGACCATATACAGGCTGTTACTTTCTATACATACAATACAATAAAGGTGTATTGTTCGCTAGTATCTGTAGTAGTTCGGTTTGAAGGGGCCGACTTTGTTGAGTCCCAAGTACTTTGCCTGTTCGTCCGTTAGTTCCGTCAAATGGGCGTCGAAAGTCGGCAGATGTAAACTGGCCACGTATTCGTCCATTTTTTTCGGTAATAAGTATACGTCAGCCTGAAAATTAGAGAAGACTTTGTAAGTATAGTTCGTGCTCTTCTCCTCCCGCACTTCGTTCGCGCGCCTCAAGTCTCTTGGGTACTGTTGCGTACAGATTGTTTTATCGTATTAGTAAATACGTCATGGTGAATAAATGCCTAAAAAAACGTTGTCCTTCGACATCGCACGATGATTTAATGGAAGGAATATCAACGTTGCCTGTAATGTTAAGTTAGTGAGGTGAAAAATTACGAAATAGCATTTTTCTTAGCAATTTTGTGCGCAATTGTACACAGGCACCGATTGCCCTCACAAGTGTCGCCTTCAAACCTTAATATAATAATTCGGGTATATATTTTTCTAATAAAGGCAAGTGCACTGCCATAGCGGGATTGAGGATAAGGGATACACATGCTGTTATTTCTAGAGCCAACTTTGAAAAGTTAATTTACCAAATTTAACAGGTTTGTTAATAGAAATTCCACTTTTGCGGATGCTCTGCATTTAATCGATGCGGTAATTTCGCATTTACGATTACGGATGTTTCAAGGGATGCGGAAGTTCCGCATTTTTGATTACGGACGTCTAAATCAATGCGGAAATACCACATTTTCGGTTACAGGTGTCAAAATCGGTGAGGAAGTTCCGCATTTGCGATTGCGGATGTCTAAATCTATGCGGAAGTTCCGAATATAAAATGAATGCGGAAGTTCCGCATTTGCTATTGCGATGCGGAAGTTGCGAATGTAATCAATGCGGAAGTTCCGCATACGCGATTACTGATGTATAAATCGATGCGGAAGTTCCGCTATAAAAACAATGCGGAAGTTCCGCATTTGCGATTGCGAAATTTCGAATGTAATCAATGCGGAAGTTCCGGATTTACGATTGCGGGTGTATAAATCGATGCGGAAGTTCCGAATATAATCAATGCGGAAGTTCCACATTTTCGATTGCGAATGTCTAAATAAATCGACGCTGAAGTTCCGCACTTCGACATTTGTTGATCCGCAACAACGACAACAACCCACCTTGTATCTGTGCTGCGGCGCGTTGTAGAGCTCGATGAGGGCGAGCGCCTGCGTGGCGGCCGTGACGGACACGACGAACGAGGGCAGCGACGAGCAGCACAGGTTCGCGAGGCGGCCCTCGGCGAGCAGCACTATGCGCTTGCCGTTCGGCCAGATGATGTGGTCCACTTGGCCGCGCACTCGCTCCCAGAGCAGGTCCGGGGTGCGCAGCGAGTGCACGTCCACTTCCGTGTTGCTGTGGCCCATGTTGCACACAACGCACCCGTTCTTCATGCGCTCCATGTGCTCCCGCGTCACCACGCCCTTGTTGCCGGTCGCCGTTATCACTATGTCCACTTGCCGGACCACCTGTAATAGCACACAACAATTCCTACAGTTCACTTCGTATTGTTGTTGTTTGTATTACAACAATGTAATGCCGACATTGTTGTAATATACATGTTGAACTTCTCATCGGGGGCATTCAGTTGCTGAAACCGAGCTAGTTATATATATTTATTTACAATGTTATACATAGTATGTAAACAACTTACTTCAGTCAACTTGACGACTCTAAATCCGTCCATGGCGGCTTGCAATGCGCATATTGGATCTATTTCTGTCACGTATACCTGAAAACATTCAATTTTTCTATTAGTTTTCATACATTACTGTATTTTTACCTTTTGGATAAGTGGTAAGAAAGAGTCTCAGGGGCTCCGGGGTTCGATTCCCGGCGTGGTCAACTTTGGAAACGAACTTTTCAAAGCTTTCGACCCGCTAGCGAGTTCGCGCAGTACACAATTTTTCACCATTTCACTATTATAGTTAAAAAACTAGCCGTTACCCGCGACTTCGTCCGCGATAAAAAAAAAAAGATAAAAAGTACCCTATCACGTGTCCCTTACTTCTAAATATTTATCTTTCAAGTTTCATGAAAATCATTTCAATCGTTTAAGAGTTATGGAGAAACATACATACATAGACACAGAAAAAAAATCTAAAAATGGTCAATTTAATTTCAGTATCATGTATAGTATAGTGCCTATATACACGATATTTCTGAAAACAAAGTAAATTACTCCATGACCGACCCGTACACATTTATTATTAGTATTGATTGATGACAAACAAACTTACAACGCATCCGAGAGCTTTCAAAGCTTGACAACACCCTTTGCCGACCTCCCCATAGCCGCAGACCACAGACTGTTTTCCACCGAACATTAGATCGGTGCTACGCTTTAGCGCGTCTATTATACTTTCGCTGAAATATAAAATTACTTCTACAATGGAACCCAATGATAAATATTATGAAGTGATACTTCACAACTGGACAGCTCCTATAGCTTTGTATAGGGCGCAAGTCATTTATATTATTGGTGAAAAGAGAAATATACATTTAAATAAGGATAATAGTGCAATCACAATCAACTATGGTCCATTCATTTTTCATTGATCAAAAAGTTAAACAAACAATATGAACAAATTCTAAATGAGTTAATCACTGAGTCAACTTTTTGCCTAATAATGCCGCTCTAATAAGCATAAATAATGCCTAATGTACAAATCCCATCTTTAAAACGGTCCAGTGACCATGGCGACGCTATATTTGTTTACGTTTTTGATCAATAGAAAAAGAATAGATCATACATTTACCACGAATTGGTAAACTTAAATATATATAGAGTAAAATTTGTACACACATATATTTATATACAAGAAAACACTAAAAAAGAACAAAACAACACCACATAAAACTAAATCAACTTAACAATATTATTTTTTATATTCCGGTGATCTAGTAGGAAATGGATTATGCATAAGTTGATGCATAACACGGAGATATAAAGGCTCACGTTCACTAGCGTTAGTTTTGCAGTATGTACTTCGGCATAAATAGTTTTGCGTATAGAAATGCGTGTAAAGCCCCATTTACGCCGGAGCAACACCGTGCAACATTGTGTGGCATGCTACACGTGTAATCTCGTTTTACACGGCAGCTTATTTTACACCGACGCAACATCGTGTTGCATGCTACAATGTCACAATGTCGCACGGTGTTGCTCCGGCGCAAATGGTGCTCTCGTATACACCGCGAACCGCTTGGCAATTCGATTTACAAGAACATAGTAACACTTTTAATTTGAATTTTAATTCGAGCTCGGAAACACAGACGCCGGAAGTGAGTTCCAATCCTTGGTAGTGAGCATTAATGAAGGAGTTTTTAAAAATTTTGATACCGGACGAGGATGGAAACCTGCCTTACTTCTGAATGTCCGATGGAAAAAAGGGGAGGGGGGGGGGGGTGAGGCGGTATGATCTAATTGCAGACCCTGAGCACACTCTCCGCACTACATCTTATAGAAGACACAAATAGACAGGCGATGTTGCGTCTATGTGCTACGCGACTTCGCCTCTATGTGCCAGGCAACTTCGCCTCTATGTGCCGGACTATTTAGCTTATTTGCTATTAAAAGCGTAAAAGCCGATGGGTCTACTTGGAAAAAACTCACCGACACGAGTACAGATTGTCAAATTTGGTTTTGGTAACTGAGTCGTTGACGTTCATCGCAGGCACACACAGTTTCCCGGCTTTGCTCAGTTGATATAGTCTGTGGACACCGGTCACGCTTTCCTCAACAATACCTGAAAATTTAATTTTCAGGTTTCAGACACACTATATTTTTTCGTAAGGGTACAATTTTTTTGCAAATCTTTTTTATATACACATAAAAATGTTGAGTCTGTTTGTGTATGCTTCAAAAACTCGAAAATAATTGGACCGATTTTAATTAATTTACCCTTAATCTGTTTAAAGGTGGGGGCGTGCTTCTTGAGCATGAGATGCGTGGCGTCGCCTCCGTCGTCCAGGATCATGTTGGGAGTCCAGGTGGCGGTCGGAGTGCAGCACTGGTCGATGCACCACCAGAACGCCTCTTCGCTCTCCCCTCGCCAGGCGAACACCGCGAACCCTGCACGTTAATTATTAACATTCACTCACTAGGTGCACTTCGGATCCTAGTGGGTCATCCTAGTCATTTGAATCCGTCAGAGTCTCATATTAATTCATACAAAGTTGTGGGTCGCAGTCGCTTGCATCCTTCAGTGTCTCATATTAATTCATACGAAGCTGTGGGTCGCGGTCGCGGATCACTGTCGCCGGTCGCGCGTCGCGGTCGCTTGCATCCTTCAGTATCGCATATTAATTAATACGTAGCTGTGGGTTGCGGTCGCGGATCACTGTAGCCGATCGCGATTCCGTGCGCGTCGCGGTCACTCGAATCCGTCAGTGGCTAATATATTCAGGGATCGCGGATCACTGAAGGATGCAAGCGACCGCGATCACCCGTCGCGATCGCGGTCGCTTGAATCCTTCAGTGTCTCATATTAATTAATACGTAGCCGTAGCTGTGGGTTGCGGTCGCGGATCACTATCGCCGGTCGCGATCACCCGTCGCGGTCGCGGTCGCTTGCATCCTGGGGTGTCTCATATTAATTCATACGAAGCTGTGGGTCGCGGTCGCGGATCACTGTCGCCGATCGCGATTGCGTGCGCGTCGCGGTCGCTCGAATCCGTCAGTGGCTAATATATACATACTGTTACGACCAAGGTACAGAATATTCTCGAAAAGTCAAGAGCGCAAGTCTTGTTTGTTACGAAGCTGTGGGACGCGGTCGCTCGAATCCGTCGGTCGCTAATTAATAATATCCTATACATACAAAGTTGTGGGTCGCGGTCTCGGATCACTGTCGCCGGTCGCGGTCGTTTGAATCCTGCAGTGTCTCACAATAATAAAGTTCATAAGAAGCTGTAAGTCGCGGTCGATAAGAACCGAAGTGCACATTTAGACCAAGACCAAGAGACTTTAGGATCTCAAGTCACGTTTACCGTCTTCTAAACACTCACTCACCTGCATGTGCTAGGGCTGCGGCGACCTCGTTCTGAGTGCTGTAAATGTTACAGGCCGCCCAACGCACTGTCGCGCCGAGAGCTTGTAGCGTTTCAATCAGAACGGCCGTCTGTGCGTTTATATGGGTGCATCCGACTATCTGAAATGCGTTTGAACAAAACCAATCACTATATATCTGTATTGCTATACTAGCGAGCCACCGCCACGGGTTCACACGGATTTTTTTCTGCAAATCTTTACACAAAGTCAAAAAGAAGTCAGTGCTTTCTGAATAGGTATATTTTGACATTTTCTAGTTGACTTTTTTTAAAAGGCGACGGTAGCCACCTCTACTCTGACGACCTTAACATAAAGAAGCTATAATTAAAATCATAAACTAACCACCGACTTTCTTTTAAGCCCATCAATACACGTAATATCTGCCTGCAGTAAGTTGCTGACCATTGCATGACCTATACACATTGAAACCCTGTAATTGGCTATGTAAGTACTAATTAATACTGTGTCTATTAGCTACCTAAATTGTAAATAAATTAGCTTACCTTGGCTTCTTTGAGCGGTTTATCATCTTTAGCCCTCGCCCTCAATGCCATAATACCAGGCATTTCCTGCTCGGCGATTTCTATTTCTCTCCTACCGAAGGCGTGTTGCTCCACGTTCCGAACGCAGTACGCCGGGTTCGGTTGGCCCGCTGCGATTGCTTTCTCGTGAGGCTGAACTCCCTCGTCTTCATCGGACGATGACCCTGGAAAGTTAGGAGAAATATTCTTATTACGCTTGTGATTATTTGGGTCCATTTAATGTTTTATCCTGGCTACTAATGTGACAAATATGATTTGAAGTCAACAAGCAGTGTACAATCAACTTCAAAAGTGCTACAAACATTGCTATTATGCTAAAGAATAATAAAAAAAGTCTTAAAACCTATTTTATGTTAAGGACGACAGACAGGCTGACGGTACATTTGATTGTCGTCTAGGGTCAGTACTCCTCCTGGGATTTATTGTGTCCTTAGGGTTGAACCATATAAACCAGATTCTGTTACGTACCTATCGCTACCTTCTCACTCTAGGAAAGGACGATTATGAGGGATATAAAAGGAAAAAATGACAGCTTGCCTGCCATACTTAATAATGTAAAAATAATATATGTATAATAGTGATCTGTAGCACCTACATATATTGTTACTTACAAAACTCACTCCTTCCGGACACGACCGAGTGACGTTTCTTGAGATCGGGTTTCTCGTCGTCTAACATTTCCGACTTTTCCGTGGCATTCTTTAATATACCAGTTACGGCGGACATTGTAAAATTAAGTCGTTAAAATATGTGGGGTACAATTTTTCAAGTCACGACGTGCCTTATGAACGATAATCTATTATAAAAAAGTCGTATAAGGGAGCTGTCTTAAATATTATAAAAAAAAAACACTTGTACACGTTTTATGGTCAAAGTTTTTAGAATTTTTGTCATTTTGTCCGTGCGTTTGTGCACACTAATCTCAGAAACGGCTTAACCGATTTGAATGCGGTTTTCACTGTTGTCTTGATGATTACCTGGGTTAAACTATAGGATACTTTTTATCTTGGAAAAAATTTAGGTAGCTGTAAGATTTTCAAAATCAAATTTAAAGACAAACCATGTCAATATAAAAAAGTTATTATTAATTTTGAATATAGGTAGAAGGTAGATGCAGTCACCAGGTCGTACTATCCAGCCGGCGTACCTCCACTTACGGGTACTCCGAAGTTCTGACAGTGAGCGTTACCCTCCCCGGGCTAGAAAGCCGTGACGGGGCACCGAAGTCGTGTCATAACGTCCCCCCGGAAGTAGAAAATCGTTGGGTTTTTGCCCGGTAGGTGACTGCGGAGTAACCCCGCAGTGTCACCTACACTGCCGGGTAGTCCAGTGAGGTACCACAAGCCACAAATTAAACACACCCAACGTACATCAGCAGACAATGCTCACAGTTGGAAATAACAGCGAAGGCATCGCATTCCGAACGTGGTCATTGAGGCGTGCTATATTGGGGGTTGATTCAAAAGGTGTTATGCAACAAACGTCATGCGAAAACAATGGCAAAGCCGACTTTGCTAATTGTTCTATTTTTAAATAGTCTCGGAAATCATGAGAGACGGACGAATCTGGGTCTGAGCTAAGGCACACTGGCACACGTTTTCTTTGGGCTAAGTCTCAAGAAATGCGCCTTGTTTGATACATTGTCCCAGAATACCATCAGTAAATTAAGATTGCGCTGGTGTAGCATAGTCGAATAAATTAGACAAAGATAGATAATGTAGAAGAGAAGATATGCTACACTAGTGGCTTGTGGCCACTTTTAGAACCCTTATTTTATTATTGGAGAGGAATTTTTTTTCAGTTTGATTATCATTATATGATTCGGTACTCCCCACCTCTAGCAGCTAGTATAAAATAAAATAAAATTATAAAATTGTTCTCGTTTGCATGAAACCGTCCTGATGGCCTTTACGAATACAGGGTCATCAATATTGTGCCTATTTCAATCTAGATTTTTCATTAACAGTGTACTCTATCTATACTATAATTTTTATTTAACTTTTTTGTTTTTAAACAGATTGGAATATAACAAGCACTAAAGTATTACGGGAAGCTTGCTACAAATAGTTACAACAGTAAACCCGCATTAGCGCCTTTTCTGAGATTAGCGTGCATATGACAGACAAACAAACAAACAAAAATTCTAAAAACTATTTTTTTTACATAAATATAGAACGTGTACGTGATTTTATTATAGATTACCTACATCCCACCAAACACAGTAAGTAAACAAAATGTATGAAAATTATTTATAACTCCCGAACGCGTGTGGACTGTGAAACGACTCCAAGGTGCATTATATGAGGAATGACTCATATAATGCACCTTGGAATGACTCAAATTTGTTTGGTAAGTAATTCATTTTGATTTATATTTTCCCAGTAGGTACAGTTGAGGACGCTGTCGCGTAGACCTACTGGTCAACTCGCGACCGGCGGACGCGATTCGCCCTATTTGTTAATTCGTCAACTTGCACACCGAATATTTTGGGCGCGAGTTGACCTATAATTTAGGAGAAATCATGGAATTAATTAGTACTCAATTAGTAAGCGGCTCACGTTGGCAAGAGAGCTCTTAATGCATATTTTAAATAATAACAATGACAGTTAACATATATATATACAATTGATACAAATACACAATTACAATACAATTGTTTACCAGCAGAAACAAATAATACAAAACAGATAATAATTCATAACAAACAAACAAAACTAGCCACACGCTATACGATGATACTAGTAATTCTAGTACTTCACAATTCAAACCGCAATACTTGAAACGTCACTGCAACTATTTACTGCCCATAAAACCGCACAAACTAAGTCATTAAAAAATAAACAATGCATGGCACATTTTAAAAAGAGAACGCTACCGAGAATCGACAAATCGATTCACAACACTAGAGCGCGATAGAACGACACATGCACCGCACTGCGTTTTTGAAAAAGTACTCGATAAACATTTTAAAATTCGAATTTGGAATACGGCCTACTCCGACAGCGCGCTCGAGTTGTGTGACCAACAACTAACACTTGATCCACAATCGCAACACTAGACAGACTAATATGGAATGGACATTTTATCTATACTAATATTATAATGAGAGAAGAGTTTTATTTTTGTATGTTGGTAATGATACACTCAAAAACTACTAGGCCGATTTTAAAAATTCCATCAACTATAGAAAGCTACATTATCAGCGAGGATCATACATAGCGTCGGCCTAATTCGTTAAACTGGTAAGTCCATTTTGGGCAAATTTCACTTTTTATCAAACTAAAATTTCATAGATGAAAAACTGCTTTCTGACTTATTAGCAAATCTTTTTTTTTTACAAAGAAAACCTGCTAAATCCTCAGTTTTGTACTGATAATGTCGCTCATTTCACATGCCTGATGCGACGCACATTATGTCATTTCATTTTTTTCTTATTATAAATGTTCGTTTGGATGTTTGTTTTATACTCTCCAATCACTAATAATTGAACTTAATATTGACAATTCAGACGACAATAAATCAAAAGTCGTATCCACATTCAGATAGCCGTAATGCAGTACAGGTCTGCAGAAAATTGATTTGCTCAACGAACTCACGTAGGCACTGGACAGTTAAGTTGGAATGCGTTCCATTTTTAAAAATATCTTTGATTAAAATGACGATATCTACTACAAACCATTGGCTAGAATACTAGCTGGTGCCCGCGACTTCGTTCACGTTGAACGATGAAAGGTACCCTATGTCCTTTCTGGTGTTCCAGACAACGTGTATTGCAAAATTTCATGGTGATCGGTACAGTAGTTTTTGTGTGAAAGCGTAACAAACAAACAAACTCACATTCACATTTATAATATCAGTAAGGATTCTCCACAATGCGACAAGCACGGGAAAAATTGACCTAACTAAAGGTCAACTTTTGCTAGGTCAGACCTAACTTAGTCTAACTTATGTCCAGGATGATGACGTGTTTGTTAGACAAAGTGAGAAATATATATGCGAATTTTTAAGTTGAATGTATCATAGGCTGACGGTCCACTTGATGGTGGCTACTGTCGCCTATAGCCCTGTCGCCTATAACACAAGCACCTGCACTGGTGCTTCAGTGTGTTATTGTATCCCTAGTTGGATTAATGATAACTGATTGGGAAGGGATAGACAATGACTGTATCTTTAATGTCATGCTGAGATTTGAACCTACGTCTGCTGTGTTTATTAACAGCAATAGGTTATTGAAAGTTCGGTCAAACAAAAATAATTCATCAGTATTGCGGAATTGATTCTATACAACGTCTCATCATGTGATCACGCGTGTGTAATAATATAATTAAAATAATTACTTATAATCAGGTCACGGCAAATATCTAATCACACTGTAAACAGGTTACACGGCGTTTGTCGCGTGTCTGGTAATTGAAAGTAAACGCTAGAAATAAGATGCAATCTTATTGGAGGCTGGAAAAATAAATGGCCCGACGAGAGATGGTATATAGACATTAATTTCCGGGTAGGTGAGGCGAGTGGAAAAAAATCGTATCAGGCAATGAGCGAGACGAGTTTGAAGGGGAGATAATTTCTTACGAGAGGGGAAACTCGAAGAATTTTGTTTACACTAACCGATAGTTATAATGGTGGCACGACAAATTGAATTCTCGCATTCGAGAAACTCTCCCTGTGTAAGTGAGCCTTAAAAAAAATCCGAGTTTTTGTATCCTACCTATTTCAAAACGCATTTTGGAAATCGATTTTCATATACAGGGTGGAATTTTGTAATGCCACCTAAAGGGAAAGTACTCTTAATACTGTATATAGAAAATTTAACTCAATGAAAACATTCCTTTATTTTTGAATAGAAAGAAAACTGCACTCAAAGATTTTCGAAAATTCGCTTGCCACACCCGGGATTCGAAGCGGCTAAAATCTGTAAAAATTACACCCTGTACTGTACTGTTAATACTTTTATTGCCCATTTCAAGCAACTAATTAGTTAGTTTACCATTTTTTGTAAATAATTAAAATAATTTAAACTAAATAATTAAAATTTAAATAATTAAACTCCAGTCGTGCGTCGGAGCTGACATACACGGATTTTTTTTTTTAATTTACAAAACACGATTATGCAGTGACAAGCGGACGTTTTAATAGAGATGTATGAACTGAACCCCATATTGGTCTACCTACGCATAAATAGCGCGCAAGTACAGTCTCTGATTAAATAAGAGTTACGTACAGTCAAACGCGCGTCCCCGCTGATTGGCCTTGATACCTTTAGTTTACGCAACTAGCGACTACTTCAGAGGTTGATAGCTGTTGTTTGGTGCGGACTCTATGCATGGCGTTGCTTGTGTTAACAGGTGACGGTGGCCACATACCATCAACTAGATTACTATAGACTATAGACTGTTAACCTGCCGACCAACGTTGACATTGAAAAAAATATTATACACTAGCTGGTGCTCGCGACTTCGTCCGCGTTGAAAAGTATAAAACGCCATCTAAAAATATCACCAAGCAGTTGTCATGTTAGTCGCTTCACTTGTTTTTGGATAGATGGCGCTATCTCCCGGGCCAAGCCGCTAGTGTTTCCTTTATTTTAGATTTCCCGTAGGAATGAAGCATTTTTCCGCGGTAAAAAGTAGCCTATTTCCATCACAGATAATGTCGGCTTCTAATGGTAAAAGAATTTTTCAAATCGGTCCAGTAGTTTCGGAGCCTATTCTATACAAACAAACAAACCAGCAGTCAAATCTTTCCTCTTTATATTATTAGTATAGATTTATACTATACTAGAGGTACTTATCTGATGGCTGCATACTAGAGGTAACAATGAATATTTCATGTAATACAACAAATGGATTTATTATCATGACACATTATGCATAAGTGTTGGCAGTAGAATTTACATTTATAGAAGAAAACAATAGTTGTCAAACATATTAGGTACTCAGTAACTATACTCAGTGTACATATATATATATATATTTTATTTATGTAAAGATTGTCGGACAGTCTAACGGTCCACTTGATCGTAGGCTTAAAGATTTATTAGCCTGGTTGAAGCATAATTATAAGAGATCTACTAGATCACTAGCTTCTAGCATTTGTTTGATCAAAAAAAAACTATAGTTACTTTCCTTGCCCTTCCATTGCTATGAAAAACAAAAAGAACAAAATGTTTAATTAACTGAAATAAATAAATATAATTATGTGTTTATGGAAATTATCATCATCATCTCAGCCGCAGAACGTAAAATGCTGCACATAGGCCTCCTCCTTAATTTTCCAAAGGGACCGGTCAGAAGCAGCTTGGATCGGCCGTCGACAAATGGGCCTTATCAGGTCATCTGTCCCACTTTGGGATTGGCGCTTGCTTTTATTCATGTATCTGTCATGGGCAGATCATATTTCTATTAAAACTGAGAGGATCGCCTCACTCCGCTCCGTTTCTCTCAGCTCCCCAAATTTATTTCCATGTAAACCTAACAAGCTCCTCCTCACTTTGCTTCGCTCCCGCCGCGCTCCTCGTCGCTCCTATTTTTTACTTTTGGTGAAAGATTTTTGATTTCATACTTTACGATCTGCCTAATTCTACGATCTGCCCACGACATATCAATATTAAAGCTGTGCCCAAGGTCTGTTCCCATTAGTTACACAGAAGTAACATTTCATTGCCATTAGTTCTATGAAAAGTGTATTTAATGTTCTTACATTAAACATTAGCAAACACCTTGAAAAATCCCACTAATTGGTGGATTTCAAGGCTTACTTTTTCAATGTGTTTGCGTCCATACTTTTGTGTCAATCTGATTTTCAAATAACAATTAAAATTTAATAGATACAAAATAGGACACAAGATAGGCTACTTTTTCTTTTTCAAAGTCGCGGGCGCCAGCTAGTATTCTATAAAATGAAAACCTTTTTGCGCTCCTGAAAATTAGTCAAAAAAATTTAGCTATTTATGCAATATGAAAAATTAAATTTCTCCCGAAAACTTACCAGTATAGGAGGTAGAGCTGTAAGAATCTGCTGAAGAAGCCGACAGCGACCGACTTCTGTATCTTGCTGATTTTTTGAGTGCACCAGATTTTCCTCTCTGACCCTCGAATTTTCCAGCAGTCCCATCGGTACTCACTCCTCTCACCTGACCAGGGTCCGTCACAGGACTATCACTGGCTATATTAGCACCAGCAATACTCTCCTTTCTCGACTGATTCGGTTCTCCTAACCCGTCGGACATTTTTAAATATATTTCTTTATATATCTTCAACAACAGGCATAAAATTAGCGATAATCTCAATCGATTCTATTCTCTGTAGAATATTGTCGTGTTCGCTTTTCATGAGCTGGCGTTTTTACGAATCTTTATGTAATAAAAAAATATCAATAAAATCGCGGACTCCACAAACGTCCGCAACTGCGACAATTTATAAAATGTCCCTAATAACGCTTCAATCTAAATAACTATCTATAAAAAATCTAAAAGGATTCTAATGTCGGTCGTTGCATTATTTTTCAGTAATATTTGATCACACATTTACACTATTTTAATAGATTTTCATCCAAACGAAGCAAAAAAATGCTACAAACACCCCTCTAGTTTTACTTTCCCCCCAGTACTGATTGAAAAAAAAATGAAATGTATGTAAATGTCATTTTGATTTTTCGATCGACTAGGGCAAGGAGAATAGAGGTAAAGGAGCGCAAGCTCCGTGTATTAAAAGTGTCCGTTGAAAGACGACGAACTGATGGCGCTGATGCAGCTAGTGATAGTAAACAATTCAACTCAGCGCGCACTTCACTCCGTTTCATTTCATACTCTCAAACTCTCTAGATCACTGCCCTAGACACACCAGCGCCATCTCAATTTGACGATTTTAGTTGCCACTTTTTTAGTTTAACACCCATATAAGATTGTCCTCCTTATCTCTACGCTCCTTAGACTAGGGAGGGAGCGTAATGGTCACAGATTATAAAGACTATGTTGGTAATGGTAAAAGGTAAAAGCATGGTAAAAGTAAATTCCGCAGAATACTGTATACTAGCGGATTATAAAAGGTTAGTGCTCTGTGTCATTAGTTTAATTAATTTTATTGTATCCGGGTTATCATACACTGATTAATTCTATTTTGCGTAAGGCTATTGGTTGATTTATTTTACATAAGACCTTTTTTAATTAGGTTCTTTTGTTAATTTTTTTATCATTCGAATTCGATAAAACAAAAATTAAGATCGGGCAATGTAGAGTTGAGCGTTTTTAAACGCTCGCGGCAAAATGTTACACTCCAACTCCACCAACAGTGGCGGATTTACCAGAAGGTCGAGTAGGCTGGAGTGGAGTGGAGCCGAGTGGTGGAGTGGCCCTAGGGGCGGCACATTTTAAGACATGGTTTTTTTTTTCATATTATGTATTATGATTGTGCTGTATTTTACGAAATCAAGCTAATTTTTTACCAACTATATAAAGTTATAATCTATGGTTTCTGGAAATGACACATGACAGCCCATTGCAGTACTTTAAAAAGTGACACTTAATTCAAAATGGAAGCAGAGAAAAGAATGCAGAATGCATGTCAGTCAAGTACAACTATTTTAATGAGTGATGATTATTAACTAGGAAATAAATTGCTTCTTTAAATATATAGTTCCAATTTTATTTTTGGTAAGTGCACAAGTGATTATCATGTATCTAATTTGCACTATTAGTTATAAAATGCAACCTTTTATTTCAACTAACGCATACGATATAAAACACGTAGGTAGAAATTCGTTTACCGGTTGCCAGGAGTTATTACAAAAACAAATTTCAAATTTCATAAATATTTAACATTCATAACGGTAAACATTATTGATTATGATTTGTGGCTTGAGGTCAGACTTTTATTTTTTACAAATTGATAAGATGCAAAATTTATAAAGTTCACGGAGTTTTTATTTTTAACAAAATTTGTCTATTGTGTGTCAAGTCAAAAGTCTCAACTTAGGCCAACCAACCTTTAACCGCCAGAGTCGGTTTTATCCGACAATTATTGTCGTGTCCATTTCGCTAGAGCCGTCGTATATATACAACTTGTATAATGTTTATTTTCGTGTTACTTTCTCTTAATAATTGAAAAAAATAAAATACGAGTCAAGCACTAGGGGCACGACAACTCCTTTTGTACCAAGAGGAAGGGTTAATTTATTTCACTTATTTAAAATTTCAATCAGTAAGTGTTTCTTTCATTTGAAAAACCCATTGTATATTTAAAAAAACGGTGACCTTAATGTCAAATGTCAATAAGGAAATTTCTGACTTTCTTGCCCTGCTTTTGAGGAACTATTTTAGATTTACACCTGAGTTGGCCCATAAGTAGTTATATCTTTTCCCAAAGTGACTTGGTATAGACTCAGTTTATCTAAACTAATTTTATTTGTTTTTTTTTTGTATGTCTGTAAGAGATAAACTCTGAAGTTTCTCTCTTACAAGTTTCTCAAATCAGTTAATTCCTTTATTAATTAGTATTGATATTAATATTAATTTTTATCTATCTTTTTTTTTTAAATATTAGAACATCATTTAACAGCCTTTTTAGGATTGCAACTCAGTAAACAGCTAAATAGAAGTAAAAAATGTTGGGGCCTCACTAAAACATGCCAACCGTCACATAAAATTATTATTTCCAACCGTTTTGGCTACTCTATTTTATTTTTATGTTATTTGTAGTATGCTTAGTAATATTAAACTTTCCAACATTACGTTGTGAATCAAAAATATTGAAATAAAAGGATATATTTCATTTAAGAGTCTTTTGAACACATTGCAACGCCTCATAATGGCCTTTTTCTAAAGGCAAGTTGACATTAGAAAAGGAAACCAAATAGGTATAGGAAAATTAATTAGAAAGTTAGTTATTAACAATACTTATTAAAGATAAGAAAGAAATATTGCACAAAAAAAGAAATATTTTAAAAACATGTCGGAAATAAAGGCTTTATTTATTTATTTATCTATACTAATATTATAAAGAGGACAGATTTGATTGAATTGAATAAGCTCCGAAACTATTGGGCTGATTTGAAAAACTCTTTCACCTATAAAAAGCTAAGTTATCACGGAGGGACATAGGCTATATTTAAAAAAGATAAACAGACGAAGTCGCATGCAACAGCTAGTTTATTATATTAGCTCAAAGTTTGAAAGACTTTGGCCTGTGTGTTCTAATGCCTACACCTTTTATTCACCAGTACATAATTGAATTCCAGTATTTGTAGACCTCCACACCCACTATGTCTGGGGTCGGCCGTGGTCGTGGTTACACTGGACGTCACCACCTGCGCGAAACTCGACCCGTAGACGAGCGGGAGAACGAGGACAATGAGACCGTTAGAACCCTCTTGGATATACGTCCTCGAACGCCAGGTCTGATATTTTATCTAATACGTTTGTTTGTTTGGTTGTACGCGCTACAATCTATGTGAGAAACTACTTTTTGTGTAATTTTTGTGTTGGATAGTATTGAGGAAGACTTTAGGCTATATAGGTAACTATTTGATTTTGAACTTTGAACATGCATCCTTACAAGTAAGGGGAGGAAGAGTCGATTTTCCTATCCCTACCTAGTCCCTTTTTAAGGATCCCTATCCCTACAGATCGGCATATTATATATTAGGTTAGGTTGAGGTGACAAATTTTCACATTTATCTGACAAAGAAAGTAAGAAACTCAAGTCAAAAAACCCCTTTGCACATTTTTTCAAAACATTACATTACTTTTAGAATTGTGTGTATTGGAAAGGCGCTATTTATTTACTACCTAAGATGATTTTTATCGGTTTTTGACCCTCTCCCACCCCCTTCGCAAGAAAAAGTAGGACATGGCCCCAAAGTACAGAGTACAGCCCTAGAAATGTATGACTCTTAATATAGCTCCAAACCAGAGAACCATAATACGAAAGTACACCAATTTGTGTATTGAATTCTTTTTTTCTTGTTCAGATGCTCCAAAACCGGAGACTAAAGGGCAAATTGAGAAAGATTTAGTCGAACAAGTGAAGTACCATGTGACAAGTAAGGACGACGAAGCCGTCTTGCAAGAGTTGCTCGCTGTCGACGAAACATACGCACCTTTGCTCTCTTTGGTGAGTTGGATGAGTGGCGTGTATGCTTGCCTAACGTCTCGGGGGTCCCGGGTTCCAATCCCGGCTGGGTGTAAACTTTCACACAGCACCTTCTAGTCCCACAGAAAGCGACTAATGCTTGTAGGATACCAAAAATTGATATACTAATAATAATCTTCTCTATAAATAAAAAAATGAATCCCTAAATGTGTTGCTAAGCGCAAAACTCGAGAACGGCTGGACCGATTTTAATTATGTCTTCACTCATGGATAGAGGATAATCAGGGAAGGTTTTACGCATAAACATTTGCCACTAGCGAGATTCGAACCCGCGACCTTTTGGTTAACAGCTAGGTTCCTAACCCTGGATCTAAAATCCTACTATGACCATCAAGTGGATCGTCAGTACTTAAAATGTAAAAAAAAATAAAACAATGTATGTAATTACAGTTGGAGCAATTCTCTCCCGGCGAGGATGGTATCCAGTTTAACTCGAAATTGCGTCATTTCGAAACAACAATCAGTAATCTATGTCCGGATGAAACGAGATTGCAGTGAGTACTTTAAAAAAAAATGTATACTAATATATAATCTAAATCTATACTAATACATTATAAATCAAATTCCACCGCCGCGTCTGTCTTTCTGTCTGTCTTTTCGCGATAAACTCAAATTCAATTCGATACATTTGAGACCGTACATTCGGCCGAATATTCGGTTTGCTACATTCGAGACAACATTCGTCCGAATATTCCGTTCGCTACATTCGCGATCGAACATTCGGTGCGGTACATTTGTCGCCGAATATTCGTATTTATTAATCACATTCGGCGCATCTCTAACAAGAGGACACGATATTCCCGTGATGATGATGATGGTGATGATGATGATGATGATGATTGCAGACAAGCGTTCGCAACGTTCAGAGCGGCGGCGCTCAGCAGCGCGGTGACCGCCAGGAAGCTGGCGGCGGTCGGAGCCTCGTTCACGAGACAGCAACGCCAGCAGTTGCTTCGCACGTCTCTGCTCAACGTCGTCATGCAGGGGACCTTCTCCAGTGAGTGTTAATAATAATCATTGATGTACAGTCGATTAGCACATTCAAAAGTGCTAAACAACTGAACTCACAAGTCGTTGTCACGACTAGAGAACAGAATAAACTTCACGTACAATCGATTGTAAAAAGCTTCAGTACGTAAGTTCACTCAACTTGAGTTCAGTTGAGTTTCGAATGTGTTAATCGACTTTTGCGGCCACACAAAACACTTAGGAACATTAAGGGCATTAATATAGTTGTCATAATAAATAATAATAATAATAATATTATATAACTTTCAGAGTTGGACGTTTTGGAGAGAGCGAATCCAGTTTTCCTCATAAATGCGGCAAACCTAATGGGAGACTATTTTGGAGGTGAATATTCAACTTTATTCTTATCGCCATAAGGGTTTCATTCAAGTGGCTTATCACATAAATCTAAAAATCGCGGAGTTTGAGCGTTTACACTGTAATTTTCCCATAATTTGTACACAGTCTTACTAATATTACAAAGAGAGAAGGTTTGTATGTTTGTAATGAGAATAAACTAAAAAAAAATACTAATGGACAGATTTTAAAAAATTGTATCACCCATTGAAAGCTATACATTATTAGCTACTAAGTAACGTAGGCTATCTATACTAATATTATAAAGAGGAAAGAATTGATTGTTTGTTTGTTTGTTTGTATTGAATAGGCTCCGAAACTAGTGGACCGATTTGAAAAATTCTTTTACCATTAGAAGCCGACATTATTTGTGATGAACATAGGATACTTTTTACCGCGGGAAAATGCTTCATTCCTACGGGAAATCTAAAATAAAAGTAAACACTAGCTGCTTGGCCCGGGAGATAGCGCCGTCTATCCAAAATACGGTAGATGGCGTTTTATACTTTTCAACGCGGACGAAGTCGCGAGCACCAGCTAGTATTTTATAAAGTCGCGAGCGCCGGCTAGTGTTGAACTTGAAATAAGAATACAACCGCGTGTTACAGAGGCGCGCCTGTGCAACGGTAACAAGGTTCACATCCTGGCTGGTCCACTTTTGCAATACATGAAGGCTCTGTTGGCCTGCGACGACGTCAGAGCGCACAGGAGTCTCGCCACGCAGGTAACTAGAAATAATACAAAATAATAATAATAATAATCATCACGGGGATAGGACTGATGGGCCCTACTATCAACTTTTAAAAGACTATTCAAATTCACAGAGCAGTTTAATTTGGGTTCCTAAACAAAAATCGCTTTCATACAATAGCAACGAATAGGTGCAATAGGTACGAAATAGCAAATGCAATCCAGTTTGGGTTTTAAATTAAATCGTTTTAATACGATTAAATTTAGGACCTAAACAGGATTGGAGTTGATTAGAGTTGATAGTAGGACCCCTGATATCGTGTTGATGGACCGCGAGCAGTCGAGGGTGTTTTTAGTGGACGCAACAATTCCGCAATGACGACGCTCTCGTGAATGTCGAAACCGAAATCGTTGACTTGTGGGCGCGGCTTGCGTTGCGTCAACGGGTTGATTCCGACTAGAGATTATGTTATGGATATAAAGTTTCGTATCTGGATACGGACACGGATATAAGAATAATATTATACCGGTTTCGAATACGGTTACGGATATGTAATTATTGTGGATTATCCGTTAGTTTCGGATAATTTCGGTTACGGATATTCGGATTAAATTATAAAACTAATGGATAATCTGAAATAATTACATATCAGAAACCGATATAATATTATTCCTATATCCGTATCCGTTCTTGTAACCGAAATGTTATATCCATAACATCCCTAATTTAGACTCCTTCCTTATCCGAAACTTTTATATCGGATTCAATTACGGTTACGGATAGATCTAAAGTTAATTTCACCGGGAATCAAACCTAAAGCCTCTGAGACTTTAGGCAAGTACTTTTACTAAGCACTAATCCAACGGGCTCGTCATAATGTACTGAGTACTGTATAAAACATTTTAATAAATTATTTTATATAAAATATAAAACAATTTATTTAGTCTGAACAAGGCTTTACTTACACATACTTACACAATGTATTTTCTAATTTCAGCTAATGCAGAACGGTCGAGAACTTCTCTCGGTGCTGTCCCAAGAAATAGAGGAACTGTCCGTCTCGATACGTCTCCGACTAATTAACCCACCATCGATCACCCTAATATGGCTTCTCCTGTCTGCCGATTTGTGCCTAAATAAGTTTCTACCTTTACCAACAACACTACAACAGTTTTACGCCTCTCACCTAGATCTGACCACGGAAGAAAGTTACAGCGAAGTCACATACGGCTCCTGGAAGAAGTCTCCGGAGAGGGAATACAGATCTGACACATCGGAACTGAGTGTAGCCGAGAAGATAAATCAGAATATATCTCAGTTGAATTTGAGCAACGCGAGCAACGATGACAGCGATACAATCAAACCAAAGTTGAGACCAATCCTGGGTGCCGGAGCAGGACTCTTGAGACAGGAGCAAGCGTCGAACCTGGACACTTGGGCGTCGAAGAGCAGTCTCTCGAAAAGGTACGATTTGAACTCGTGGAGACAAGTGGAGGAGGAAAAGCAAGATGATCCCGAGCCGGTTTTCAACCCGTCAATGCCGCCCCCAAACATGCAACAGAATTACCCCGTGACCGTGCCGGATTACCCGCCGCCAATTTTCAATTACCCCGAACAGAATAGTTACCCGAACTACCTGCAACAGGGGGACGGTGTTTACATACAAAATCAGTACACGAATAATTTGAATTTCACACCGCAAGGTGATTTCTTGGTTCCGAATCAGGCGAACGCACAAATATTGCCCGTACATCAAAATGTACCCGCAACGCCCCAAAGTAATGCGAGCTTGCCGCAAGCGAACACAAACCTGCCCCAGTCCAACCAGAATTTGCCCCAAAACAACGCGTTGCCCCAATCCAACTCGAGTTTGCCCCAAGCCAAGACGAGTAACCCCAAACAGCAAGCGGTACAAGTGAATCCGCAGTCGAATGAAAGGACAAACAGCGAAGTGCAGAACTCGAGTCGAAGGCCGGTGGAAAATTGGAGGAAGGAAAAGGCGGAGATAAAAGAAGAGCCAAAAAGTAGACAAAGAAACTGGTCACGACAGAGGTCCAAGGACAGTGTGAACGAGGAAGACGATAAGGAGAAGTTCAACGATGGGTTCCGTCCAACGACAAGGAAAGACGGAAAGACCAAGGCCAACAGGAGGAACAGCAGCAGCGATGAGTCGAGTAAACCACCGAATCGAAGACACGTCTCGGAGGTACCGAGAAGTCAGAAGTACTGGGATCACGATGACCGATGCGACAAGGACTACAACAGCTAGTCTAGTCTAGTCTAGTGTCGAAATAGTGAAAATTAAGTGACATTTGTGGAAATTTCTATATATACCCTCAGGGTGACAACAACTTCCTAAAGAAAACTTTTTAATGTGTCAAATTTTAAGTTTAGTTGTTTTACTTAATTAAAAGAGTAAAACAACTTAATAAGCAAAGCGTATATTTTTACGCAAACGACATTTCACAACTGAATGCCGAAATTGACACCCCTTATAGGAAGTTGTCCTTTTGGAATAGACATTTTAGAAAGTCTTCATTATCGGAAATTGACTATTTTGAAATAGTCGTTTTAACAAGTTGTCTTTTTAGGAATTTGTCTATTTTGGAATAGACATTTTAACAAGTTGTCCTTTTCGGAATTTGTCTAATTTGGAACAACTCGTACTTTTTGGGAAATTGTCTATTTTGGAATAGACGTTTTGGGAGGTTGTTGTTCAAAAATTGTCTATTATGGAAAAGACTTTTTAACAAGTTGTCCTTTTCGGAATTTGTCTATTTTGGAACAGACGTTTTAACAAGTTATCCTTTTCGGAAATATTCACTTTCAGAAATTGTCTATTTTGGAACAGACGTTTTAACAAGTCGTCCTTTTCGGAAATTGTCACTTTCAGAAATTGTCTATTTTGGAACAGACGTTTTAACAAGTCGTCCTTTTCGGAAATTGTCACTTTCAGAAATTGTCTATTTTGGAACAGACGTTTTAACAAGTCGTCCTTTTCGGAAATTGTCACTTTCAGAAATTGTCTATTTTAGAACAGACGTTTTAACAAGTCGTCCCTTTCGGAAATTGTCACTTTCAGAAATTGTCTATTTTGGAACAGACGTTTTAACAAGTCGTCCCTTTCGGAAATTGTCACTTTCAGAAATTGTCTATTTTGGAACAGACGTTTTAACAAGTCGTCCCTCTCGGAAATTGTCTATTTTGGAAAAGACGTTTTAGTAAGTTGTCACTTTAGGAAGTTGTCGTTGTCGCCCCGAGGTCTTCTATAGTGTGTAAAAATTGTGTAGTGAAAATGTGAAGTGAAAAAAAATGAGAAATTTTTTTTTAGTGAAGTGAGACATTCTTAGGATACATACACAAGCAGTTCTAAGTTAGCATTTTTAATGTTTTTTTTTTAAATGATTAACTGCAATATGGCATAAATGAATAGCATAATAATTATTATGAAATTAAAAGTAATTTAGATTTTCATATGTACATTAAGATTTCCGTTTAAATAATAGTACATAGTTTTAAATTTTAGTGTTAGGTCCCCGAAGGTTGGTATAAGATATATTATTATATACAATTATACATATATATATTTGGTTTATTTATATATAATTTTGTATCCGATATAAATTGTAATATTTATATAATTATTCGATCGCCAAACTCTAATTGCAAATCAAAATAATAGTAATGATAATAATAATAGTCAAAATTTATATTATTTCGTAACGTTTTAAACTCTATGGTTAATTTTGTTTGTCTATGATAGTTATTTTTTAACAAAAGATATAAAACATAATTCACTTTGTTTCAAATCAAATTATATTTATTTATTTATTTTATTTAAGTACATATATTTTATTTAATAGCAAAACCTAACACGGCAAAAAATATTTGAAGAGTTTTAATTCAAAATGTTTTTTAAATTGATTTTACAACAGAGTTCAAAATTTTTCAAAAAAAAATCACATTGATGTTACTAACATTGAATGAAATGTCACTTTTGAGTTTGAATATATACGTATTTATTATAATACTTTAAATTTCTCTAAATAATAATAATAATTAATTTAAATATGTTTTTGACATTTTCAAAACTATCAAAACATAGTATAATATGTATATAGCTTTATTTTTTACTTTACGTTTAATTCTCAAACACTTAAAATATTAAAATAAAATAAAATAGTCTCTAAAAATGGTACTAAAATATTTTTTTGATATTTTTGTTTTTACCTATTTTTTTGAATAACCTACTCGATTATAAAAATGCATAATAATTTTTTTTAGATGTTAAATTTTAATTGGTATAATAAAGTTCGCTAAAAGTCATACACAATTTTTGAGATGAATGTAAAAAAAAATTGAAGTTTTTATAAAAATACTGTTTTTTTTTAATTTAAATTTTTGTGACGTTTTTTAAAAAAGAAAAAAAAAATAGTCTTAAAATAACTTTTTGAAATGGAAAAGCACAGGTGACAAAATGTTAATAAAAATACTTTTAAAGCTACTTACTATAATAAATCAGAAATATATATATTTAGTTCAATTAGTTCCATTCTAGAAACATTAAAAAAAAATGGCTACTTCAAAGCAATAGTTAATAAAAATAGATTTAAAGAATATGTTTTTTGCTCAATTTAATTGTCACTCCGCCTATAAAATACAGTTTTAGCATATATATATATATACATAATTATGTATTAATAATAAAACTATTCTCTCTAACAAACCCCATCAAATAATGTGCAGTCATTACTGTCCGACCTTCGACTTCGGCTTCGGTCTAAAAAAAACACCATTGGTGAAACCTTCGGCTTTGCTCGGGTTTTGAGCTAAAGATTCCTAAATAAATGAATTATTGTTAAAATATAAAATTCAAATTATTTCAAAACGTTACCATTTTTGAAAAATACATTGCAATGTCATTTTTTTATTATCTCTAGGACCAAATTGTAGAGATGATTAAAAAAGTCTTTATTTGTGCAACTAAAAAACGCGCTCATGGGATTATTTAGAACAATTTTTTTTGTTTGTTTGTCAAGATCTAATTTGACGCAAGTCAGCGCTGCATGTTAAAAAACTGACATTCAGTCAACGTTTAGCCCAATCACTGACACTGTTTGTTTTTTTTTTTTTTAATACTAATATCTGCAAATGTTTAAAGTCCTAACCTAACAGGACAAAAAAAATATCAAAAGATTGTTCCCTTTCTTTAATTAATTATTTGTGTCAGTTGGAGAATTGACTTGAGTAATTGTATTTACATGGTATTTACTTTGAAAAAGGAATCACAAAATCGCCAATACTGACGCGAATGGAGTATTTTTTGTAAATGGGTTGTCCCTTTCACAAAATGTCCTTTTGACATAAATTTGAAAGATGGTATGATGTCCCTTTATTGACATTGTATAAATTGTCGTTTTAGAAATTTCAAAAATTAATTACAAATTGTCTGTCTGTCTGTTCGTATGTTTATAATTCACACTCCTATTAATATTTAACTAAAAAAATGGGACGTTTCACCAAAGGGACATTTGTGATCTGTTTGAAGTTTTTTAATATTGCGACATTATCTATATATAAAATCATGTTTGACAATCCCCTTTAAGTATGTACAGTCGGCGTAAGAAACATTTGCTAAAAGTAGCATTGGAGAATGTTCACTAATTTTAATTTCTAACTCTTCGTAATCTCTATTGAAAATAATAAATACATGTGAAAAAAATATTTTGATACATCGTTTAGTTTCTGAGATATGGCGTTTTAAAAATGAGATCGCGACGCGGATGTCACGGGCCTGCGCTCGTTGCGGTGACGTCATAATCCAACGGTCTCGTTCAGTTCGCGCGCTCCCATATTGCAGCGAACCGACGTCGCGACCGTTGGAATGTGACGTCACGCGGGCGCCCAGCGCCTGCTAGAGGTCTCGATATTTAAATGTCTTTAAAATCACAACTACGGGGTCTTTGAAAAAAGATTTTGCATACCTATTAACATTCTCCTTTGCTCAGTGCTTTATTTTGAATGAATTTGAAAAGTGACGAAGGTTTTCGTACCCCGACTGTACATATCTCTGAATTATTTACACTGGGTTTGTATCTAGTCCAGTGTAAAAATCTGCCTTTTATATCAGAGGCTGATACAGTCAGTCTAAAAAATGTATGATGTAAAATTAACACGAGATTTATAAAGAGTTGACTATAACGCATTATTAATGATATAACGATTATGATTTTTTTTTAAAGTATGTACTTACAATAGATCTGTTTTTCTAATTTAACACTTATGAACACCGACTTAAGCCTGAAATTACTTTAAAATAGTTGATGAAAAAATAAACTGTACCTGTCTTAGAAAATGAATGCACAATAGAAATGCATAATAATTATATTGATATGTAATGTATCGATATTGTAATAAGGTTTATATTTTGATGTATATGTATGAGATAAATAAATTAATGTGAACATGGTCATTGTTTATTTTTTATGAACATGTACTTGGAGTGTTCCATACCAGATTCCCACAATACTAGAAGTAAGTAAGGTGTCATTAACCCTTAAACGCCAGAGTCGGATATATACGACAAATTTATCTATACTTGTATGTTATTTTCAAATCGTCGAGTTGCTAGGGGCACGACATCTACAAAATAAGGTGATTAAAGGTTTGAATAGTATGTCACGTTGTTCCTGTTATGTTAAGTTAAGCCTTTAAGAAAGAAAATGTATTTAATTTGCTCTATACAGCCTTTGGACGTCCATAATTGTCCAAAAGGACAGGTCTGATGTCCACCTTGTGGCTGGACGTTCTAATAAAGTGCCACAGACATAAAAACTTTTGATCCTTCGAGCCTTTCGTGTTGTACAATATGTTATTACTGTTAGTTTATAGTATAGTATACCTATAAATATAAACAATAATTTTCTTTTATTTTAATAATTATTGAAATAGGAACTGTATAGATTATAATTAAATGTAAAAATATGGGTCTAGTTGCCTTTAAATAAATGAATTTGAATAGAGAGCATAGCATGGACAGTTTTGCCACTTTTTTTTCAAAAAAAAAATGATAGAGCCAGAGCCTCCCCATAGCTCCCTATATACTGCAAGTAAAGTGATATTTTAACTAGCTTATTTTTAAACTGTCGACACCAAGCAGTAATCATTAGTACTACCTATTAATGTTACTAGAGCAACTACATCGCCATTTATGTGATCACTGGTAACACACATTCTTCATTTTCGGGAAAAAAATAATAAAAAGACCTCTTTAAAAAAACTTTTTTATTATTATAGTATAATTAAGATAACACACAATTCCTTTACACCACAGCCTATTACCTTTTTTAAATTTTTTTTTTGCTCTCTTCGCCATGATTGTTGAAATAGTTTTGCCAATTGAAATAGTCCACCTCGGTTGGACGTTGGGCGTTGGGCGTTGGGCGCGGAGTGTGTGACACAGGAGACTCACCCTAGTCGAGCACGATGGGCGCGCAGGGATGAGCCTTGAACTCGGCCGCCGTGGAGGTCTCAATGCCGCAGGAGCCGCAGACGAGGACGTGCGTCGTGCCCCAGCTCTTGTCCCGCTGCAGGATGCGGCTCACGTCCTCCGACGAGTGCGCCACCACTATCTCTGATTCATTACATAGGGAGTTATATTAATATTATAAAAAGAGAATATTTGTATTTTTGTTTGTAATGAGGAATAAACTCAAAAACTACTACTTAATAACTCAAATTTTAAAAATTCTGTTTTATAAGATTACGCGGACCAAGTACTGTGTGAAGATACAAATAAAAATAAAAACCCACTCACCCGTTTTATCGCGGCCGTGTATATTTTTAACGTGTCTGAGTAGCTGGAAATTTAAAAAAAAATTATTATTTTTTATTATTTATAATTCTCAATTATAAATTAAACAAAAAAAAAATATTTTTAATTCTCAATTATAAATTAAACAGCCCCCGTCTGGCGGCGGTAACCACCACCGTACATAAAGACCGACGTGAAATAAAAGCACATGTGCTGTTGTGTTTCGGCGAGCCAGTGAGGGATGTCGGAATCCAATCCCTAATTGTTCTATGGTCGTCAGACACATATGGCTTTGCGACGGTAGCGACGGTAGCCACTTACCATCAAGTGGACCGTCAGTCTGTCTGTCGACTAACATATAAAAATAAAGAAATAAATCGTTAAAAAACAAGTAAGTAGACAGTCAAGAGATACTATTTCTGATACTAGCTGGCGCCCGCGTGTTCGTCCGCGTTGAGAAAGAAAAAAGTATCCTATCACGTGTCTCGTACTTCTAAATGTTTATCTACCAAGTTTCATGAAAATCAGTCAATTCGTTTAAGAGTTATGGAGAAAAAAATACATACAGAAAAAAATTGTAAAAATGGTCAATTTAGTTTAAGAGTATCATGTATAGAGCCTATATATTATATACACGATATTTCTGAAAACAGAGTAACTCACTCCATGACCAACCCTTAGAGATTTATTATTAGTATTGATTTCTGATATTTATAAACAGCCCTACTATCAACTTTTAAAAGACGATTCAAATTCAGAGCAGTTTAATTTTGGTTCCTAAACAAAATCGCTTTCATACAAAAAAAAAACGAAGTCGATTGTACGAAACGGCAAATGCAATCCAGTTTAGGTCCTGAATTAAATCGTATTATTTGAAAAAGGAATCACAAAATCGCCAATACTGACGCGGATGGAGTATTTTTTGTAAATGGGTTGTCCCTTTCACATAAATGAAAGATGGTATGATGTCCCTTTACTGACACTGTATAAAACGAAGTTGATGGTACGAAATACCTAGCAAATGCAATCCAGTTTAGATTCTAAATTAAATACATATAGCATTAAGAGTTGATAGTGGGGCGCCTGGTTTTTAAGCAACAGACAGGGAATCGAACCTCGGACTGTGTGGCGGCGCGGTAAGTGCATCCCGCACATTGCATCGGACTCGAGTAGCGACCGCTCAGCCCCTTGCCGCGACCACTACTCGAGCTGTGCTCCTTTTTCTGGTTCAACACACGACACTTGCGATTAAACCACTTTACGTTTACTCCCAATACGTTCGTACCTTTACCATGAGAGAAACATGATTGTGATACATCGGTCGGACGTTAAAAGTATTGGGACTAAACATAATTCACATAAATATATTGGTTGGACATTAAAAGTATTGGGACTAAACATAATTCACATAAATATATTGGTTGGACATTAAAAGTATTGGGACTAAACATAATTCACATAATATATTGGTTGGACATTAAAAGTGTTATAATTCTCATAATATGTATATTGGTTGGGCATTAAAAGTATTATAATTTTCATAATATATTGGTTGGACAATAAAGTAGAGTGGTTTTAATTAATTAACTGGAAGTGGAGGGCGATTATAATAGTTACCCTGTGAGCGCTCAGGTCCTTGATGGCGTTGCATTTGAACGTGCACATCTTGCAAGAGTACAAGTACAGCTTCAGTGTGGCAGACGTTATTATGTCTTGTGCGTTCGGCGTAGCGTCCATTTTGCGACGACCGGGACGACCTCGCAGTGGAGGTCTCAGGTTCATCGCAACCCTATAATAATATTAATAAGGTATTTCATTTCATACTATTGTAATTCAAGACGTGAGTGGATGAAGGTGGTACGTCGGATTTTTGGGTTTTTTTATTTTTTTGCGTTAATAAAGGTCATAATATGTCCATATGAACGATTACACACATTAAGATTAGCGATTTAAGATATTTTTGGAAAATAAAAAGTTGAAAAGTGCAGTAAAGTTTGATTTGTCAATAAAAAAGGGAGCTATGTTCACTTTTTTTTAATTAAATAATAGAAGTGTTTAATTGCAATCATACCATTAATATTTTAAGTTTTTTACACCACTTTGCATCTCATTATTTATTTAGTACAAAAATCATTTCCGTGACAACTTATGTATCTCTAAAAAATTAAAAGTAAAACTTTAAGCTTGATTTAATTAAAAATTGGAATTATGCGACATACCAATTATAAACAAACAACTATAGACAACTCACTTTGCTCTTTGTACCGCTTTCGTTTTCTGTAATAATTCCGTCGGTGACAATTTGGGTTTCTGAAATTGTAAATTGGCTATTTGAAAAGATTTAAAATATCCCCCATCTAAATCCTCGCTTGTGCCGGTTGCCACATACCATCAAGCGACGGTTACCACATACCATCAAGCGACGGTTGCCGCATACCATCAAGGGACGGTTGCCGCATACCATCAGGCGACGGTTGCCACATACCATCAAGCGACGGTTGAAACATACCATCACGCGACGGTTACCACATACCATCAAGCTACGGTTGCCACATACCATCAAGCGACGGTTGCCAAATACGAAAGTCGCGTGCAACAGCTACTAGTCCCTAATAAAATAAAATAAAACCGAATTATTCATACAAAGTCCTCCTAGAGAAGTTTTCAAAAATATCTTCAAAGTTGTATGGCCTTCCCATACAAATGATTATAATTTAATATTCATATTAAATGAATATAATGACATTAAGGTGTCTCAACTCAACTGAATAAACACAAACATACTTACCGACGAATTAATTTTGATTTTCATCTGCTTCGTTTTGGTTGCGGACGACTTTGGCGGTATGTAAATGTAGGACTCTTTGTCACCGTCCGTCACGATGAACGTCTCGTTTGTGTCTTCTTGATCTAACCCAAAACAAAAAACATATAAATAAGCGTTTTTTTATTAATTTCATGTATAGTCGCGAGGGTTCTCACCCCCCGACTGTACCGGACGGTTCATTTATGTTATGTTATAATATACTATAAATGGCAAATGTTAACGGTATTACCATCGCTGTCACCGTCACTCTGCTGAAGGACGCAAGTGACCGTCCCGAATTCCTCCTGCATCAGCTCGTTGCCATCTGATCCGATGCAGAGACGATACGATTCGTTCCCCTCCGTCTCACTCTCACCGCACCTTATAAACCAATCGACAGATTAGTTGGCACTGGCCTCCCTTACATCAGTAAGTGAGAAGACCACCCCTTACATAAGTGTGAAGACCGCCCCTTACATAAGTGAGAAGACTGCCCCTTACATAAATGAGAAGACCGCCCCTTACATAAGTGAGAAGACTGCCCCTTACATAAGTGAGAAGACTGCCCCTTACATAAGTGAGAAGACCACCCCTTACATAAGTGTGAAGACCGCCCCTTACATAAGTGAGAAGACTGCCCCTTACATAAATGAGAAGACCGCCCCTTACATAAGTGAGAAGACTGCCCCTTACATAAGTGAGAAGACTGCCCCTTACATAAGTGAGAAGACCACCCCTTACATAAGTGAGGAGATATAATTACAATATAAAAGATACAATGCCACAAGCAGACATATAAGACAAGTCAAACTTATAACAACCCGTATTTGCGTCGGCCGTTAGAAAAGTAAGGCACAGAACAAAAGAAATACAAACCTGACAAGTGTCATATTGAGCAGATCCAACTGCATAAGACCTTTGTCCGTTTCGACCATTTGCGTCGTAGTATATTCATTCTCTTCATCTTTCATGTCATCCTGGGACTTGTCAAACGGAGTGACTTCCACTATTTGAAGTTGACCTGAAAACAGCAATAGGTGCGATTCCTTAAGTGCTTTTTTATGTTAAAGCTCTACGGACAGGCTGACGGTCCACTTGATGGCAGGCGGCTGAAAACCTATAAACTCAGCAACTTACAGCAGGTATTAGGGCTTCATCACAGTTAAGCAGAAGAGCCCGACAAAATTTGACACACACCCCACCTAGAGCAAGCTACACCGTTGCTTGGGCAAGCTGGCAAGGTTTCAAAGAAAAAGTATCATTACCATCTTCTATCTTTGTAGTCCACATCCTATTGGGCGCAAGAGATGTTTCCGGCACTTGATCGGACTCCGACATGGTGATTCACTAGAAATAATGTCAGAAAACTTGTCAAATTAGAATGAAAATATAGAAGTGTTATGTAATTCTTTTGATTTATTAAAAAAAATACTATTAAGAACTACCAGCTGTTGCACGCGACTTTGTCTGCATAATTTTATAAAATATAGCCTATTACTCACTGATAACAGCTTGTAGCTTCCCAACAGTGAAAGAACATTTCAAATCGGTCCAAACGAACAAACAATCAAATATTCAAACCAATGTTCGTCTGTTCACGATAAACTCAAAAACTACTGCACCGATTTTCATGCTGTTTTTACCAATGGATAGAGTGGTTCTCGAGGAAGGTTTTAGTATATAATTTACAAAGTTACGCGTGTGAAGTCGCGGGCAGCAGCTAGTTTATTTATAATTACGTTAAGGTTTATAAGACAGGTTAACCGTCCACTTGATGGTAGATGGCTACCGTCGCCTTAACGGCTATAACATATTCTGTCTTCACTCATAGATAGGGGGATAATCAGGGAAACGTAAAAAAACACCCCGAGCGAAGCCGGGAGTGGCCGAGTTAGTAATGTAAATAGAATAGTATCCTCTCAAGCATGAAACATGATATGTTTCGTATTGCGGATTCCATATTTGTGAAGCATTTTCTAGATTAGTTTTTAGCGTTTTAATATTTCTAAAATTAGGACAAATGTTCGCATTATAAAGCCATTAAGGCTTTATTAACTTTAGCTAGAGTCTATGTGGGTATTAAAAATGATACAGTCATCATATATAATATAACACCTAACTAAACACTAGTATAATGATTTTTGTTTTGGTTGGGTAAGTAGAAGTTCTACAAGTTCATTTAGTTCACATAAAACTGAAAAAGAATTCAATAAAATCAATCGTGAAAATAGAATGTAAACAAAGTTGGAAATGTCAAATTGATTTCGATTTTTCTTGCAACACCATTGTAGAAATTGAAATCGGTGTTTCTATACGCATTATTATACATTTTATTTTATGGTTATTGCAACAATAACTTTATACTTACATTTGATGGCAACAATTTCGGAAACAATATTTAGGCAAATTAAGATAATAAAAGACTATATTCGTGAAATAAACTGCAAAACAACATTAAAAACAGATCAATAATTGGATAATTACACAAAAATATATAGACAAGACAATCTGCTGAATCTGCAGAGAATTCGTTCGTGTCGTCTCGCGTTCCTTTTCACTTAATTTTCTACCAATTTCTACAATAAACCTTTCTAAGTTTCTACCGTTTTTCCAGTTGCCAGTATTTTTTTATTTAATTAATAACGTTGCATATTGCTTATTATTATAAAGCATTTTATCATTTTTTTATTTTCGATTTACGTTTCAATCATTTTATTTCAATAAGTATTAATTTTAATTTTAGATACAAACTAGAACAACTTGAATTTTAGAATAATAATATGCTTTAGTTATTATTTTATGGTATATATATTAATTCTATCATAATTCTATGGTAACGACATGACAAGCTACACTGACATTTTTTTGAAAGATGTGTGTGACGTTTTGGAAACGTTGGAAATAAGGAGCGTAGAGATAAGGAGAACAATCTTATATGGGTGTTAAACTAAAAAAGTGGCAACTAAAATCGTCGAATTGAGATGGCGCTGGTGTGTCTAGGGCAGTGATCTAGAGAGTTTGAGAGTATGAAATGAAACGGAGTGAAGTGCGCGCTGAGTTGAATTGTTTACTATCACTAGCTGCAACCAGCGCCATCAGTTCGTCGTCTTTCAACGGACACTTTTAATACACGGAGCTTGCGCTCCTTTACCTCTATTCTCCTTGCTTTAAATAATTTACTTATCAGTAAATGGCGATAGTGGCGCCCCTATCTATTCTTTTTAGCGAAGAGGCGGTAACACGGTAATATACAAATAACTAATTACTATGACACCTAACAACACCTCATAAAAACAACATTGAACCCAATTTTCTATAGGTATTTTTTTGTTTTTGTTCTATAGGTATAAAACAGCATTTGTGCTGTTGTGTCTACCGACTTTAGCGTTGTTTGTGGTGTTATAATAGATGGCGTTGAACACGTATGGTATTTTTAGTTTATTATAATTCCGTGTTTAATACGATGTGAACCATTATTACTAAATGTTAAGGTTCAAATCAGTCATGCAACATTTACATTACTTATTTATCTCATCTGAAATTAACGAGAGAAAGTGATAGCATGTATAAAAACACCCTGTGGACACTTTTTCTCAGTGATTTTGTTCGAGACACTGAATCTAGTGTATCCTTTTTATCAAAGCCTACCTAATAGTCTAATCTCTATTGTTACGTTTAACTCAGAGCACAGTAACCATTTCTTCCATTATATTTTTAACTCTACACAAAACTCTACTTATTATAAATCCGTCATATCCGTTTCTCGCTAATAGATAAATACATTATCAGCGAGTAACATATGTTATAATAAAATTGTCTATACTAATATTATAAAGAGGAAAGATTTGATTGTTTGTTTCTATAGAATAGGTTCCGAAACTACTGGACCGATTTGAAAAATTCTTTTACCATTAGAAGCCGACATTATCCGTGATGAACATAGGATACTTTTTACCGCGGGAAAATGCTTCATTCCTACGGGAAATCTAAAGTAAAAGTAAATACTAGCGGCTTGGCCCGGGAGATAGCGCCATCTATCCAAAATACGGTAGATGGCGTTTTATACTTTTCTACACGGACGAAGTCGCGAGCACCAGCTAGTATTAAATAAAAGTCGCGTGACAGCTAGTAATAACTAGCTATAACTATTCCAAATTAATAGGTCAATAAAACTGTTGCATACTGTAGGCAGATATTAAAATCAACTAAGTAATCTTTAAATAATAAATGATTTTTTAATTCTTTTAATGATTTTTTATTAATATCTGCTGACTAAATACCTACTTATTACTTATTAAATACCTATTTATTAAAAGCTAAATAAGCGCTATATTTATGAACTAGTTGCACGCGACTAGTCCGCGTAACTTTATAAAATACAAGTAGCCTATGTTACTCGCTGATAATATAGCTTCGCAACAGTGAAAGAATTTTTGAAATCGGTCCAGTAGTTGGGAGAATATCAAATCTTTCCTCTTTTTAATATTAGTATAGAAGTACTTATAGATAGATGACTGTGTTCTGTTCTATTTTTATTTTTACTGACTAACCATTTTCTCACTCACTCACGGATTGAATATTTCACGATTTAACGACGTACCTTAGCTAGATATATGCGTCTCTTACACTCCCGTTGAACTGCCGCTTATTGAATGCTACTTTAAAACGACATTATTTGGCATTTTTCAATTTAAATATATCAAATAAACAATAAATTTGTATTGTAATTAACATTTTCAATTTTTCCACGCGCATTTTTGTTGTATTTTCGTGTAAAATGATTGAAAATATAACATGTTTCATAAAGATAATCGTTCGCACTCTTCGCACAAGTTAGATATAGATGGAAGAATTCGTCACTTGGTACGGGGAGGTCCGTAGCTACTCTGTAAACCGGTGTTGGCAGTGAAGCCGGACAAAGTTTGCTGCCTATATGTTACGTTAAGCTATAAGGGCAAATCATATAAATAAATGAAATGATACAATATGGAAATGTCACAGAAAATGATTAATAAAGAGAGACGCAAGTCTCAAACACACATGAGTAGCTAATATGACCTCTCTTTTGATTTTCAGCCATTACCTAATTAATGTTTAGTCCAATGCCTATTTTCATATAGGAAGCTATTGTATTCTAATAGGAAACTATTGTACGAAAAAAAGTAATGAAAGATTTTCCTCTAGAAATTTCCTCAAGAAGTTCTAAATTTAAAAAAGATGGTTCAGTTCATTCATATACAAACTTCTTTGATTGATTAGTTATGTCTCAAAGTCTTTTTCTTTTTCATTATAATTTTTTATGGGATTCTCTCACTGTCATAGGTTTATCTTATTATAGTTTTTATATAAAACAATAAAATGCACTTCTAATACCTAGTTCTAATTCTAATATACCTAGATAACAAAAAAAAAAACAAACACACGTGAAGTAGGCGGCTAATATGACCTCTCTTTTCATTTTCAGCCATTCCTATTGCTTTTTTTCTATTGCCTATTTTCTTATTTTCTAATAAGAAATATTGTACGGAAAAAGTAAAAATTTTCCTCGAGAACTTTGTCATTTTAAATTTAAAATACTTAATAAATATTTATCTAATATTTTTGAAAGAAATGACTCCGCAGTTAAAAGCTTATTTATTCCTTAAAGATTAGTCCATTAGTACAGCTCCAGATCAATGCAAAACATATTTTTTTTGGTCATTTCGGCTGAAAAATATCCAAAATTATTTTAGAAAACAGTCTCACTTATTAGCGTCATCTGTTATCGGCTGGAAGTAAAACTTTTGACTAAATGCTGGTTACCTGGTTGATGATATGACACTTGATAAGAGCTACAGATGGCGCTAAAATACACATTTATTTTTGACACAAGAATTTATACTCTGTCTGCTATGAAATAAAATAGAAATTGCTTATTAAATGAGTTGCCTACTCTACTATCTCAGAGTATATTTTCGTGGTGAACGCGACTCATTGGGTTCAGCTAAAGAGGGTTCAAATATAAAGTGCTAGCAAACTACTATTCAATACAAACCAAAGAGTATAATAATATATATAGTTATTTGTTGAAAAATTATTTACACGCAAGATGGAGCAGTAGGATGGAACTTTATAAGCCAAAATACTAGATATAAAATAAATTATGCTTATAAAGTTCCATCCTACTGTTCTATTAGGGGTGAAAATATTTTTTCATAAATTAAATTTCAATAGTAATAAATGCAATTTAAATTATTTTATTAAAAAGAGAGTCGAAGTGTTACAGCGGTTAAGAGAATGTCAAATTCTGAGATGTACTTCTCATTTTCAACACACATTTTATTTTATTTTTTTTACATTTTACTTAATTATGTACTTCCATTTATTGATAAGGTTGTTGGATGATTTTCCACGTAACGGTATACTTTTGAAGCAGCCGACGGGTAATTAGCGGAGGCTTAAACCGGCCCTCCGCCACCACCGGTTTACCGTGTAACGAAAGACCCTCCCGACAGCTTGCACATGGTCCCTTGTATTTATAGAATGTTGTGGAAACACTCTGTTAGTGCGATGCAGGCCTCGCATTCTGATTGGTTGAATTCTTATGACGCGTATAGCGTAGGCAGTTGCGCTGTGTACAGTGTTGCCAACGTAGAAGAATTGACGCCACTCTCTATTATTATAAACTAGGTGCTACCAGGGGCGTAGCCAGCAATGGGCTCAGGATGGGGCAGCAGTGCCCCACCCTGCCCCACCGTGGCTACGCCCATGGGTGCTACCCGCTACTTCGCCCGCGTAACTTTGTAAATTATATACTAAGACCTTCCTCGTGAACCACTGTATCCATTGGTGAAGACAGAATGAAAATCGGTGCAGTGGTTTTTGAGATTATCGCGAACAGACAGACAGACGCGGCGGAGGACTTTGTTTTATAAAATGTATAAGGATAAACAGGATTTACATTTACATATAGTTTAATAGCTGGTGCCCGCGACTATGACAAGACAAGACTGGCGTTGAAAATAAAAATATACCTATATATTAGCAACCAGCTACACGCTCCTGGCATCGCTCTTAGAAATACCTTATTGAATAGGTATTTATAATAAAATAATTTTGATTCAATTTGTTTTCGCAAGGATGTGTCGGATATACAGAGGTGTCGGTTACACGGTTACCGTAACGAGTTCAATAGTTTTTTCCTATCTCAAAAATGCCCAACGCTCCTATAGAAGTTTTCACTTGATTATTATTGAAGTATTAGAAATATAATAACGAAATGAGTCTTTGAAACCTGGCAACTCATCAGGAGTATCAATAAGTATCAGCTCTACTACATACATACTACATTAATTCAAATGTATACTACATACATTCATGCATAGCTTTAAGGTGGAAACAAACTCGTCCGACAGCCGCAGCTGACTGGTATATGGACAGTACAAATACGTTATTATAAGCTCTGTGTAACCGTCCTATGGATTTCCGATATGAATGTATCAATATCCATTCAGGCGTCGTGCTCCATGGTGACGCGTGCAGTACCGGCACTACGTAGAACGTCTGAGGTACTGCGCGGAGTGGAGCAGAGCGATAGTGGCGGGGTCGGCGTCTTCCGTGGCCTGTAGTGATCACAAGTGGCGAGTCGCGGACACAGCTGTAGTGAATGGCCGCCACCGGCTACACTTACACGTATACAAAATATATGAAAAATTTTGTTAAGTTGCTATCGCTGGCCACTAGTGTAATTGGTGGCCCGTTTGCGCCACGTCTATAAGCCGCGGCTGTCAGACGCGTCCGATAGTTTGTTCCCACCTTTATAATGCATATTTATGTGTACGGCTGATGTAGTTCTGACTCACACTCTATTTTCGAATATAACAACCATCACAACGAATCAATATGGTCTTGTTTTATTGGTCATAAAGATGCCAAGCGATCTTATTCATTTTGATAAAGTTCTTCAAAGGTGTTTTGAATGAAAGGTTTCTGTTCTGTATCATTGGGTAGCTTTAAGACTTGAAAGCGTAAAAAACTATAAATAAGTACCATTTTTGTATTTATAATTTACTAGTGACCCACTCCCTGCTTCGCCCGGGGTGCAATTTATATATATCCTATCTTTTAAATTGGACCAAATTTAGTTAAGAAATTTTATCAAAATCGATTCAGTAGTTTAGGGTAACTCTTATTTAATCTGAGGTTTAGGAGTTCATCGCGAACAAACACGTGACTCGTAATTTTTATATTATAGAGATAAGTTACTCCTACTTAACTACTTAACTATATAGTTAGGATAATAATATATTTATCAACTACTATTTTTCTACAAAAATACATTTCTATTGTATTCCCAATCTCATTTCGAAATATATCCTTGAATGGGCCAAAGCCTAGCAATGAGGGGCACACGAACCCTGTCCCATATTTAAACTCGGGAACAAGGACGCGTCCTTGAAATCAGAGACGTAGCAGGCTAATCAAGGTGAAGAAAGTTATTATTAGCATTGAGTAAATTGCCTAAATTTCTTCTTCTTTTATTTAATACTTTCAAAAAGAATTTTTCAAATCAGTCCACTAGTTTCGGAGCCTATTCTATACAAACAAACAAACAAACGCTGGGCTAATCTGTAGATTGTCTGAAAGTTTTATCAAAATCGGCTCAGCGTATGTGATGGGCCTTAATATGGGGCTTAATAATATAAAATTTTCAATTACTACATTTAAATCAAACAAACCAAATATGTACTCGCAAACATTTACTGTACTGTTATTACTGTAAATTATAACAGTCTGTGGTAAAACCTGTATCAGCCCCTCTACCCGTATTCTAGAAAGTGTTTCAGAGTAATGTATAACTCAGACACTGCGCAATCGCAAATTGCAAACTCTTGAAATAAATTATTGCAAAAAGCATAAAATAAATTATTGCCGAACGGTTACCGTTGCCGAATCATAAATTTATAAGAATTTTATGACAGAATTCGCTATTGCCTGGGATTTCGGTTTTGAATAACTCTTTTTAACAAAAAAAAAAAAACGACCTCAAACCGTTTTCTCATAGATGCCATTATCAGAACCTGGACCAAATTAAAATGGGGACCACGGGGAAGAAGAATCATCAAAATCGTGTCGAAAGTTATGAGGTAACAAACATTAAAAAAAATACAATCGAATTGAGAACTTCCTCCTTTTTTGGAAGTTGGTTGAAAAATAAAATAAAAAAAGGTTAAAACCTTTTACACGATTTAAAAAAAAGTGCAATACTTCTTACAAGATTTCAAAAAAATCTTAGGAAATTCTTCTTTTTTAGATAACAAATTAAAATTCAATTCTTCCTGACTTATATGGTTTATTCTAAAATCATTCACTTATACTGAAATCACATAACGTCGGCCGTGGGCGTAGCCACGGTGGGGCAGAGTGGGATTACTAGCCACTAGAACAAACGTGTGTGTCAAGGATGTAAGAAGATTCTAGTTAAACTCTTAAGTCATTTATTTGTAGGTGTTGCAGCAGCTAGAGACAAGGCGTGACGGTGAAAACGGCGTTTGGTCTAGTGGCTTGAGCCACTCGGGCTTTATGTGTCCTCATGTCTCATTACATTAGGTTAACACTTCTAACAAGATTTGGTAAGAAGTAGGTAATACTTCTAAGAAAATTTTCAAAAAGTATAGCTAATAATTCTAACAAGATTTGAAAAATGTGTGCAATGCTTCTAACAAGAGTTGAAAATAACAATTTAGGATATTCTTCTAACAAGATTTAAAAAGAGTTTGTTTGCTTTTGAAAAAAATAATTTGAATTTGAGGATTTGAAAAAAAAAAGAGATCCCAATGTTCCAAATCTGCGACACACATTTTAAGTGCAAATTTTTATATTTTATTAAAAATCTTCTCTAACTCTCTGTATTCGCAAACTAACCTAGAGTTCTGAATCGCGCTAACGAAGTTTCGGCAGCAGTCTCTATAAAAGCGATACATCGACCACTATAAGCGGGGAGTCCGTAGTCACACGGGAAAGTGGTCGCGTGCAGCCACTGAACGCAAGTGCACTCTGGTCCAACAAATTCCGCTCCTCCGTAATTTCAACGTTTGCCATTCTGTCGACTAGACTTAATTGCTAGACTGTATTTGGGACATATACCTGCGACGCTGTGGAATGACGAATGCTTGAGCTTAATTAATTGCGTATAGTATCAACCGATGTGGCTAATTTGATTCCCTTTTTGACCATCGAAACCTATCAACCGATGTGGCTAATTTGATTCCGTTGTTGACCCTCGAAACCTATCAACAGATGTGGCTAATTTGATTCCCTTGTTGACCCTCGAAACCTATCAACAGATGTGGCTAATTTGATTCCGTTGTGACCCTCGAAAACTATCAACAGATGTGGCTAATTTGATTCCCTTGTTGACCCTCGAAACCTATCAACAGATGTGGCTAATTTGATTCTGTTGTTGACCCTCGAAACCTATCAACAGATGTGGCTAATTTGATTCCGTTGTGACCCTCGAAAACTATCAACAGATGTGGCTAATTTGATTCCCTTGTTGAACCTCGAAACCTATCAACAGATGTGGCTAATTTGATTCCGTTGTGACCCTCGAAAACTATCAACAGATGTGGCTAATTTGGTTCCCTTGTTGAACCTCGAAACCTATCAACAGATGTGGCTAATTTGATTCCGTTGTGACCCTCGAAAACTATCAACAGATGTGGCTAATTTGATTCCCTTGTTGACCCTCGAAACCTATCAACAGATGTGGCTAATTTGATTCCGTTGTTGACCCTCGAAACCTATCAACAGATGTGGCTAATTTGATTCCCTTGTTGACCCTCGAAACCTATCAACAGATGTGGCTAATTTGATTCTGTTGTGACCCTCGAAACCTATCAACAGATGTGGCTAATTTGACTCCCTTATTGACCCTCGAAACCTATCAACAGATGTGGCTAATTTGATTCCCTTGTTGACCCTCGAAACCTATCAACAGATGTGGCTAATTTGATTCCGTTGTGACCCTCGAAAACTATCAACAGATGTGGCTAATTTGATTCCCTTGTTGACCCTCGAAACCTATCAACAGATGTGGCTAATTTGATTCCCTTGTTGACCCTCGAAACCTATCAACAGATGTGGCTAATTTGATTCCGTTGTGACCCTCGAAAACTATCAACAGATGTGGCTAATTTGATTCCCTTGTTGAACCTCGAAACCTATCAACAGATGTGGCTAATTTGATTCCGTTGTGACCCTCGAAAACTATCAACAGATGTGGCTAATTTGATTCCCTTGTTGACCCTCGAAACCTATCAACAGATGTGGCTAATTTGATTCCCTTGTTGACCCTCGAAACCTATCAACAGATGTGGCTAATTTGATTCCCTTTTTGACCCTCGAAGCCTATCGACAGCATACAGCTTGTGGGTTGAATAAGTATGTGGATTATCTATTAAAATTTACAACAACTTATGTATAACCAAATTCAGTAAATAAATTATTTTGGATTTTTTTTAATTTTATCAACTGCTATGGCTAATTTGATTACCTTTTTCTATTTTTATGTTAAAGTTGTCAGGCTGATGATCCACTTGATGGTAGGTGTAATTTGAAGTAAAAATGGGCACCAACTAATAAAAAGAAAGAAATAAGTAATAAAAAAACACGTCAGTCGTTGTACTGCACGTCAGAAAAGTGAAAACTAAACTTCACAAAATTACATTAACATTATTTTCTCATCTCAAAAATTGTTCTGTTTTTAAATTATTTTGAACTAGCTGGTCCCCGCGACTTCGCCTGCATTAAAACTAAGGGATGTGTAGCGCCTGACTAAATGCGTAAAGCAATATAACGCCTGACATCTTTGTCAAAATTTTCTAGGGTTGTATCTTTATTTTTAGTAGATAGCTGGTGCCCGCGACTTCGCCCGCGTAACTATTATATACTAAAACCTTCCCCTTGAATCACTCTATCTATTAAAAAAATCTGCATCAAAATCCGTTGCGTAGTTATAAAGATCTAAGCATACTTACATAGGGACAGACAGACGGGAAGCGACTTTGTTTTCTATACTAATATTATAAAGAGGAAAGATTTGATTGTTTGTTTGTTTGTATAGAATAGGTTCCGAAACTACTGGACCGATTTGAAAAATTCTTTTACCATTAGAAGCCGACATTATCCGTGATGAACATAGGCTACTTTTTACCGCGGGAAAATGCTGCATTCCTACGGGAAATCTAAAATAAAAGTGAATACTAGCGGCCTGGCCCGGGAGATAGCGCCGTCTATCCAAAATACGGTAGATGGCGTTTTATACTTTTCTACGCGGACGAAGTCGCGAGCACCAGCTAGTATACCTAGTATACTATAAAGGTGGTGATAGTGAATAATGATTAATATGTGAAAATATACAGAGGTTTCGATTACGTTAAATTACTTGACAGTGTCGCTATCGCGAGTTCAATGGTTTTATCCCATCTCAAAAATGCCCACGCCTAAAGAAGTTTTCACTTCAAATAATATAAATGACAACCCCGAATCTGCGCAATGGGGTAAAATTTTGTTTTCCACGCAGCGGGATTTTGACAAGCGAATGTCAGAGAGAAATGCCAGAAACAGAAATACATGGCATCGCAATCGCGAAAACAATGAATTCTCGTTATTATGATAGTTAGATTTTTGTAATTTATTTAGTGATTTTTTTAATTTACGGCAGTGTTCCTAATAGTTTGAATTATATTAAGAAATTAGTAATAGTTCAAATAGACACGGATTTCTTTTCTATTACTTAATTTTTATTATTATAATAGAACTGCGATTACTCTTAGCCTATAATTATTGGAGAAAATGACTTCAAATTCTGGTGCGGTATTTTTCCTCGGCACTCGCGCTCATTACCAGGTAGGTAATAATTTATATGTTAGTCTATTACTGTATCAAATCGTAAGATTTGACCAATTTTTTTCAACCTACATTTTTATATTAATTGATCAGCAAGCAATATATTATCTTTAATTAAAACCATAATGATAACACGAGACTAAACCTCAGTGGCTTTTAGTATCTTTATTATCATTTTACATGCTATTTTATGTACTAAACCTTAAAATTGTAAATAATAAATAAATAAATAATAAGCAATAAGTTTGACCAAATTTCTTTTTACTGTGACTCGAACTCTACATTTTTTATTTATTGTTTAGCAAGCAATATATATCGCTTTTAAACCATAAGCAATAAAGAGGAATTTTTTTATAAACTGCGACTAGAACTCTACTTTTTTTATTTATTGTTCAGCAAGCAATATATATTTTAAACAATAAGCAATTTTGACCATTTTTTTTTCATACATTCCACACAGCAGCACCATCTAGTTCCACACTATGCAATTAATGCTTGTATAACCGATACCACACAGTTGATTTACTCTACGTACATTATTACTTTTTTTGTAAATACATACATACTATTATATTATATTATAAATAATAATAAATGTGTAGGGGTCGGTCATGGAGTAATTTACTTTGTTTTCAGAAATATCGTGTATTTAGGCTCTATACATGATACTGATATGTATATGTATGTATGTTCCTTCATAACTCTTAAACGAATTCACCGATTTTCATGAAACTTGGTAGATAAACATTTAGAACGCGGACGAAGTCGCGGGCAACAGTCTAGTTATAAATAAAAAAAAACCATCCATGACTAAGGTACAAAGGTAAAATGTTTGCCCCTAGCGGGATTCGAACTCGTGATGGTTGTTTTGGTTAACAGCTATCTATAGGGTTATGAGCCAATAATACGTATATGCCAGGGTTATAGATCAAACGTGTGTTCTATTCTAAGTTAAACTCTGTTCTTTATAGGTGTTGCAGCAGCCAGAGACAAGGTGTGACGTTGAAAACGGTAACGCATCCACAGAGACCATTTACCAGAACCCCTCAGTGGAACAGTTATGGTCAAAGGATAATAACGCCCACGATGTTGACAATACAGGAAACTACTCCAGCGGATGTAGCAATTGGGCTTACGCCAATACCGAACAATTAGAGATCACAGGTAACTTTCTAATACACTAGCTGTGGCATGGAACTTCGTCGGCGTAGAAAAGTATAAAACGCCATCTACCGTATTTTGGATAGATGGCGCTATCTCCCGGGCCAAGCCGCTAGTATTTACTAGTACTACTACTACTAGTATTTACTTTTATTTTAGATTTCCCGTAGGAATGAAGCATTTTCCCGCGGTAAAAAGTATACTATGTTCATCACAAATAATGTCGGCTTCTAATGGTAAAAGAATTTTTCAAATCGGTCCACTAGTTTCGGAGCCTATTCTATACAAACAAACAAACAATCAAATCTTTCCTCTTTATAATATTAGTAAGTATAGATGTATTTGAAAAGTGACGAAGGTTTTCGTAGCCTTCTATTGGTGAAAGAATTTTTAAAATCGGTCATAGAAAACTACGTTTTATGCGAGTAGGTAATATAGGCTATATTCTATAAAGTCGCGTGTAACAGCTGGTTTTTTTTATTTTTTTTAATAAGACTGGCATTTTTTTAATAGACAATTTATTGTACTTATTTGTAGTGACAGAGGAACACGAAAAGTCCGGCACATTCCTAAAGAGAAGACTCAGACGTCAGAGCGAGATGACGCTGTGCGAAAGAGACGACATGAGACCCGCCCAACTTAATGTTGTGGAAGAAATGTGAGTATAAAAAATAAACAATCGGAGGCAGTCCTCGTGACTGCCTGCCGACAGAAGTGAAAACTTAAAACTGAGTATTTATCGGGTGTTGGATTTTTATTTTTATAATGATCCCTCGGGAACAGTAGGTACTTTTTATTTTATAGATGAAAAGTACCATGTCCTTTTCTAAGTACATAGCTGACAACGTTTACCTAATGGAAAATTTCAGGTGTTGTTCGTTATTTTTTGGGAATCCCACGGGACCCTAACATTTTTCCAGGATAAAAAGTATATAAGTATCCTATAATTTAATCACAGTGGCGGATTTACCAGAAGGCTGAGTAGGCTGGAGCCTAGGGCGGCAAATTTGCCCAAAAAATTATTTTTGTATTACAGAGATAAAAAAAATGTTATTATACAAGTGACCCAGACATTGCTCGCATTCCTCTCGGGAACTGATACCTACTGTGGCTAAATTGGAGTATACCTAACGGAACGGTAGTAATTCTACATCTATGGAGTATATACTTACTTTTTATTACATCAGTTTTTTTTATTATTATTATGATTTTGAACTAGGGTATCGAATTGAAGGGGTCTGTGGGTGGCTGACAAAATTTGAATAGCCTACGGACGGCAAATGTGTAAATCCGCCACTGTTTAATCACCCATACTTACTTACATGAGTGAAAATGTGAATGTTTTCGTACCAAGACTTTACTCGCCTAGGTATATCTTATGTTTAATATTGGCCCGTGACTTCAACAATCTCCAAATTTAAATTTCATCAAAATATTTTCCTTATTTCATCACCGTGAAAACGTATATTATGTTGAGAAATCCCTGTTCAACGTGTTACAATAAAACAAAAAAAAAAAACAAACGGAGGCAGTCATGAGGACTGCCGACAGAATTGGAAACTGAGCGTCCTACGAACACACATACAATCGGGTATATGCAGTGTGTTGGCGTGATCGCGTACGGAGACAGCTGCGCGCGCATAACTGTGAGCATAAGCATGTTGCTGACGCGAACCGATACATTTTTTCCCTACCCATCAAAGTGGTATAACGCGGCTAAGTATAGAAGTTTACACTTCAACAACAGGGTCACGCAAAAGTCGAGAACCGGTGGTATACTGGGCTACCTTTCTTCGCTCGCTCGCCGAAGACCCAAGGACAATCCTATGGAGTATTTGCGCGATTGGAACGCTCTCAACACACAGTGCAGTTACAAAGATTCGTGCAGATGTTTCGAATGCCAGGTAAGTGGGAGAAGCTTTGGGGGGCGTTCAATTATGACGTAACGCGATTTTTTGAACGTTACGTTTAGGACCTACCCTCCCCAACGTTACGTTTAGGACCAAGTTTACCAACGAAAAGGGTTGTCAACTTGTATAAAAAAATAAAAATGACTTTTACAATACACTCGAGGGATAATGAGGGATTCCCCTCCCACCCCTTGTAACGCTTTACAAGAACCCCCCTTCCCCCAAATTGCGTTACGTTAACACTTGAACGTCCCCTTGGATGTGTAACATCTTACAGGTCGGTTTGGATCTCGACGTTTTAACATCAATAGGTACTTAAAAAGTAAAAAAAAAAATAGGTACTTAAAAATCTTAAGTTAAATTAAACACAATTAGTTATGTTGTTATATCTTTCTTATAATAATTATGAATCAGTATTTTACAATAATTCAAATATGAAACATACTTAGCATTATATATAAAACGTAACATCAAAACTATTTTAAATGAAATTATATAATAAATAAATCACATTTAATATGATTCTAGATAAAACTGATCATGAATTGAAATTCATTACAAAATGATCTGGGTTAAATTTTGAGTTTTTTTTTTTATTATATATTCTTTATATATGAGTCTCAAAATTTTCAATTTTACATTAAATTGGTACCTATTGTATGACAAAGAACTGTTGATGAATTTTTTAACAAAAGTGGTTTCTAATTAACATAACTAGCGACCCGCTCCCGGATTCGTCTGCGGTGCAATTCTTTTTATATTATGTAGAAATATTCCCCATTTATCCGTCTATCCATGTGTGAAAACCGAATCAAAATCGGTCCACTCATTCTCGAGTTTTTGAAGCGTAACAAACCAACTTATTTATATGTAAGTAAAATAAAAAATATATCTCCGCAATTTTTTATTAAATAAATGTTAGGACTATTGCTAATGTTTTATTGTTTGTTCTGCTTTTTTGTTAACTTAAGTCAGATTTAAATAAACATTTCTATACCGAAGAAGCATTAACATTACCTACTACTACTGTATGTTAAAGCTTTGTTTTGATAAAGCGAGTTACATTTTGCAATTATTTATTAGTTATATAGCACCATAGTAATTTATACTTATGTAATAAAAATTATAATTCATTAAAAAATATGTTAGTCAATGATGGGTTAAAAGAAGACAATATACTCCCAATGTTCCCACCAGGGGGGACGCGGACCCAGTGTTTGGGACACCGGGAATCTTCTCCACTGGTGGGAACGCTGGGATTTTTCTCTCAACATTTTTTTTTTTTTAATGTAATCAAGGCAGCGCTTGGCCGCGATCTCACTTGATGTTAGGTGCAGATGCGGCCAAAGTAACCAACATCCCCACTTCTCTAAAGTAACCAGTGAAGTTGAGAATTATTTCCCAGCATCCCCAATTGCGTAACTGCAGTGGGTATATTCGTGATCCAGTTTTGGAGACACTGGGAATCTTCTCCACTGGTGGGAATGCTAGGAATTTTTTCTCAACATCCCCACTTCTCTAAAGTAACCAGTGAAGCCGAGAATTATTTCCCACCATCCCCACTTGCGTAACTGCAGTGGGTATATTCGTGACGCGGACCCAGTGTTGGAGACACCGAGAATCTTCTCCACTGGTGGGAACGCTGGGAATTTTTTCTCAACATCCCCACTTCTCTAACCTAACCAGTGAAGTGTGTAACTGCGTAACTGCAGTGACTCAGAGTTGGGTTATACTGGGAATCTTTTTTTTCCCCACTGGTGGGGACATTGGGAGTAAACAAAAAAAATGGTTGAGCAATAAATGAAGACTGTTTGACATGCTGATTACTGCAGACAGTAACTATAGAAAGATCTTTTCTCAAGTAACATTTATATGAAAAGAAATAATATACATAAAAGTTATAATATAATTTGAATTTTGCAATTTTAATTATCAGCAAGTATCCATTAGGTAAGACTGTATGCTTGTCTGTAATCTAAAAGCATTAAAAATCAATTGCTTCAATGCTTGTCATTGTTATAACGTCAATATTATTTTAACCTATTAAACCACAATTTGAATAAGAGATCACCGTGTAAATAAAATAAGTAATGTGACAATTTAGTTTTTCTTGTGACAATCAACATTATGGGAGATTCAATCAATCCAACATAATCAGTATAATAAGGCATTATATATTTAAAAATTAAATGTCAGGTACACATGCAAAAAAAATATTAATTAACAAATTTATCTATATCATATTCTATATTTGAATCCGTATCGTCCACTTTGCTCTTTCTGTCCTCGATGCGTACACACTTGAGACATTTCTGCCCTTTTCTAAGCCAACAACCTCTATGGTAGAGAGAGTTGCATTTGTCGCACATAATGGCGCCACTGTCGAACGGATATAGAACCTCGTTGTTGCCGCACACTTCACATATGTAACCTTTACCCGAGCACAGGTCACAGTTGGTGATGTGTCCCCTGCAAGTCTCGGTTAGTTCGGTCAATTGAGTCTCAAGTGTCCCGTCGTTTATGGCCTGCAAATGTGCCATACTGTATTTCTTATTGACGTCACCTAACTGTAGAAACAGAGGCGACAGCAAGTGTGAGCCTTCACCGCAAGCGCACAGATATTTTCTCATCCACTCCAAGTCTTTTCTCATTTTGTGCACCCATTCCAACTCCGCTATGAAGCTGAACAGCTTTGGATTTATGTTCTCGACGTCTATGTAAGGTTTAGACCAAGACAAGGTCATGATTTGATAGGCGATTCTCGATATATACCTCTTCTCCCAATCCCAATTGTGAACCACCCTCGCCGGGACGGCATATAGGTCGTTCCAATGGCACGTTGCACAGAAATACAGGCCGGTATAATCGCAGAGCCTCGGTTCGTTCCAGCTGTCTTTGAAAGTCAACATAGTACCGCATTCGACACATTTGTAGTCCTGTGCTGCCAAACCTTTTTCCGGACATATTGACATTTCGAACTCTCCCTTCTCGGTCATGACCACGTGAGCGCAGACCCTGCACACATCATCGACGCACTTGTAATGACACAAATAGCCGCAGTCTGTACAAGCGTAGGAATTTTGAACTATACTCCAAATGACGCCGCTGCAGTGATCACAGTACTGCTTCCTGTTAGCTATTTGAGTTTGCTGTTTAAAATGGTGGCCCTTGATGGAAACGCCCAATCTGGGTGGGCCATCGTTGTCTTTCAAATCCTCCAACCTCATTCGCAGTTCAATCAAATATCTAACCAACCATTTGCGCTCCTCTGAACACTGCGGAGTGGTCAGTATGAGATCTTTACATTGAGAAATCGCTTTTTCGACCTCTTCGCGAGTGGCTGTGCTGTGTATTTTTAACTTGCGATTTGCTATTGATTTCGGTATGAAATTCGAGTCGAAACTTTCGTCGGCCGAAACGCAGCCAGAAGTCGAAGACGACGATGGACTGTGCGAGCCCATTTCAGTTCTAGGACTGCAGCAGATCAAGCTGTTTTTGTAACGGGGCGAATCGTTCGCTATACCTGTGGCCATTTTTCTTGTAAATCCCACGTGTTTATCACTGTTTCATGTCACAACCAATGCGCTACGGTAACTAGTTAGTTAATAATTTAATCACATTAAACAATGCGTAGTCTATTACGTTTCATTACAGATGATTTTCTTTGTTTTCTTGCAATAAGTAGTTCATCGCACATAATATGTGTTGACTAATGATTTAATTTGACAATGACATGACATTTGATCATTTGACTTGCTTGACACACAACAGACGACAGACAGTACAATGACAGTTGGCACTTGCTCGCAGTGTTGCCATTAAACAAAAACGTTTATTCCTCAAATGGAACGCATTATTTGCAGATTTATTTTTCTCCAAATATTGTGTGGTCTTGTTAAAAATATTTTATTTAAAAACAATTTTACGTTATTTTGGATTAGAATTCAGATAGATAAACATTTGAAAAAGCAAGCGCGGGTTCAGAGTAAAATTTAAAATTTTAGTACTCGTTTGTTAAAAAAAACACTGTCGAAGGTATCTATTATACTCTTTTTGGTCTCTTTGTTCAGGGAAGTTACTTCGAGTGTGACGAAAGTGACACCTCAGACTACCAAGAGTACTCCCATTGCGATCAGAATTCCGAACAGAACGTAGATATTGAGGTGGACGAGGAAAAGGAGGTAAGTTTTTTTTTAATGTTATGACGGTGCACTGGCTACCGTCGCCTGTAACGCAAACAACGCCACAGGTGCTGCAAGTGCGCTGCCGACTACAATATGATTAAACAATTCTGGAGTTGCTTGTGTTCTTAAGCGACGGTGACCACCTACCATCAAGTGCCACCTTTTTATTATATATAGCTTTTGCACGCGTATCTTTATAAAATATACAAATGCAATTACAATGTTACTCGCTGATAATGTAGTTGTCAGAACAATTTGTCAAAAAAGTGTAGAAATTAAAAAGTGGCAACACTATAGTGTTGTCTCTTTCTTATCAACTTTATAGTTAGAACGGGACAACACTACAGTATTGCCACTTTTTGATTTCTACACTTTTTTGACGAGCTTTAGTTTCGGGGCCTATACAATTCAAACAAACAAGCAAACAATTAAAACTTCCCTCTTTATAATATTAGTATAGTTATACAAAAAATTTCAGTGCAGAGAAGTTTTTTTTGAGTGAGTGACTATAATAAAAAAATTTCAGCTTTTCACCGACCAGGGTCAAGGTGACACAGCCTCCACGGATATGCTCATAGACGTCGAAGAAGAGGAGCGTCCAGCCGAAGACGTGTTTGACGAGCTAGGTCTCAAGCTGGAAGTGGCAGCTGGAACGCCTGTGTTCCTCAATTTTCTTCTGCAACACCCAATTCATTGTTGCATTCAGTAGCGTACATATTATTGTTACGTTATCCATTACTCTTTCCCGAACCACCTTCCTTAATAAACAGGCTTGATGCAGGACTTCATAGGCAGTTGCAAAATTCATTTTCATCGAGACTATGATAGTATTTTTGAAAAAGTTACCGTTGCTTTCTTATGATGTTTAAAATAAAAAGTGTAAACCCTCCGCACGCGTCAGTGTGCACAGTCCTTAAATAAAGTGATTGCTGGATACACCAATGTACTACAAGTATAGATTTCGCACGCAATACAAGACACTAGGAACTTTATGGAACACTAGCTGGTGCCCGCGACTTCGTCCGCGTTCTGGATGAAAGGTACGCTATGTCCATTCTAGTGTCCACTAGCGACATAGCGTACCTGTATGCAAAATTTCATTGTGATCGGTTCAGTAATTTTTGCGTGAAAGAGTAACAAACATCCATCCATATAAACTTTCGCATTCTTCTTCTTCTTCTTTTAATGTCTTGGCAGATCCATCAGATCTTCTCCGATGATTTTGCCAGTGTCATTAGTAAAAATAGATCAAAAATAACAGATCCCGAGACTAGTCAGTCAAGTCTATTCTTTTTCTTAGTTTTCCAAAACAGGTCTGTCAAGTCCAAAGCAGTCAGGTCCAAATTTTCGCATTATAGTAGTACGGATTTATAAGTGACATAATAATATGCGTAGAGCATCAACTCTTGTCATCTGTCATTTAAAACCAACCAAACGTGTGTCGTTTAAAGAAAACATGACTTTACGTCAACGCATTGGAGTTTAAAATGGAATAGTAGAAGTTGGTCGCTACTATTTACCTTTCACCACTGACTCAGCCATGATTCAGTTTTAGGCGTACTTGACATGTGCCGCTTTGGCGTTTGTCACGCAAATTCTATACTTGTAGTTACTTCGATGGCAGGATTTATTACAAATACATACCCGAGTTACCTAAAGATTACAAACATAAGTAAGTGCAGTCTGTCAAAAAAAAGAGTTGAATTTAAAAAGTGGCAATACTAGTGTTGTCTCTTTCTTATCAATTATATGCACATTATATGGTTAGAAAGGGACAACACTACAGTATTGCCACTTTTTAATTTCAACTCTTTTTTGACAGACTACACTCAATTTGAACACCATTCAATTTGAACGTATCCATTTTAAACGGCAATCACACCATACAATTTGAACGTTTCCTATTTAGGAATCTAAGTAGAGAGCTCGTGATCACACTACGCTAAATTGATTTCTAAGTCGAAGATATAGAGTTGAAAATGGATAAACTCTCAATTGAATCCAATCTGTTCTAACTGCGATCACACCTTTCGATTTCCTAAATTGGATACGTTCAAATTGTAAGGTGTGATAGCCCTTTTAGGAAATCGAAATGTGTGATCACAGAAAGGCATCAGAAAGGGGCCGTCCATTAATCACGTGATGTTTTTTTAGCACTTTTAACCACCCTCCCCCTTCCCAAAGAATTTTAACAATTTTAGAACCTACCGATCGATCGTCGCGTGAGGATGCGTGAAGGACGAACATTGTGCACCTCTAGACTATTGTTGCTCGGATTAGGAGATTACTTGTGACATGAATTTATATGTTCCTTAATCGCGCGTTTGACGAATAAATAAATACACATGATATTTTTATACCCCCCCCCCCCCCCCCCCCCCGTCCCTCTTATGATATTTCGTGATTTTTGCCGAACCCCTCCCCCCTAATTAATGGATGGCCCCAAAGATTTTAGATTCTATTATCCATTTTCAACTCTACGTCTTCGATTTAGAAATCAATTTAGCGTAAAGTGTGTTCACGAGCTCACTACTTACGATTCCTAAATAGGAAACGTCCAAATTGAATGGTGCTATAACGGCGTTAAGATAGCACAATATAATAATGATGTAAGTATATTTGTATTCCTTTTGGTGACACAGCAGCCAACAGGTGGTAAGTTTAAATGATAAATAAAATGGAGTAAGAGTTTAAGACTAAATATTTAACAATTCTCATCATCATCATCATCATAATCCCGAAGTCGCTTTCCGCGTTTGTCCATATGTCCGCTAACTCCTCCTTAGTATACCATACCACGGATTTTGATGCGGTTTTCACCATCAGTTAGAGAGAAAAATTGACAGAACTATTATACATATATTATTATGTATGTACATATATAATAAAACCTAATTAAGGTTTTTCCTGGGCGAAGCCGGGAGCGGGTCGCTAGTTATTAATAAATTTCTTATATTGATTGAGATTACATATTTGAATTGATATGAAGCCAAAGTGAATAAATGTCTTTCTTTCTTTCTTTTCTTTCAAAGTATTACTTACTCAATACTTACCTACCGCTTATTTATATTAAGTTAGATAGAAATTAAGTATAAGATGGTATAAATAAGTTATTGTCATAAATATATTTAGGTTTCATTCAGTATAAATGTACTGTTGTATTGTATGATAAGTAAATGCCAATAAATAAATTTTATTTAAGAAATAATTCGTTTTCTTTAAATAACCAGTAAGTAGGTACTTAGGTATCGTTTTTATTTAAAATAGCTGTTGCACGCGACTTCGTCCGCGTAGAAAAGTATAAAACGCCATCTACCGTATTTTGGATAGATGGCGCTATCTCCTGGGCCAAGCAGCTAGTATTTACTTTTATTTTAGATTTCCCGTAGGAATAAAGCGTTTTCCCGCGGTAAAAGTAGCCTATGTTCATCACGGATAATGTCGGCTTGTAATGGTAAAAGAATTTTTCAAATCGGTCCATTAGTTTCGGAGCCTATTCTATACAAACAAACAAACAAATCTTTCCTCTTTATAATATTAATATAGATTGATGGGAACCAGACTTTTATAAGGTTTTTTTTGTATGTTTGTTACCTCATAACTTTCGACTGGATGAAACGATTTTGATGATTTTTTTTTTATTTCAAATCTGGTGCGTCCCGTGTGGTCCCATTTCAATGTTGTCCAGTTCTGACAATGGCATCCACAAGAAAACAATTTTTGTTTTTATTATCTTTTATATTATTTTGTTTTTGTTATTGTGAATTAACAGCATTATGTGCTGTTGTGTTTCGGTGAGTGAGTAAGGGATGCCAGAGCCCATTACCCCATCCCTCCCTTATCCCTTATCCTTAATCCTTCTATGGTCGGCAGCGCACTTGTGGCACTTATGGCGTTGCTTGTGTTATAGGCGACGGTAGCCACCCACCATCAAGTGGACCGTCAGCCTGTCTGTCGACCTTAATATAAAAAACAGGCCCAAAATGCCTTTCGCCTTATAGTATGTCTGTCAGCCCTTTTTTTAATACATCAAGCGTTTATATTGCTTTCGCTGACGAAAGGAGTCATCTAAAAATATTATCACATAATTACACCGTATTACGTGGACGAAGTCGCGGGCACCAGCTAGTTGGTTATAAATATTATTGTTTGGCGCAGTGATGTTGAAAACAACTATGAGCAACTATAGTGGGGACAGAATCTCGTTGCAGGTCGAAACATTAATTATTTTTTGCATAACAGTTACTAATTTTAAATGTAAGGTGGCGCTGTAACAGATTTTCCTATTTCCTACTAGCTACTACTGATGTAAAAATTGTCGGTCGTTAAAAATGTAAAAATTTCTACGTGTATGAGACCGTATTACAGTCTAATTATTGTACAAGACTGTATTACAGTCTAATACAATTTTAAAATGAAACAAAAAAATAGCTTAAAAATCATTTATCATCATAATCACATTCAAAAATCCACACACAATCAGTCATCAAAAATAATTTTCACATTGAACGCTTTTGTTTTAAATTTACAATTTACTCAGACCAAATGAGAAATAAAGACACAATTTTGCGAACAGCAAAGTGAAGGCGTAGTTTTACCGGCTTCACTGTGCCGTACGCTGGCATCTATCTTTAGTTCTTATTTCGTCCGAGACAAATTAAAAAAATGCAGTCCCAGCTGCGGGTAGGTACTTTTTAAAAATTTCATTGAATCTCGTTTTTCATTTTTCATCGACTATCTTGAAAATACTTATTTTTTTAAACATCACTTTAAAACTCTCGCGTCAAAGTCAAAGAGAAACTATTACAGAGCACTTATATGATATTTACATTTTAGGTCACCACCGGTCGAGCTAGAGCTAAGGACACTTCCTCTCGAGCTGACCCTTTCCACCTTCGTCGTACTCCTGAGACGATATCCACATCTGCTGGAAGGATCCTATCGAAGCGAGGATCGAACCGCCTGCAACAAACATCCGTTATAAAACCGATAAACTCAAAAACTACTGCACCGATTTTCATGCTGTTTTCACCAATGGATAGTGGTTCTCGGAAAGTTTTAGTATATAATTTACAAAGTAACGCGGGCGTAGTCGCGGGCACCCACCGCCAAGAAGTGGCACCTTGATGGTGACCACCTATCTACCAACAAGTGGCATCTTGATGGTGACCACCTACCATCAAGTGGCACCTCGATTGCGGCCGCCTACCAACAAGTGGCATCTTGATGGTGACCACCTACCAACAAGTGGCATCTTGATGGTGACCACCTACCAACAAGTGGCATCTTGATGGTGACCACCTACCATCAAGTGGCACCTCGATTGCGGCCGCCTACCAACAAGTGGCATCTTGATTGTGGCAATTTACCAACAAGTGGCACCTTGATTGTAGCCACCTATCAACAAGTGGCACCTTGCTTGTAGCTATCTACCAACAAGCAGCACTTTGATGGTGGCCACCCACCAAGTGGCACCTCAATTGCGGCCGCCTACCATCAAGAAATGGTGCCTTGATGGTGGCCACACACCATCAAGAAGTGGCACCTTGATTGAGTGGACCGTCTAGCTGTCTGCTGACCTAATAAATAGACAAAAATATGCAAGCGTCCTCACCTATCCAAGCGGCGAACCGTCTCTCTGTCGGCGACGGAGCCGCGTGAGTCTTGAGCCTGTGGGACGACGGCGCCCTCGCGGACAGCTCCTTCGTCACTCTGTCCAGCCAACCGTTCGTGTTGGCTGCGCCGCCACAAGCCACCACAGCCCCCCACAGCGCAGGACGGGCGTCCGCGTCGCAAGCGCTGGCTGCTGCGCACACTGCTCGCCAAAAACCAACTTTATTCGCATACAAATAAAGACTATTTTTCGTTAACATATTATCTTTCGTCTACGGATTACGGATCTCCTCTCGCCCTATCACTCGAGCGTAGCATAGTCAGTGTTTTGCCACTTATTTTTTCTATAAAAACGATAGTCAGATCCTCTGACTATAGTCTGACATAATATAATAAACTCACCCAAGTGCGGAGCTCCCACGTTGGGTTCGAAGAGGCACTCGGTCAATTTGAACCGCTCCGGACCAAAGTCCTGATGGTAACCACCGGGCATCTCGTAGTGGACTCCGGGCACCGAAATCGCTGTTCTTTCGTCGTACGGACTCTCAGACACCTGAAAATCCATATAATATTATGGATCTAATAAATTTCTGTAAAGCTGTATACAAATTTTTGAAGTGAAAACTTAGGCGGGCTTGGCAGTTTATATTTTAATGTTAATGTTAATATCGGCAGACATGCTGACGATCCACTTGATGGTAGGCTTAAGGATAAGGGGATTGGGGAAAATAAAAATTGGAACAGATAGGAGCGTTCAACGTTTATCGATCTACATGATACAATACTTATGTATTGTTTTAAATGTCCTTCGCTACAAATAAAATATATTATTCTACACTGATATTGTGACCATACAAGGATCACACACACACGCACACGCACACACACAAACAGGCTCACCTGCGCTATACAATGACAGAAGTCCTCGTACTGCCTCTTCAACATGTATTGCTGCCACGACACGGTGAGACCGGCGGGCAGGGGTTTGAGCGTGTATCGCGCTCTCTCTCTTTCCCGTATCACCTCTTTGCTCTGGAACGAGATAAACAATATACTGTTAGGCTCAATTCATTTTGGAGAGGCGACGCGACGCGCAGAGGGGGCGCGCATTCGCGAGTCGTTCTGTCTCACGACTCGCTCACTGCGCTTCACGCGCGCGAGGCGCGAGCAGGTTCGAGTGGAAGTGCGTGGCTTCTCGGCACTCCGCGCGTTCGCGAGCCGCCGCGAGCCGGCACGCGGTGCCCGCGTTACCCGTGTTTACTGCTCCTCCAATATGAATTGACCCCTACGTGCCGGGTCACTTTGTTCTAGGCGTTTCCAGGTTCGATTGCCGGTAGTTGATTTACACAAGTCCGGAACTGGAAAATAGTGGCAGGGCCACACTTCGACTGCGATATTTGTTGTAAAAATATTGTAAAAGCTCCCTTGGAGTAATTTAATTTCACTCATTCACCTGTATACTGTATAGAGGAAGCATTTGTATGTGCATGGAGGCCAACATCTGCTTGGCCTGAGTGGCCAGGGTGTCTCCGCCCACAGCGGACCGGACTGCTGCGTTCGTCAACGCGTACCTTTAAGCAATTTTCATTTATTTATTTATTTGTTCAAAATAGCAACAGCCTAGCACGCTTAATGTTAACACTTATCGTTCAACATCTAGGTCCAGTGTGCAAGCCAATTAGTGCTGATTCAGTTTGCAATTCAATTTGGTACATAACTCCAACAAAATAACGAAAAAAAAATATACAAAAAAATTACACAGGTAAATAGACAGTCGAGAGTTACTTTCACAAGTTTACAATGTTAGTTATTTCTGATACTAGCCGGCGCTCGCGACTTCGTCCGCGTTGAGAAAGAAAAAAAGTAGCCTATCCCGTGTCTCATACGTCTAAATGTTTATCTACCAAGTTTCATGAAAATCAGTTAATTTGTTTAAGAGTGATGGAGGAACATACATACAGAAAAAAAAGCCTATATACACGATATTTCTGAAAACAAAGTAAATTACTCCATGACCAACCCCTACAGATTTATTATTAGCATTGATTGATGATAATTTATTTATTTTATGTTTGTTTATACATAAAAGTTGTGAAATTTAATCTAATACAAACGACCAACAAGTGTTTCGACGAACAAATGGCCAGTCTTATTGCATTTTTTGACAAAAAACAAAAATTATCTCACCCATCGATGACAGGAACAGCCGAAGTCTGGCTGGCGCCCGCGTCCAGGACTAGAGCGGTGGACTTGCCATTGGCGAAGGCTGCGAGGACAGCATTCTTCACCAGGAAGAAGGCGGGCGCTTGGTACTTCTCGAAGAGGAGCTCCGCTAGCTTCTCCCGGGTAGGTCTGGTCGTCCACACCGCTTCCGTGAACAGGGCCGGGTGATGTTCAGACGGTGATCGGATCACCTGTGTACGTGGAGTAATCAATATACGGTATACTTTTTCTTTTTTCAAGGCTGACTGGTGACCTTATTGAGACACACTAGCTGTTGCAAGCGACTTCGCCTGCATAACTTTATAAAATATAGTGTATGTTATTCGTTCATAATGTAGCTTTCTATAGGTGAAAGAATTTTCAAAATCGGTCCACTAGTTTTTCAGTTTATTCATTACAAACATACAAAAATACAAATCTCTCTTTATAAAAACTAATTAATTAATTTATAGTAGATTATTTGTAAAATTTGTCTTTTTGATGAATCTTACTTTTGCGTAACAGTAGTCTAGCATTTTCTCGAACAAGTCCCAGTTGTCAACTTGTCCGTCCTTCATGTATGTCTGAATTTCCATGCCCGGACGGGGCACATGCAGCTCTGTCACATCGATGTAGTGACGCAATGATGAACCAGCTTTAGTACCTGTTGATTTAGACTTCTTAAATAATAAATAATAATCATAAATAAATGATTGGTCTCGCTACGCTCACTAGATACGGCCCAAACAATAGCTCTGTAAATGCGGCAACTTTTTATTGTAGTATGTGTAAAAAATCCTCACTTTTTACACAGTTTCACTATACAAATTGGCATTTTATTAAACCCAAAATTTAATAAAACATTCAGCACTACACATCACATGTTTTTGCATTAAAACATAGATATTTTATTATTTGTGCGAATGCAATAAGTCGCATTCTGTCTTCGGTTATTGAAGAAAATTAAGCTGATAACGAATTCTTTCTATTACTGACTTCAATAACTCGTACAGGTGGCCCTTTAAAAGATTTTACAATTCAAAAAGCAAGGATAGCAAAATAACTAACCGGTCTGCGTAACATTTCCATCGGGAACCTTTTCTTCGGTTTCTGGAATATGTGTGGCTGGTCCGACGCCTACTACAGCCGGTATATCGGCCTTGGGAGTATCTTCTTGGGCATAACCAACTCTTAACGAATGATGTCCAGGATCAAAAACTAATGCTCCTATTTCATCGCCACCATACAACATGCCGTTTGGACCACTCATTTTTCACACAAAAAACGCATTAATGTTCAATTTTTAACATCTAAATATAAAAAGAAATTATGTTTGGGTAATGCTATGCTAAGCACTGCTAAGCACAGCAAGTTGACAGTTGACACTGGACAGCAAGGTCAGCAATGGACAGCAAGTCACTACCAACCACAGAACCAAATTTGAACCAAATGTTCCAACCAAAGAGAATAGAGGTAAAGGAGCGCAAGCTCCGTGTATAAAAGTGTCCGTTGAAAGACGACGAACTGATGGCGCTGATGCAGCTAGTGATAGTAAACAATTCAACTCAGCGCGCACTTCACTCCGTTTCATTTCATACTCTCCATACTCTCAAACTCTCTAGATCACTGCCCTAGACACACCAGCGCCATCTCAATTTGTAGATTTTAGTTCCAACTACGTTCCAACCATGTTCCAACCAATCCAACATTTTGTTTTGTATATTGATTGAACCCACTGATCTCTATACCTCTGGATGGGTTATCCCATACATGATACTTTCGTGTACTATTTTGAAGCGCTGCCGTACGTAAGTGTACCGGAACTAATTTTGACGTTTAGAACAAAGAAAGAATTTTAAGAAGAAAGAATTTTATTCACTCAACACAAAGACACAAACATAATACATTATACAATAACAAAAACAGAAATTGATAATAAATTAAAAGATGCGTGTGTCCTCGCGGCAGTGAAACGGACACTGGGCAAAGAGTATAGTAATATCACTGGCTCAGAATTGTGGTGAGATGCTATTAGCACCTGCAGCGCTGATTTTCAAGGTATTTGATAAAACACGTTCGCGTATTTTTAATCCATAGATAAGTAATCCTGCCGGCGTCTGTGTTTCCGAGCTCATATAACCCTAGTCTTTTCAAAGTTCGAGTGAATAGGCATATTCTGGGTGAGCTCGCTCCATCATAGGCCTCATCCTTGCTACTCAGCTGGTTGTTGGCCAAAAGCAAACCCATCTCTAATAAAAAAAAAAAAAAAAAAGTAAATAGTGTCTGTTTTATTCACGTTTTATTCTATTTGTTGATGTCTTAGAGACTGTTTAAGTTTATTTGTGTCCGCTTAGTTTTGAAACATGAAGAAATGTGTATTCTGTATCCCTATCATGCGGACGTCACTAATTTTAGTTCCATGTACTTACACTCCATAGCCTAAAGCGCCAAAATGGCGATTTTCAAATGGCGACATAAAAATAATTTGACAGCAGCCCATCCAGAGATTCCAGAGGTATACATATAATTAAGATCAGTGCAATGATTGAACATGGATTGAACCAAACCAATTTAAAATTTTATTTTGAAGTTTTGAACGACAAGCAAAGGTGTTGTAGACGTTGTATATGATTGTTTTATTTGATACCGTTATTATTGTTATTACTTACTTTTATATTGTTGTTTTATTGTCGTTATTACATTGACAATGGAGCACAGAGTTTCCACTTCACAACTACACGATATGTTGGAGCACTTAGCTACTCACAGTTTTCTAGTAAAAGGAGGCCTAGGGGCCAGGTCTAAGGAAGTAAGGGACAGTGAGTGGGAAAAATTGGCACAGAGACTTAACGCTCACGGTTCTGGCTCGACTAAATCAGCCACTCGATGGAAACGCGTAAGTCAAAATTACAAATTAGGGCCTCTTTTACCAACTACAAGTTGTGATTACTTTTCAAGTAACTCTAATTGAGGATCTTGAGTTCACAAGAAACTCGTGCACTTTCTTACTGGTGACTTTAAATGGCGGTTAACCTATTTGATACTTTACTCAAAGATGGTGAAAGAGGCGCTTAGCAATTTTTCACTACTGGCATAAATTCCATGTAATTTAATATATTTTATTGTTTTTGATTTAGTACTGGGCTGATCTTAAGCATAAAGTGAAAGCGAGGGCTTTTGAAAGGAAACGAAGTCGTCACCGTACTGGTGGTCGCTCATCAACCGAAGAGCCACTAACAGATATAGAAAAAAAAGTGCTTAATATCATTGACGAAGAGGCCCTAAATGGTGACCATATTGATAGCGAAGAGGCTAAAAATGGTGACCATAATATTGTTCGCGAAGAGGTGAAAAATTTTGACTGTATTCATGAAGAGGCCAAAAATGGTGACCATATTATTGGCGAAGAGGCCATAAAGTGTGATGCAGAGCACATGGTGCCGATATTTGTGAGTGTTGTTTTTAAATTATAACAATTGAAGACCTGAGTGGATGAAGGTGCTATGTCGTATAATTCCAATTTTAAATAAATTGAGGTTGAAGTTTTATTTTTTATTTTTGAATAAGTCACCACGGAACTGATTTTTGTACTAAATTATGATGCAAAGTTGTCTTTAACAACCTGATATATTAATGGTATGATAGCAATTAAACACTTATATTATTTAATTTAAAAAAAAAGTGAACATAGCTCCCTATGCACTCTTTGCATTTTAAAATTAACTGTACGTAACAACCTTTTTCGACTTTTTATTTTCTTAAATCGACGATCTTAAGGTCTGTAATCATTAATATGGACATATTACCTTCATCAATGCAAAAAAACGAGAAAACCCAAAAATGCGACATACCACCTTCATCCACTCACGTCTTGAATTGTATCTTATTCTACGTAAATCTATTTAAATACATATATGTCATCTATGTTTTCATCTATGTTTTTAGGATCAAGAGGAAATGCCCCAGTCTCCCGTCGTCGTAATTGGTATGAATCTTATACCTATATATATATATATATATAAAAAATGTTGTGTCTGTTTGTATGTATTTCTAAAAACTTGAAAACTAGCCGGTTGAGTAGTTGAGATGTGAAAAGTTAGCAGACAGAGTTACTTTCATATTAATAATATTAGTATGGTAAAAACATTTTTATGTAAAACTATTTTTTCCACAATATTTGTCTCAAACTTTTTTTTGTAACTCCTATGATTCCTTCTACCAGTTGGAATCAAAGATTTCTTTCACCCGTCGTTATTATAAATGTTGTATTCTAAAAACTTATATGAAAAATGCGCCAAAGGGACTCACATTTTGATCTGTTAGTAAATATTCCTTTACTAGTGATGAATATTTTTAATTTTTATTTATTTTACAGGTTCTCCTTCTAGTTCGAAACGTTTACGAAGAATTTATGTAAAAAAATCAAACGCTCCACGAAGTGAGTAGCCATTTATTTCAACCTAAGATCTTAACTTAGTACTTGACTAAAATAATGCATATTATTATAAACTAGCTGGTGTCAAAAAAGAAAAAAAGTAGCCTATATCCTGTGTCCCGTACGTCTAAATGTTTTATCTATCAAGTTTCATGAAAATCAGTTAATTCGTTTATGTGTTATGGAGGAAAATTGTAAAAATGGTAAATTTAGTTTCAGTATCATGTATAGAGCCTCTAAACACGATATCTCTGAAAACAAAGTAAATTACTTACAGATTTATTATTAGTATTGATTGATGATATTTATACTAATATTATAAAGAGGAAAGATTTGATTGTTTGTTTGTTTGTATAGAATAGGCTCTGAAACTAGTGGACCGATTTGAAAAATTCTTTCACCATTAGAAGCCGACATTATCCGCGATGAACATAGGCTACTTTTTACTGCGGGAAAATGCTTCATTCCTACGGGAAATTTAAAATAAAAGTAAATACCAGCGGCTCGGCCCGGGAGATAGCGCCATCTATCCAAAATACGGTAGATGGCGTTTTATACTTTTCTACGCGGACGAAGTCGCGTGCAACAAGCAGCTAGTTGATTGATAAATAAATATGTGATTTATATTTTCAGAATCTTTAGATACGTCCGTGATCATAGAGATGGAGAGGAGACGAGTGAAGGCCGAAGAGAAGCTCGCAGACGCAGCTATGATTGCGGCAGAAGCTGCCAAAGTCCAGTCGAATGCGAGCCTGGCTATGGCAGAAGCCTTCATAAATCTCACCAAGATAATGGACCAATTGGTAAGAAAACAATAATTGGGTTTTTGAATTTTTTTTTTGTGATAAATAGAAAGATTGTAAACAAGTTTTATTTATAAGAAAAACTATTTTTATTTTATTTTGTTAGCAATAATTCAAAATAAAAATTGATTTTTGAATCCAGTACCGAAGACCCGCCGACCGCTCCCGAACAAACCCGAGCGCGCGTGACGTCATAACTTTAATAAAGGATAGTGTAGACTAGAGCAACCCAGAATGGTTGCTTCACTAAAAGTGGCATAGTAGAATATCACCGCACTCATAGCTCGTAACTCGTTGGGGTGATATTTCAAATAAGTTTCACAAAGTTGTCCTCAAAGTGAACACGTGTTACAACTTGATACATTATTACTAAATGTTAAGGTTCAAATCAGTCGTGCTCGTGCAACATTTACATTATTCAACTTTTTATAAGAAATTAACGAGACAAAGTGATAGCGTGTATAAAAAAATCCACACTGGACACTTTTTCGCAGTGAATTTGTTTGATACCCTGAATCTAGTGCTTTATACTTATTATCAAAGTGTCATAATGTTTTAGTTTTATCAAGTCACGAACGCTGTAGTTCTAAAGTAGCTTTAAAATTATGACGTCACAACCACTCACAACTATCGTGACCAATCTTGGTGCGTTTACGGTCACGTGATTTTTTAAATTTTAAATTGTTTATAATTAAATTTAAAAAAAAATTAATTAAGTCTTTCGCATTAAATATCAATATTATTAATAATAAATAAAGTTTTAAAATACATAAAAAAAAATAATGCAATAATATAATTTTTTTTCAAAATTCCAATTTTAAATGATAAATGAATGGCCGCTATGGCGGCCTTTTCCATGCAATGATAGCGTGCTCCACTTGAACTAACGGCTACATTGTATTATGAACCTTATATATATTGTGTCTAAGGTTAATAATTGTATGTTTTTAATTTCTTCGTTGATCGTCAGAGCTGTACTTTCTTTTCTGCGCGAACGAATATTCACGACGTAGTAGGTATATTACTGTATGTATATTTAGTATACTACTGTAGTTTTTTTTTTATAACAAAAATATATTTTTGAATATATTATAATATTATGTAAATTAAATATATTTAGGTAGGACTTGTGATACTAATTGTAATAGAGTTATAATAAATTAAATTAAGTAATGAGATAGTTGGGGGTAGTTTTATGTAGGGGTTAAGTAGATGTTTTTTTCTGCAAATATAGTTTTTATGGTGAAAAAAATAGGCAAGTTATTAATGAGACGGGGAATTAATTAATGGGAGGTTATTTTGCCATACTCTACAATAAATTTTGATTTATATAAAATGTACCTTATTATTAGTGTCATCCTTCTATTTTATTTTAAATTAGCAGTTGCCCGCGACTTCGCCCGCGTAACTTTATAGTAGTAAGAAGTTTACTAGTTTACATAGCGACAGCGGCGCCATCTATCTAGGGTCCTTTTTAAATCGTCCAGAAAACCATCGAAATGGCCATATAAAATTTCAACCCAATCGGTTCAGCCGTTTAGAAGTTGTATGAAAAAGATAAGTACGGAAGGATAATTGTTACTACCCGTTGTCCTATTACCCGTTTTCCCGTAGGAATGAAGCATTTTCCCGCGGTAAAAGGTAACCTATGTTCATCACGGATAATGTCGGCTTCTAATGGTAAAAGAATTTTTCAAATCGGTCCAGTAGTTTCGGAGCCTATTCTATACAAACAAACAAACAATCAAATCTTTCCTCTTTTATAATATTAGTATAGATTTTATTTTATAGTGACTATTTTGTGACCAAAGAAAAGAACCAACCATATTTTAATGTATATAAAAATCTCGTGTCGCGATGTAGGTATGTTCGGGATAAACTTCGAAACTATTGAACCTTTGAATTTTGATCAAATTTGTAAATTATATGTAATTTGGTCCAACTTAAAAGATAGGATAGTTTATATCTCAATATATTTATTAAGTTTAATGCTAAGTACGTACAAAGCATTGTTTCGTCCAACCAGAAGAAGTTAACTTTAAAAAGTTTAAAGAAACATGTTATTATAATACTAATAAAGCAGATGTTGAATAAACGGTATTTTTTTGTATTTATTTTTATTTTTAAATACCCACAATATTTGTCATCCATATTACCTACCTATACCTATGTACCTACATCTCTCTATATATAAAAAAAATATATTTGTTAACTCTCTGTATATAAAAAATACGTGTCACGTTGTTTGTCGCCGATGAACTTCTAAACTACTGAACCGATATTGATAAAACTTCGTAATTCCGTGGCTTTGATGCGGAATGCAACAAAAAAAAAAACACCATAATATTATGTAAAGCACAATTTAATTTATAACACAAATGACATTACGAATCCATAAATCGTTAAATCACATACATAGCTAATAATAATAACTATACGCAGTATCGATATCGATAGACACATTATTAATCCCTTCACGAACAGTCACAATAACAAAATGGGATGGGATGGAAAACATTTTTTTTTTTGTAAAATTGGCAGTTGAGATTAGGTAGATACGTTTATGATATTTTAATTATAGGTACACCATTGGAAAATTACAATACACTTAAATAAAAGAAAGGGTTTAGGTAAGTAACTTTTTTCGCTCAGTAGCATAATGTACAGTCGGCCGCATAAGTCGATTAACACATTAAAAAGTGCAAAACAACTGAACACTCAACGTTGTCACGTGACAACGTAAGTCGTTGTCGCTGCTAGAGAACAAAATAAACTTCACGTGCAAACGAAATCGTAAAAAGCTTTAGTAAGTGTTGACGCCGTTTTACCTACACATCACACACATCGCACACATACAAACAAACGCATCACACGCATATCTACCTACGTAATTATCTATTTTTTTTATTCCTTTTCCTACCCTTAAAAACAAGACAGACGATCATAAGTTGCCATCGCGCTCACATCTCGCTCCGCATATAATTCATATATAATTAAACTCTTCACGTGTGTGTGTGTGTGTGTGACATCGCAAATTCAACGCTCAAATCAACAAAAAACTCTGGTGTGTTGTGGTGGAATCGAACCAGCGCAGAGGGAGCAGTCGAACATCAGTCAGGTGAGTCTGTCTTGCCCCTTCTTGTCCCCGCCATAACAGTAAGTAAATTGAGTGTTCAGTTGTTTTGCACTTGTTAATTGACAGAAGTAAGAACTTACTTACTGAAGCTTTTTACGATCGTTTGTACGTGAAGTTGTGTTCTCTAGTAGTGACAACGATTTATGGCGCGTTGACTGTTCAGTTGTTTTGCACTTTTGAATGTGTTAATCGACTTATGCGGCCGACTGTACATAAAGCATACTTATGTACAAAACTCAAAATGAATAGAAGAAGCAAAATGGTGGTTTATAAAAAAATTGAGGATAAAAAGACTGAAGCAGCAGTGCCTTTATTAATCCTTACATATTATGTCTGTCTATTCGAGATAAACTCAAAAATTACTGCACCGATTTTCATGCTGTTTTCACCAGTGGGCAGCAGCTATTTATTCTTTCTTTTGTTTGTTGTGTTCATTTGTACATTTTGCTTTTTGTACATAATGTTATTGAGTGACTTTTTTATATATAAAATAAATTATGTCACAATTAAAAATTGAAACAGTCTTGTCATTATTTTATCTAATTTATAATTTTAATAGAAAGACAAGATTATAATAAGGCCAAGGAGACAACGCACCAAATGTAAACAAACCCCTTCTTTGCGTTGTCTCTTTGGCCTTGCTTTAGATATTATAATTTGTAACATTTTAAAAGTAACGAGGTCTTGAGATAATGTTAACATTAATCACGTGACGACCGCGTCTCATTTTTGCTTTGTTTATTTAATTGTAGCGCGCAGTTGAAGTGTTTTTGTTACTTTTAAAATATTAAAAACTATTCATTTCTTGTCTACGAATTTATAAAAGAAATACGAAAAAACATTTCCCACATAAATACAGTTTTACAAACGATATATTATATAACAATTTATAATTATAGTCAACATTAAAAAACAGAGGAAATTTCAAAATTGAAGTGCTGTCATAAGATTGAATTATTTTTTTTTGTTTATGAAAATACAAAATACAATTAATTAGAAAATGCATATAAAGAGGTATTAAGAATATAAGGTTTTAGTAAAATATTTTATATACTAGTGTGTCGATTAAATGTATTTAGAAAGGTTAGGTTTGATTTTTTACTGGCAACATGTAACCGATTTTTAATATTTTATTTTGGCAACACTGTGGTGACGTCAGTGGCGCGCTCATCAAATTCCAAACAGCGCGCGTTTTATATTATTAATATTATAAATAAACTGGCTGGCGCCCGTGACTTCGCGTTGAAAAGAAAAAAGTAGCCTATCACGTGTCCCGTACGTCTAAATGTTTATCTACCAAGTTTCACGAGAATCAGTTAATTCGTTTTTAATAGTTACGGAGGAATAGACATACATAAAAATATATAATTATTGATTGATCTGTGTGCCTTTACTTTATTAAAAAAATATTCCCCCATAGATATCACTTTTGTACGGTACTGTACTTTTGGTTCAAGTTTTTTTATGAAAATAATATTTGTGCGAAACAACCACTAAAAATATATTTAATTCGCACAATTCGTACGAAACGAAATTGTGCGAAACCACTACTAAACCCATACAATACTTACCTTCACTTACAGATTTATTATTATTACAAGTTTTCTTTGCATTTGCACGATTTTACTCCCACCGTACCTTCTTATAAGGCTCTGTTCACACGAACCACAATCACACCACAAACCACAACCACAACACGTGGACGGGCGCTAATTTGTATGAAAATTAATCGGTCCATTCACACGGGTCACATTTTGTTGTCAAATTCAACCGTGTACTGACAAAATCGCAACCACAACGCAACCATCTGCGACAAACACAACGTAGCGTCGTCGCAGCTACACTGCGCGTACGCCTGCACCTTCTCTCTCTCTCTCTCATTCATTCTGTATTGTAATGAGGTGCGAAACCACGAAAGCCGAAGTCGATCTGTCTGCCTGCAAACACTAGCCACAACGTAACCACATCGCAACTACTAGCGACAAAGCAACCACAACTATACATTTTGTAGTTACTTACCACAACTTAACTGCAAATTGCAGCAGCGACACTATTCACACGTAACCAGTGCTTGATCACTTTTTGCGATGTGGTGTGGTTGTGGTTCGTGTGAACACAGTCTTAACTCACAAATGTCACGATCAATAACTAATGAGCAATCATGGAGTTACGTAGTATGTCCAGCGATAATGAGGATGTCCCACACGTTTTGCTGGAGTGCCCGGTCTTCGCCAAGGAAAGGATGGAGCTGGAGTACGAGATGGATATGGAAGTGTGCCCAGCCAACCTCAACGCGATGATAACGAGTAGCCGAAGGAATGTATTTATAGAATATTGCAAGAAAATAGTTACTAGGGTTATAAACAGAAACAAAACGTAGATTTTAAGTACTTAATTTTAAAAAATGGGAATTACGTAGTATGGATTTGGTAAGCAACTCGAGATGGAAAATGCCACTTATAGTGATATTTCCTAAAAATGCAATTTAAAAACATTTAATCCACAGACTATAATAATATGTATATACTTATGTTACCGGTCAAACCCGATTTCAGGACAAACTAGTTTGGCCTAGGCTAAACTACATAGTTTGTCCTGAAATCGGGTTTGACTGGTAACATATATAAGTAATAATTAGTTAGGTAAGTATAGGTATTTACTAAAATACAATTTCTCTTAACTACACTATGCTAGTACAAAATGTTTTAATGCTAACTAACACTGAGATGTTCGACGTCACTATTTTCATAGATATAATTGATTTTCTTGTTATACCTAGATATCTATAGCTTGGCAAATAAGTTAAGAAATTTAAAAAAGTGTGTGTCCAACGCACGACAGGAGTTTAGGTATTACGAACGAACGATAAATAAATATTTTAATAAATATAGTTAAAACATGGTATTTAATATAATATATTATATGTATTACATATATTTGAAGCATATCACATTTGACTTTACTCCCATTTATTATTAATGTATATGATATCGATTCTTAAGATGATACAAGTCAGTTTTCCTCCATACAAACGTAGAATGTAAATTACTCCACTGTTTTATGTTTAATTAACAAAAGTAAGCATGATACCGATTTATCTTGTCTTTAACTAGGTTCCTTCCTTGTCATACAAACTTTAAAAAATAAATATTAATTTAAAAGATATGATCCTTGAAATATCCATATTTTAACACAAGTTTTTAATGCAACTTTGAGGGTGAATAGATCACTCTAGTGTACGAAAACTCCAAAATACTTTGCATACAAACATTGATTAGTTATTCGAGAGTTGAAATAACTTTACACGAAATAGATATATGCAGTAGTTTTGTCAAAAAGAGTATACGCCCAAAGGTCTGTTTGTGATTTAATTTTTGGTATGAATGATTGTGCATGTAAGTCAAGTGCTCTTCCCGCGCTTTGTACTGTGTGAGACAGAATTAATTTTAGCTACACGCACTGATGAGTTCGAGCCGCCGACTTGTGTCATGTGATGACAAAAAGAATAGTATCCTGAGTTTCTTCTCAGGATCGTCATCTTGGCTTTTTTCCGAAACCCTGGTAAATTTAAATTTATAATGACGATCAAAAGAGTGTCTTGTAGAACCTAATAGAATTTTGATTTTTCAGGAGTAAACTCCAAAAATGGAAATATTACAGTGTCGTCCCTTTCTTACAATCCCAGATGGTTAGAACGGGACAACACTACAGAATTGCCACATTTTAATTTCTTAAATATTTTGCCAAGCTGTAAGCAGGTACATAGGCAGAACACTGGCTCTGTGCCAATCACATGCCCAGGTACCTACTGGCACAAAATCCAATCGAAAACATTCAACCTACGTTCGATTTTTTTTAAATAACTCATATTTTTTGAGAATTTGACCTTTCATTGAAATATTTATATAAGGTATATTACATTTACATAGGGACATTACATTTATACAAGTAAGTATATATAAAAAAAACGTGGGCGAAAGTAAAATCTTCACTTCTCACAAAAATTCATTACTTATTCGTCCAACTTATAATTTTAGTACAATAATTTGCGCTCACATTCAGTCTTTCAACAATTCGAGGCCATAAACTCGGAATAATTACACTTTTTAAGCTACCCCACACGATTGGGTACATCACGGGGCAACTTTGGCTAGCGTGTATCGTTAGCCAGATTTGCCCCATGGTTGTTTAATGAGGTATATTGGGTACGTATCTGTTTCCGGCGTACCTCAACTTTCGGGTACGCCAAGGGTAACCCTCCCCGCGGTGGATAGCCGTGGCGGGGCACTGATGTCGTGTCATAACGGCCCCTCGACCTCGCCTATCTACGACCGTGGTAGAAAGAAGTTAGGTTTTAGCCTGTAGGAGTTCGGCATAACACCACAGCGTCCCCTACGCTGTCGGGTATCTACGACGATTTCCCAACGTCAAAAAAGGTAGATACGAATCTGTTTAATTATATTATATAAAAAATATACTAAAGTAATCCACATTGCCTAGAGTCACAAAATTTGTACTACTTTATACTAATTTTAATGTAACAATCATGAGACAGGCTGAGTATAATTTTCTATAGTATTAACACAGGCAACGCCTTAGGTGATGCAACTGAAGAGAAAACAGAGTCGCTTAGGTTTGGAAAACATAGCGAAACATAGCAACCGGCAAAAGCTAATTATGGCCAAGACATCTATGCAAGTTTTTAATATTATTTTTTTAATAGTTACCAGACTCTGATTTATTAATCAAAAATATATGTTTCTTCAATAGAATTTGCCTTTTATTTAGGCACAATGCATAAAATCGTAACAAAACTATATCAAACAAGCTCTTTGCAGGATTTGTATTCAGAGTATTATTATGTATGCTAAAGTTATCACTCTCTAACACTTTTATATATAAAATATAACCATTCAAACATCTTCTAGTATTCGTGTAGTATATTAAAAGATGTATATTATTAACAGTTAAATTTGAAGGGTTATAGCTATGCAGCTCAAGAGATCCAATTTGTAGGTAGGTAGGTAATTATGGGAAGGAAATTTAAAATCTTAAATCTTAAGAAGTTTCTTTTGTGAATTTGTGCGTAATTATTATTAAATATATTATTGCAAAATCCTCTTATTTTCACACCGTGAAGTGAGGATACAGTTGGCTTTATCTCTCTCTTTTTTGTTATGAACACAATGTATACTTACAAAAATACGTGGTTAATTTCATTTCTTTTAACTGTTCTTACGTGTATAATTGTATTGCGTTATATCCCCATTCAATTTTTAGGTTTTATCAGTACTAGTCCGCTCAGAATAGAATTAGAAATAGGTAATGAAACATGAACGTGGCAACATTGAGATTAAGTGAAGTGAACTTGGTGTCTAATATTATTAATTCTTTCTATTAACATGTAAAAATATACCTCTATAAATTTGTTAATTATATCAATACAATGTACACTTATTACTTAGTAATACGATCAAAACATGTAAAAGAGGGCACATTTATCCATGGGGTAAAAGCGGCTAAGGTTACAAATTTACACAATTATCTATAATTCTAGTACGAAATTCAGTACGGTCGCTTTAAACTAACTATAATACACAATTACAATTATAAAAATAAAGCAATTAATACTTAAAAAAAGAAAAAAAATTGGATAAGACATTGAAACGCGAATACATAGTAAAGGTAATTGAATAAATGCATTAATAAGAAAATTCACCTACTATGAAAATGTTTCATTGAGACTTACATAAAAGTTACTTTGGAGTAAATATAAATTAATTTTTCAACTAAAATTAAATTATGTATACATTATCCGTACTCTTTTTTAGTACATACCATTAAAATACCAATAATTAAATACGATCTAACATTTATAAGACCATGGATTATTCTAGTGTGATTCGTACAGAATTTATTCCGAATTTCTTTTCCGTTATAAGCATAGTACAATGGCAAACAAGTTTTGAATGTAGCAAAACAATCTAAACGAAAAATTATTGACATTTAAAAAAATATTTTAGCTCCTTCTCGAACTAAATAAATAAACTTTAATTAAACCCCACAAGTTACTCATACAAAAGAAATAGTTACTCTTACCCCTAACCATAGAAATTCTTTCGAAATTGACCCCACCAAATCATAGGCTCATATCAGTCTGATAAATCCATACTCATATTTCTTAATCTTTTATATCTTTAAGCAGGACTTCAACTTATCTTTTATATCTTTCACTGTATTACGCAACCTGGTGTGAACGAGCTTAGCAATGGGGCGGCACCTAACCCTGCATCTCCATCGGACATACCTGTAAATAATGGTTATGTTATGGTTATGTTTCAAGAAGAGGTATCATAAGGATCTCCCTTATCCTTAATCCTTCTATGGTCGGCAGCGCACTTGTAGCACTTATGGCGTTGCTTGTGTTATAGGCGACGGTAGCCACCTACCATCAAGTGGACCGTCAGCCTGTCTGTCGACCTTAACATCATAAAAGGAGGGGCATGTAGGCCTATAGTACCCATCAAGGGTATACATCGTCTATAAGCCTAAAGCGATTTCATACACCCTTTAGACACATTTCATAATAATTGTTAAGGTCATTAACTAACCTGTAAAGTAGGTAAGTATCTTTTTAAGAAAGACTAGCTATTGCACGCGACTTCGCTCGTGTATCTTTTTATAAAATACAGCCTATGTCCTATGCTACTCGCTGATATAACGTAGCTTTCTATAATATATGTGAAAGAATTATTTATTTATTTCTTCTTAGATTTAATTTTTTTACAATATCAATACTAATAATAAATATGTAAGTGTAGGTATTGCATGTATGTATGTATGTTCCTCTATAACTCTTAGACGAATTGACTGATTCTCATGAAACTCGGTAGATAAACATTTGGACGTATGGGATGGGACACAAGATACATAGGCTACTTTTTTCTTTTTCAACACAGACGAAGTCGCAGGCATCGGCTAGTGAAAAAATATTATCATTTATTTTTATTATTATTTGTCTTACCTGCATGATTTACCCTCCTTATACAGTCTTTACAAGTGCAATTGTCAGTGAGGGCACAAAGTCCGCGCGCTGTAGCGATAGCTTCCCATTTTATCTTCTCATCCAAAGTGCAGCTGCGTCGAAGCAAATTCTGAAAAAATATTATCCATAAGGATTTTTTGATTTACGTACTAGATCTATACTAATATTATAATGAGGAAAGATTTCATTGTTTGTTTGTTTGTATTGAGTAGGCTCCGAAACTACTGGACCGATTTGAAAAATTCTTTTACCATTAGAAGCCGACATTATCCGTGATGAACATAGGATACTTTTTACCGCGGGAAAAAGCTTCATTCCTACGGGAAAACGGGTAATAGGACAACGGGTAGTAAGAATTATCCTTCCGTACTTATCTTTTACACATAACTTCTAAACGGCTGAACCGATTGGGTTGAAATTTTGTATGTGTATTTCCATAGTTTCACAAACACAAATGTATTATATTTTATAAAGTTACGCGGACGAAGTCGCGTGCAACAGCTAGTATTTTATAAAGTTACAAGGACGAAGACGCATGCAGAAGCTAGTAAGTAATATATAACGTTTTTTTAACCGATTTTGATAAAATTTCGTAACTATGGTCCAACTTAAAAGATAGGATTAAGTTTTTATTTAGAACCCGGGCGAAGCCGGGAGCGTGTAGCTAGTATTAGTTAGTATAGTTTACGATTAGTATAATGGGTTTGTTTTTATATATCGCGTTTCCATTTCACCGTTGTTTGCTTAACTTTAGCCCACAATTTTCGCGCGAAAAGAAAAATCAATGCGAAGTTAGACATCGTGTTTATTTTAATTGTTTTGTTTACTTCACGCAAAAGGGGAAAACAAAATCGCCCTTAACGCTTCGCCATGTAAGGGTGCGTTCAGATTGTATAACATACTGGCAAACCGCTCCCGGCTTCGCACGTTTGCAATTTTGACATGACATTCGAAATGTCTTTTTGTTCGCTTCAGTATATAGGCCCCGATTTTACTAAAAAGTGCGATCCCTTATATCTCGGAGAGTTGTGATGGTATGATACTCAAAAAAAGCTCAAAAGACGCGTATTCACGAGAGGTGTAAGGTGCAAAAAGAATTTTTCAAAAAAGTAAAAAAAAAAAAAATTTATGGCCAAAATAGTGCAAAAAAATGTCAATTTTTTTCCGAATTTTTGATTTTGGCGCTCGATATTTTGGAAATGAAGAATGATATCAAAAATTTGAGAAAACGTCCTCTGGACAATTTAGTCAGCTACAATTTGAGCCTAAAATAAAGACGATTGGGTTAAGGGTTTAACCTGTAGCTTAACCTTTTTGAAAGAAGTCAACAAGTCAGAACAACATATTTTTTCGAATTCCGTAGATTCATTTCCAATGTGCTCGATAGACGTGTGAGGCACGAAATCTGTGAGTTTTTTCTGCTAAACCTTTATATACACAATACATAATTTTTTTATACACAAGCCTTCCCAGTCTATTGGTCTTTCCATGAGCATTGATAGGTGAAAGAATTTTCAAATTGGTCCAGCAGTTTCGGAGACTATTCCTTTCAAAAACCAACAAACAAATCTTTCCTCTTTATAATATTAGTACCTATAGAAAAGCCAATCTAAAAACATACAAAGAAATCATATTTAATGTTTTCTCTTCACAATATTACTTAATGTAGATGAGGATCAGACAGATACATACTTGTGTAACTTCGAAGTTGGTCGCGTGCCACATATAGAAGTCCTTTAGATATTGTTCCTCCCACAACTCCTTCTCTCTTTCCTCTTTCTCTTCTTTTTTAGTTTTATGTTTTGTTCTTCGACGCGGTTTTTTGGGTTTCGACTGTACCTTTAGATAAAAATCGACATTATTACAACTGGTTGGTTTGGTTAAACGTGTCGTCAATTGTCGGATAAATCCGACTCGGGCGGCTAAAGTATTAAATCAAGGCTGGAATTCCATACCTTCTCCTCTTCGAAAACACAAGGGTCATCCATTTGCAAAGACTTGGCGTCATACGAAGTCGACGCGCCGTCATTATCGTCGATCGCGAGCGTCGAGTCGTCGTCGTTAGCGACAGAGTCGTCTTTTTGTAGCGTCGATATGCTGACGTCATCTGGCACCAAATTTTTCAGAGGCTTGTAGCCCATCTAAATAGAAAATATATATATATATATGTGTCGGTCAGGAAGGATTAGTTAATAGGTTTATAATTGTCCAATTTTTTCTGTCATGAAATAAATAGGTTGACTGAAAAAAAATGCGGATGGGTGAAAGTTGTTTTATTCGAGTTTTGTTTTATTGTTTTATGAGTATAGTTCGTGTAGCGAATAAAGACTTCTCGGCAAGTGCGCAGAATTCTATTTTTAGGTGTTTGAGGGGGCAGAGGAACGTGAGGGGCTGAGTCTACCAATAACGTGTGCCGACACGTTATTGGTAGACTCAGTCGCTCTTCCCCTCCCGCACTACGTTCGCGCGTCTCGAGTCTCTTGGGTACTGTTGCGTACAGATTGTTTTATCATATTAGTAATACGTCATGGTGAATAAATGCCTAAAAAAACGCTGTCCTTCGACATCGTACGATGATTTTATGGAAGGAATATCAACACTGCCTGTAATGTTAAGTTAGTGACGTGAAAAATTACGAATAAGAAAAAAAAAGTCATTTTCCTTAGCAATTTTGTGCGCAATTGTACACATGCGCCGATTCCCCCACAAGTGTCTCCTTCAAACCTTAATATAATAATTCACCTATAAGGTGTATATCAATTCTTAAGAAGCAAACTCCAAAAATAAACAGACTGTATATGAGCACACCTGTGTATATGTGTGTGTGTGTGTGCTCGTAAGATGTACGTATATCCATAAAGTAATATACCATATTGACTATCTATGTCATATAGTCTAGTCGTATAACGGTAGCTGACGCGTGACGAAATCGGCAGAAAAGATGCTCTACTCTACGTATCAATGAATATTTTTGTATGATTTTTGTACTCACCTGATATTCATCAACGGACCCAGTTTTATTGAAGCGACGCGGAGATACTTTCTCAGAATTTGTCTGAAAAAAGGTTGTATAGAAATTAGAATTAGAACTGTGAGTCAAAATACTAGTACCTAGGTACCTAAATATATATCTTCTATAGTAGATATCACATCATCTTGTAATATGACTTACTTCGTCATCATCACTGTCCAACCGCAGCGCGAGAATATCAGAAGGCTTTAGCTCCTCAGTAAGTCCATGGCTTGTGGAAGGTATTGGGGAGCTGGAGGCTGAGAAACACTTTTTAACGTCAAAATCATAGATAAAATATGATTGGTCTCGGTGCGCCTCGCCTAGATACGGCCCTATCTAAAAGCAATAGCTCCGTGAATTTTTTATTGTAGTGTGTGTAAAACATTGTCACTATTTATCACTTTTTACACAGTGTAATTATATTTCTACACAGATACACTACGCAAATTTTCATTTTATTATGCCCAAAATGTAATAAAACATTCGGCACGTACAAATCACAGACAGTTTGCAGTGCGACTAGCTCGGGTACGCCGAATTCGGCGTAGTATTTGTTGCCGCATTTGTCAAGTACGGCGGCTGTATCTAGTCGAGCGCAGCGAGACCAATCAAATATCTTTGGTCAAAATATTGTTTTCTTATTTTTCCAAAAGAAACGATTATTTTTTGGAGTTTATATAAGTATACAATTTTTTGGTCAATTTCAACATTTTCCCAAGCATTTTCAACATTTTCCTAAGCAAATTCAAAATTTTTCTAAGCAAATTCCTAAGGAAAATGCTTGGGAAATTGTTGAAATTTTATGAAAATATTGATTTTATGGTTTATGGGAGTAAAATCAAATGTCACACGTTACGCGTTACAGGCTACAATATGCAATTATATATTATATTTTTGTTTATCGTTCGTAAAGAGTACCCTCCAGTCGATCGTCGGAGCTGACATACTGCACACTTTTTTAACTTCAAAATAGTGGTCGATGAACGACTATATTTATTGATTTTTACCCATAATTACTTGCCTTACATATTCGGTTTCCTTCTTTTAAAATAAAATATGCTATAATATATTCAAATGAATATATTTCACGTGCGTTCGTCATACATTATTATTACGTCTTACCCTCATCTCATCAATATGTCAATATGATTTACATTTGACAAGGGTACGTGATTTGATTACATTACTCATCAAGTACACCACAAACGTATCTATACTAATATTGTCAGGTTTGTGAGTAGTAAATCAGTAGACAGATGTCGGTCTACTTAATAGACTTAAACACAAAAACTACTACACCAATTTTCATGCTGTTTTCACCAATGGATAGAGTGGTTCTCGGGGAAGGTTTTAGTATATAAAATTTACAAAGTTACGCGGGCGAAGTCGCGGGCAGCAGCTAGTGTATACATAAATAACTCTTTTTAACAAAAATAAGCCGACTTCAAACAATCTCATGGTCTTTTCTCATGGATGCCATTATCAGAATTGGACCAAATTGTAATGGGACCACACGGGACGAACCAGCTTTGAAATAAAAAAAAAAGCATTTAAATCGTTTCACCCAGTCGAAAGTTATGAGGTAACAAACATTAAAAAAAATACAGTCGAATTGAGGTCCTTTTTTGGAAGTCGATTGAAAAGAGGATCTTGTATGTTAGTTAAATCATAGATTAGATTAGTCAACTACTTAAGTAGTTGTATTAAAGTAAAAATATAGGTACTCACCATGATCTAGGCTGTAGCTATGAGAAAGTAGGTTCTCAGTAGATGGTAGTTCTGGATGTTCTTTGCTACGTGCCTTGAACAAACCGAATTTGGAGGGAGCCATGCTGTAACAAAAATTACTCTTAAAAAAAAACCGACTTGAAACCGACTAAACATAAAAATAACTCTTTGTAACAAAAAATAAAACGACTTTGAACTGGTCTTCTGATATGGTCTTTCTGATCAAAATCGTTTAAAAAAAACATACGCGTCGCTCCTTATTTGGAAGTCGTTTGAAAAGTTTACATTTATATCCTTATCCATATACCAATATTATAAATGTGAAAGTAATGTTTGGTAAAGTATCTGTTTCTTCATGTTATTGACTTCATTCTTACGGTTGGATTTCACGAAAGAAACCTCCTATAAAACACAGATTTACATTTTACAGCCAAACGGGACCATTTTATACCTCCAAATTTTCTATGCACGTTAGTATAAATATACACTTTAATTTGTCGGTTGGATTTATTAAAATACATTATAGTTTTTTATTTAAAGGACAAAAATTGTATTGTAGCATACGACCTTACGACATAAGGAAGCGCGCTCTCATTTATGTATAGAATCACAGCCCCTGAGCTGAGTCTCTTCTCAAATTTTAGATTATTTGTTTATCGCTGCGTCGCCTTAACCTTTCACGCCTTTACTCGCAGAGATATATTATTTCGATGCCTTTACGCAACCGATATTATGAAATTTTGCATACACACGTTTTCAGGGATACAGGAAACACATAGGGTTACCTTTCATACAGAAAATAGTACTGTTGCCGAGGGATCATCATCATCATCATCAATATTATATTATATACTAGTTGATGCTCGCGACTTCGTACGCGATGATACATTGTTGCTATAACACATTGGCCAGGCGTTAGTTACAGTTTTATATTTTAGATAATCCCTCGGGAACATTACTTTTTCCTTGGATGAAATGTATCCTATGGCCTTTCTGGTGTCACAGACAACGTGTATGCAAAATTTCATGGTGATCGGTTCAGTAGTTTTGGCGTGAAAGCGAGACAGACAAACAGAGTTACTTTCGCATTTATAATATTAGTAAGGATAAGGATTATTATTATATTATTATCATCAATCAATACTAATAATAAATCTGTATGTTCCTCCATCACTCTTAAACGAATTAACAGATTTTCATGAAACTTGGTAGATAACGCGGACGAAGTCGCAGGCACCGGTTAGTATAAAATAAAATAAAAATTAACACCTGGTCAATGTGTTATAGCAACAAGAAGTCAAGTGTTTTATATTGAATATATTTATTTTTATTTTTCAACGCGGACGGACTCGCGGGCACCAGCTAGTATAGAAATATTAAATAAATACAAAATATATAAATTTAATAATAATTCGTACTTACATGTATTTTTTAATTATACACCTTCGCAGGTAATATTTTGTTTGCAGGTTTTATTTGGACCAAAACACCATTCTTTTATTTAAGAGAGTAGATTTGAAATATCTACATTCACTACTACACTAATAATAATAATAATAATAATATTTGATAAAATATTTTCTCTCTCTCTAAAGGTAAGTAAGAACTAATGCCAATAGAACGTTAGTTTTTTTTTATTCACTAAAAATTCCAAAAATTTCATATAATATCTCTCGAAAATTGAATGCAAAAAGATAAAAAGGTGTATAAATATATGACTTTTTCTAGGAATATGATGAAAAATGAGTATTTTCCACTAGCTGAGAGCGAACACGTTCGCTGCTAGGAAATCACTGGATTGGGTTCTTTCATATCGCCACTTTGTGTTCAAGCGACTGCTATTTAAAATAACAGTGATTTTTCATAATATTATGTTAAAAATATCGTTCGTTTTATGTTTTTATGGATTTTTGAACTGAAAACTTCTCTATACCACCCAGATGGACAAAGTAGGTGGACCACGGGCAATACCCGGTTGTTTGTATGAAGAATTTTATATGAGTTTTACAGTAAATTCGGATCGACATGTTCCGTGTGCGTCTCGCTCGATAAAAATCTTGTATGAAAAGTTTGAGCATTTTGAGGAACGAAACGATAACGCGTATTATAGAGGTACAATAAGTAAATATTTTTGGAATTATAGTCTGCCCGCGCAGTGAAATCTGTATCAAAATAGAAACCATGTATGAAAAGTGTAGTACGCGTTGAGGAACGAAACGTTAGCGCGTATAATCTGCCGGCGCAGCAACAACTGTCGTAAAAAAATAACTATTTATTTAAACTTATTTTTGTGAAGCTAAAATTTCACTTTTGACGTGCAGTAACACTGACACGATTTTTTTTAATGATTATTTCTAAGAAACAAGCTGTTCATTTGAAGGTAGGTGGCTACCGTCGCTTGTTATAAAGGGATCAGGAAAAAATAGAAAATGAACTTTGGCATCCCTTACTCACTCACCGACACACAACAGCACGTATGCTGTTATTTCACAGTGGTTTCTATCGTCAGACAGACAGTCAAAATAACTGCGAAATGCCGTGTGCTCTGACAAAAGTAACTGTGATATTTCACAGTTAAATAACTAATCACAGAAGCTCATCGTCTCCCCTATAAAAGACCCTTTTCAACTTCGCACTTGCGCGCGCATTCTGTTTGTAAACCTAATCCATTTTGCTTCGATTGCTTATCATTTGAACGGATTTCGAATGAAAATAGTCTTTAGTCCCTTTTAATAAATACTACAATAGATTGACAGGCGTTTATCAAATTTATTAGCCGAAGGGGGTTGTTTTAGCGTGATCGCGTGACATATATTCGCTACATTTGGACAAACATAAAAGCAAACACATTTACTGCTAACAAGGCCCACCGCCACTTTTATAGGACTACATAATATAGTACTAGCTTGTGCCCGCGACTTCGCCTGCATGGAATATTTGGACTATGTCCATCCTGAAAAAAAAAACACGTGAAAATTGTCCTTTTTCCCGCTGATTGTACTTACCATTTCAAAATCTTTGAATGACGATGGGAAAACATTTAAAATTATATATAGTGTCCTAAGTGTGTTTTGTTGTAGCTATTATGGCTTAGGAAGCTGCCCTTACTGACTCGTCTCAAATTAACTACTCTGTATATCGTAGCTCATAAATGCTACGAAATCAACTTTCGTAGCAATCACGAGCTGCGAGCTGTAAAGTTATTTATTACTAGATGTTGCACGCGACTTAGCTCGCGTAACTTTATAAAATATTGCCCATGTTACTCTCTGATAATGTAGCTTTCTTTAGGTGAAAGAATTTTCGGAATCGGTCCAGTAGTTTTTTAGTTTATTCATTGCAAACATAATAATAGACACAAAATTTCGTAGGCTCGTAGTCTACGACGTGCTACGAGAATTGCTACGAGTTTTAGGCCGGAGATAGTGCTACGCTCGCTGACTTCTATAATACTTATAAGAGGTCAGAGGGCCTAGTGCGAGTTTTACTCTGTCAAACTCGTCGAACGCGTAAATGTCAATTTGTATGGAAATGAAGTAGTGCTACACGTTAGCCACCAGGTAGCGCTGCTTCATTCCCATACAAATTGACATTTACGCGTTCGACGAGTTTGATAGAGTAAAACTCGCACTAGGCCCTCAGTTACCGCAGTTAATTGGATCAGTTAACCACAGGTTTATCTAAACTAGCTTTCTCCCTATTAGCCCGTTTCCATGAATTTAGTATAAATACTAAACTAAATTATACTATTTATAGTAAATTATACTATTTATAGTAGTATATTAGTAGTATTTATACTATTAATAGTCTGCTGAGCGACAGATTTGTGAAAATTTGTGCAATATCACACTAAATCGTGTTTTTGGTATCACGTAGTTCATCACACTAGTGTGTTTTGCGTAAAAATTAACGATTTAGTGTGATATTGCACAAATTTGTCGCCTGTCGCTCAGCAGAGGCATCAATATCATTCAATTCAATACTAATAATAAATCTGTAAGTGTACGTATTGAATGTATGTATGTACTTACCTCCATAACTCTTAAAATAATTAAGTAATTTTCATGAAACTTGCTAGATAAACATTTAGATAGGACACAGGATACCTACTTTTTTCTCTTTCAACGCGGACGAAGTCGCAGGCACCAGCTAGTAATTTAAAAAGATACGCGGACCAAGTCGCGACTTAAATCTGTTTGTGTAATTTTATTAATATAGATTCCTATTTTATAAATAAGTTTTATATATAGGTACCTAATTTAATAAAAATAAATAATTAATTAATTACAAAAGAGGAATATCAACAAAATAAAACAATGAAACAATTATAACAGTTCTGCAGTTTATTATAATTTAATTTATACAACATTTTTATAGTTCTTCAAGTGAACAAGAGAATTTCCAAAATATTTTCTTACCCAGCCTAGAAAATATGTTCAGAAATTCGTTTTTTAAAACAATACGTACCTACATACATACATTTTAATTGACTAGAATACATTAAACGGATTAAAAAGAATTAAAAAGTACCTTCATTCTTTATCTAAACCACATAGATAGAATAGAGGTAAGAAGGACCAGAATAGGACAAATAGGGGGCGCTGTAGTAGCATTGGGGTGTGGCGCACTAGTAGGATTTCATTTACGGTTATTTTATAAATTACGTAATTTATTTATGAATCATTCTGCCAATGCAACATTTTCGAAATGTAATGTGATATTAATTAATTGAAAATTGTAATTTAAACAATAAAAAGGCAATTAAATGTTCGAACAAACGCAATTTATTGAAGAACAAACGTCATTATGTATTTATAGACTGATAATGAGAGAAAATATTAATAATTTTGATTAAGGGTGCTAACCAAACGGTATTTTTTTTAAAAAACAACCAAAGAACAAACAATTGTTCATAGCGAACATAGCGGATCACTTTTTAATGTTTGTAGTTCGCATTTTTTTAATTTAACACCTATATAAGTTAGTTCTTGGATGTTCTTCTTATGTACCTCTATTCTAAACAAATAATACTTGACAATTGACATTGTTCTTCAGCTCACATGAAGATTTGGTGACAACATAAGAAAAAAAAATTGTCTGCGACAGTAGTACATGTTTTAAAATAAATAATTTTCTTTTATTTCTATAATATTAATATAAGTATTATTGTTATTACAATTTATTTGAAACGAGTTCTTTTAATTTCACAGATATCGAATATTCTGTGGCAATATGAGGTCACAGAGTAAATAAAACGGTAGAAGCTTTCAAATATTTTTCTTATATTTTATTTATTTGTTAATAAGTATCGGTTCTTTTATTATCCTTATAAACAAAGAATAAAAGTTTCTTACAACTTTTACAGCTTAATTAAATATTATTTTATTGCATTTATGAATATGTCAAGTAGGTTAACATGTAATAATAAACTATTAGGAGCAATAAATATTGTTTACATAACTAATAATGCCTGTTGTAAAAGAATTTCTAATAAACGGGAAAAAAAACACCGGAAAATTCGTTCAATATATCTTTGATATTACAAAATATATGGCGTTCATTTTAACAATATACAAAGATATATTGACTCATAAAGTTAGATAATTTATTTCTTATTTAAATCCGAGTGTTTTAAACATGGCTTCCTCGTTGAAGACGTTGTCGAAAAATGGCGTCTCTTTGAAGACAACCGAAGCATCGGCTATATGCATTTGTCGTTTACCGAATCTGAAATGAAAAGAAAAAAGAAACATATTTTTATAATATTGGTAATTATAATATATAAACTGTCTGCTGCTTGCGACTTAGCTTACGTTACTTTGTAAATTATATACTAAAATCTTCCTCGAGAACTACTCTATCAATTGGTGAAAACAGGATGAAAATCGGTGCTGTAGTTCATGCTGTAGTATGAAAAACAGACGCGGCCAAGGACTTTGTTTTATAATTATGAGGATTTTTTTGGTTTTGTTACAATTGACACTGCCATCTAGTGTTCAGTAGCGGAATCTTTCACACAACTGTGAAGCCAACAAATAACTTTCTAAGTTTTATAGGATTCATTAACAGATGGCAGTATGTACCGCTGTAAACTCCAGTGACTGTCCAATTGATGTTAGGGTAGCCACCTAGGGGGTGGATCGGAGTTATTGCCTCGGCAGAGCCCGGTCCACCCCCGCACAAAGGGCAAGGAGGCACCGGAGAGTTTTAGTGGGTAGTGGCCGGGCCCGCTATGACTAACATAGCGCGGTGCACCGGCTGACCCCCACATACCCCTACCGTCTAGCCAGCGGTAGGGGATCAATTAAAGGGTTTCTCCTCGTCAAAAAAAAAAAGGGTAGCCACCTAACATCAAGCGGACAGTCGTCGTCTACTGCAAATGGTATATTAAGGACAAGGGATAGGGAAATTTGCTTTGTCTAGTAAGAGAGACAGAACTGTGAGTTAGTAAGGGAGGCCCCCTTACTAACTCACAGAAACACACCACGTATTATGTTGTTATTTCACGGTGGTCTCCTGTAATTTGAATAGTCCCCTGCTACTATAATTATTATGGTACTTTTGAATTTAAGCAACGATATATCAACGTACCTTCCTCTCCCATGTACAGAGTAGTATTCTTGAAGTTCTTTAATATAGTTGGATAGTTGATCAGCCGCCTCAATGCGTTCAGGGCGGCGCGGGCGAGGGTAATGCGCTTCGCCGCAGCACGACAAAATGGCGGACACAAACAAAATGGTGGATAGTAGAAGGCGCATTGTTTCTGTAAGAATTACAATGTAATTTAGTACTTAAGAGAAGTATTTTTTTTTAATGTATAGGTCGATAGACAGTCCTATTGATTGTAGGTGGCTAGTGGTTACCGTCGCATTATAACACGAGCAACGCAATAGGTACTGCAAGTATGCTGCAAGACTATATTAGGATCGAGGATAAGGGATTGGGAAGGTATAGGTATTTGACGACACGTTTGGTCTAGTGGCTAGTAACCCTAGTTGTAGTTGTTACGGTCGCGGTTTCGAATCCTGCTAGGGTCAAATGTTTATGTGTTAACATTTTACCTTTGTATCCGAGTCATGGATGTTTGTCTATACTAATATTATAAAGAGGAAAGATTTGATTGTTTGTTTGTATTGAATAGGCTCCGAAACAAGTGGACCGATTTGAAAAATTATTTTACCATTAGAAGCCGACATTATCCCTGATGAACATAGGCCACTTTTTACCGCGGCAAAATGCTTCAAAAAAGGCAAAATACCCTACGGGAAAACGAGTAGTAAGAATTATCCTTACGTACTTATCTTTTTCACATAATTCTGTGTTGAATTTTTATATGTGTATTTCCATGGTTTCACAGACACGAATGTCGAAAATATTTTTTAAAGTTACGCGGACGAAGTCGTGTGCAACAGCTAGTATATAATGTGTATTGTATTTACAAAAAAAAATCTATGTAGTATATCAACTTTCTGGTCTATACAAGTATTATTTGCTTACTTCGGCACTAGATGGTGCTGTGTGGAATTTGTGAATTTGTGAATATTTATTTAATTTATTTATTCGAAACACAAAAGCACACGTGCTGTTATTTGACGGTGGGTCCTCTGAGAAGATGTGGCTACTGTAACCAGGCGGGTTGCCCAAATGATTGCGAAACGCAGTGTCAGGGCTGTCACTAATAAATAATGTGAAAAAAAATTACTTCCGATCCTTGTCAGGGAAAAATGTAACAACTCCCCCGGCTTTTATAGAAATGTAATTAAAAAATTAACATATTGTTGTAGCGCTAAGTAAATAAATACATTGGCTGTGGAAGCTTTTTTGTCGACCTTAAGGCGCTTATAGTCCAAGAAAATAGGCCTCTAAATACAAATTTGAGGTGAATACTCGAATTTTTGATATAAGTCTCTTTGAATGATTAAAAACGAACTGTGAAAGTTTTATTTAAAATCACCCTCGAGAAGGAGTGAAAAAAAAGTGTTGAAGTGTGATTTTCAAATTTAGGAGAAACCGTAAGGACTAGAAAAGAAAAGTCTAAATAAAAGTTGTAGAGCATCAAATTTTATAAAGAAATGTCCCTTTATGTTTTTCGCTAAAATTAAAATTATCCGAGATAGGGCGGATAGAAGCTAGGGGATGATAGTGACAACTTTAAAAAATCATAAGTCGTTAAAGAATTTATTGATATTTTTAATATATATTTTTTAATTTACTCAGAAAAAAAGTATTAGTCATGAAAGAAATAGATCACTTAAACGAGTAGTTCAAAAAATCTGAAAAAAAAAATGTTATATGTAATATAGTCAAGAAAAGTCTATTTTTCTTTTCACTAAAAGTTAAAAGTATTATGTTTATTTTTAGATTTTATGGAAAAAAAGAAAGAAAAAAAAAAGGCTGTTTTGAAGGCACAATCTGTTCATTTTATGTGTAAAATAGTAAAAGAAAACCGTTCATTATTAGAGATGGGTTTGCTCTTGGCCAACAACCAGCTGGGTAGCAAGGGAGAGGCCTAAGATGGAGCGAGCTCACCCAGAAGATGCCTATTCACTCGAACTTTGAAAAGATTAGGGTTATATGAACTTGGAAACACAGACGCAGGCAGGGAGTTCCAAACCTTGGCGGTGCGCATTATAAAGGATGTTTTAAAGCGCTTGGTTCGAAAAGGGGGGATTTCGACAAGATGAGGATGGTAACCAGCCGTACGTCTGTATGTCCGATGGAAGAAAGGGGAAGGCGGTATGAGCTCATGCAGCTCCTGTGCACACTCTCCGAAGTACATCTTATAAAAGACACATAGACTGGCAATTTTGCGTCTATGTGCCAGGCTCTGCATCTTAGATTTTAAAAAAGTACCGTCGCCTATGAGTCTCTTAGCTCTGCGTTCTACCGAGTCGAGTGCGGCAAGTTGGTATTTGGCCGAGCCATCCCAGAGGTGGGAGCAATACTCCATGCAAGAACGGACTTGCGCCTTATACAAAGATAAGAGCTGTCCAGCGTAAAGTATCGCTTCACCCTGTTTAGGATGCCTAGCTTTTTGGCTGCTGTTTGGGCTTTGGACTCAATAGATGTGCCGAAGTTGAGATTAGAGCTCAACCTCACGCCAAGAAGTTCGAGATCATTGGCGACAGGTACAGATACACCTCGGAAGGTTGGAGCTAGGTCAAAAGGGCTCCTTTTAGCAGATTTATCAATAAAATTCTAATAAAAAAAATACATTTCTCTAGTATACTTATTAATTTTCATCGACTAGGATGCGAAATTTTGTCTTTTTCTACTTACATAAGAAGCTTGCTTACCTAATTTAAACCTTGTGTTAAAAATTATGTAACTGATGGTGAAAACCGCATCAAAATCCGTTGCGTGTTTTAGGAAAAATTAGCGGATATAGAGAGTAACAGATGTTGCGTCGACTTGACTTAAATTTATTACTATGCAAGGAAGATCTTTTTAAAAAAGTTTACGCATAAAAAATGTTAAAAGAAAATGAAACACTTCGTTATAGCTACTAAACTTCGCTACTAAAAATAAAAACAAGGAAATACTGATTGATTGTGAAATAGCCGATAGAAATTGTCTATTGTGGGCCTCACATTGAAACAATGCTAGTGATGTGACAGTGTCGTGTCGATAAAATTGTTATTTTTGCAAAGTTTCATTAATACTCTTGAGAAAATCTCGAGAAACTCTCAAGGGTTGTAAATAATAATATAATTAGTAGTATTATTGTTGACGATTTTAATTTATAAATAAATGTTAATTGCGTGTTAATTAAAATTAATTTTAGTAGAATTGTTTATTACTCTATTTAGAGAAACGTTTTCATTTACTCTAATATATTTGTATGTGTGGTCAACCGTTGACTCAAAATAGAACTGCTGTTAGATTTAAAATAAATTATTGATTTAAAATAAAATCAATGCACTACAACTATAGATACTACAACCATGTCATACAAAACTCTACGAACTCTGTCATCTGACATTTAAAACCAACCAAACATCTGTCATTTAAAGGAAATTTGACTTTACGTTAACATATTGGAGCTTAAAATCAATAGTAAAGTAGAACTTGGTCGTTACGAACTTTTACCATTGAAGACGTGAGTGGATGAAGGCGTTATGTCGCATTTTTGGTTTATTTTCGTTTTTTTTTTGGGTTAATGAAGGTAATATGTGCCTTATATGAATGGTTACAGTCCTTAAGATCGACGATTTAAGACATTTTTTAAAAATAAAAAGTTGAAAAGGGTGTTACGTACTGTTAATTTTAAAAAGAAAAGTGTGCAGAAAAGTTTACTTTTGTCAATGGAAGAGGGAGCTATGTTCATTTTTTTTTTAAATTAAATTATAGAAGTGTTATGTAATTGCTATCATACCATTAATATTTTAGGTGGTTTACACAACTTTTCATCATAATTTAGTACAAAAATCAGTTCCGTGGCGACTTATCTCAAAAATTAAAAGTAAAACTTGAACCTCGATTTATTCAAAATTAGAATTATGCGACATACCACCTTCATCCACTCACGTCTTCAATTGACGCGCGAAGGCAAGACTCCACGATGATTCCGTTTTAGGCGTACTTTTTATATGCCGCTTTGGCATTTGTGATGCAAAATCCATAATTGTACTTAGTAGATCGACTTATCGACATATCGACAAATTCATTGTAACATCACTACTTACTAGGCAACTTGTTGAACGTAATTTCAGTCAAAAGGTAATCACGAGGGAGCCAATGTGCTACAGTAGGGGAAAGAAGCATCATGTAAGTATCTAAGTATGTAGAAGAAACAATGGAGTACAATCTAAGTATTGTTACAAAGTTTTATTCTTCACTACATAATATCACTACATATTATAAAAAAAGTCTGTTTGTGTGTCTGTCTGCTCGCGATAAACTCAAAAACAATTGCACCGATTTTCAATCTGTTTTCACCAATGGATAGAGTTCTCGAGGAAGGTTTTCTATACTAATATTATAAAGAGGAAATATTTGATTGTTTGTTTGTTTGTATTGAATAGGCTCCGAAACTAGTGGACCGATTTGAAAAATTCTTTTACCATTAGAAGCCGACATTATCCGTGATGAACATAGGATACTTTTTACCGCGGGAAAATGCTTCATTCCTACGGGAAATCTTAAATAAAAGTAAATACTAGCTGCTTGGCCCAGGAGATAGCGCCATCTATCCAAAATACGGTAGATGGCGTTTTATACTTTTCTACGCGGACGAAATCTCGAGCACCAGCTAGTAGTATATAATTCTTACTACCCGTTGTCCTATTACCCGTTTTCCCGTAGGAATGAAGCATTTTCCCGCGCTAAAAAGTAACCTATGTTCATCACAGATAATGTCGGCTTCTAATGGTAAAAGAATTTTTCAAATCGGTCCACTAGTTTTGGAGCCTAATCTATACAAACAAACAAACAAATCTTTCCTCTTTATAATATATGTATAGATAGATTACTATGTATTGTATGGACTAGTATGGGTGCCATAACTTAACACAACTTAGATAAGTATAAAGTGCACATAAGCTCGCGTATTTGAAACGCATCAATGTGCGCTCATTATGTTGATGCACCGTTAATTTTAACTAACTAGATAACGGTTAAGTGGCGTGCACATATTTGCTTTGTCTACGCCTAAAATCCCATTACTTTATGAAAATGATCAAAGAGAATTTTAACTCTCACATTACTTGGAATTATTGTTATTTATTGGACATGTAAACTGACACTAAATATTATTTTACCCCATTAATTTTCAATTTTTAAAGTGAAAACTTCTTAATAAATTTAATAAATATAATTAAAACATATTAATATACCTAATAAAATTATTATTTAAATATGAAATTGATTCTTAGGGAGTATACTCCAATAATAACTCTTATTAACAAAAAATAAACCGACTTAAAACCGTCTCATGGTCTTTTCTCATGGATGCCATTGTCAGAACAGCGGGCCTATTCTCTATCTGTGGTTTTTAAAAACGTGTCGACTTCAAAGTCGACATTAAATAAGAAATAGTACTTTGTCAAACTAAAAAGTACACAATGACGCGCCAATAACTTCATCGACATGTATAACTATGGAAAAAACGTAGTAGACATTTTGACATGTGCTTAGTCAATACCAAAGTAGACAATTGTCGAGTCTATAACCACATCGAGTCGATAACCACAGCAAAACCACACTTAGAGAATACGGGCCCTGGACCAAATTAAAATGGGACCACACGGGAAGCATCGGCTTTCAAATAAAAAAAGAACCATCGAAATCGTTTTACCCAGTCGAAAGTTAATAGGTAACAAACGTAAAAAAAATACAGTCGAATTGAAATCCTCCTTGTTTTTGAAGTCGGTTGAAAATAAAATTAATGACGATGGAAAAAATTATTGACTTCAGTTTCAATAGAAAATTTTCAAATAGAACTAATTTATTTTTTGTTCTATTATTCCATGAAATTATAATTAGGTATACTAGCTGCTGCCGACGACTTCGACCGCGTAAATTGTAAATTATCCTTCCCTACTTATCTTTTTCACATAACTTCTAAACGGCTGAACTAATTGGGTTGAAATTTTGCATGTGTATTTCCATGGTTTCACAGACACGAATGTATTATATTTTATAAAGTTACGCGGACAAAGTCACGTGCAACAGCTAGTATTGAATATTATAAAACAACGTCCTCCGCCGCGTTTGTCTGTATGTAAAGGCTTCATCATAAGGATTATTTTTTGCTAAATAACATTAGTGTCAGAACATAGAACATAGTGTAATTATTTAAAAATCTATGAATGCAGTTTTCATATAACAATAAAGGAGTTTTTGTTGAAGTAAAGAAAAACTAGTTTCGTATAAGAACAAAATAGTTTTCGATCGCAACTGGTCTCGTACAAGACCGAAAAAGTAGTCGATGGCAACTGGTTGAAAAGCTCAGTAGCACTACCATGAGTTTATGACGACCGAAATCGCTAGCGAGAGATGAGCGAGAACGTAAAATATTTGTATGAAAAATTGTACAGCACCTCTAGCGGTCACTCAAAGAACTAAAACCGGTAACATGAGTTGCATAAGTGAAAAACCTATCGAATGCAGTCGCTAGCGACCATTAGCAACTAACGTTTGACTTGACATTTCTATACAAAATCGGTACCATGAGTTACAAATTTGACTGATGCTCTCGAGAAATACCGTAACGTTAGTAGTTAAATCATTCACTAGCACATTGTAGGGTGAAAGGTTCGTTATCGACAGAAGTAAACTAACGTAAGATTTCGATAGCAAGTCATGGTAGTGCTACAGGCGGAAACGGTCTGTTCGCGATTAACTCAAAAACTACTACACCGATTTTCATTCTGTTTTCACAAATATAATTACAAAGCCCCTAGTCTAAACAAATCTTATAAAGGGAGAAGATTTGTATTGTAGTTATCTTTATATGTTTGCAATCAATAAACTCAAAAACTACTGGGCCTAATTAAAAAAAATCTTTCACCTATAGAAAGCTACGTTATTAGAGAGTACTAGATCTACTAGATCTAGAGTTTCTAGATAAAAAAAAATAGTACTTAAACATTTTTATAATAAACTAGATGCTGCCCGCGACTTCGCCCGCATAACTTTGTAAATCAATATGGAGTAAATTAATTTGTTTACAGAGATATCGTGTTCATAGACTCTATACATGATATTGAAACCAAATTTATCATTTTTACAATTTTTTTCTATATGTATGTATGTTCCTACATAACTCTTAAACGAATTAACTACATACAATACTATTGCATACATACATACATTAACTGATTTACTATTAAGATTGATTAACTGTGAATTTGATTTTCAATGTCACCCTTCCCTATACTTTTGGAATATTGACGATCCGTTCTTTCTAAAGGTTTCAAGTGGTGAATTTCTACATTACAGCCTTTTTATTTTGTTTACAATGAAATTTAATATTTTAATGGCCTATCTTTTAACTCTCACATTATTTACTGTCATTCGACTAGGGCAAAAGACGGTAGGTAGTTCCGCAGGGCTTCATTCTAGGTCCGTTGTGATTTTTTTCATATAAGTTCATTTATGATCATCATAATACATGTGTAAGTGTAGGTTTGTTTGTTTGTTTGTTTGTTTGTTTGTTTGTTTGTTTGTTTGTATGTATGTATGTATGTATGTATGTATGTATGTATGTATGTATGTATGTATGTATGTATGTATTTAACAGATTTTCATGAAACTTGATAGAACATTTAGACGTAGCTAGTAATTAAATAACTCTATAGCTTTAGTCTACGGCTTCGCCTACGAGTTAGTTAGTATTAATGTCAGTTTAAAAAAAATTGTATAGTTGAAGTTTTTAAGAATCGATTTGGTTATAGTTATGTATTTTTTTAAAAAACGACTTGAAACAGTTTTCTCATGGATGCCATTATGTCAGAACTGGACCAAATTTAAATGGGACCACACTGGAAGCGCCATCTTTCAAATGAAGAAAGAATCATCAAAATAGTTTCACCCAATCGAAAGTTATTAGGTAATAAACATTTTAAAAAAATACAGTCGAATTGAGAGTCTTCTTCTGTTTTGGAAGTCGGTTAAAAATAATGTTTCTCTTTCGGCGTGTTCGAAATGTGATAATTTATATTTTACTAGCTGGTGCTCGCGACTTCGTCCGCGTAGAAAAGTATAAAACGCCATCTACCGTATTTTGGATAGCTGGCGCTATCTCCCGGGCCAAGCAGCTAGTATTTATTTTTATTTTAGATTTCCCGTAGGAATGAAGCATTTTCCCGCGGTAAAAAGTAGCCTATGTTCATCACAGATAATGTCGGCTTCTAATGGTAAAAGAATTTTTCAAATCGGTCCACTAGTTTCAGAGCCTATTCTATACAAACAAACAATCAAATCTTTCCTCTTTATAATATTAGTATCCGTCATCCGAATTTTTTTATTTTAATTTTCTCGTAAGGAACTTTTTGTATAAAGGCTCTTAAAACATACTCGTATAGGATCGCTTTCGGGGAGTGTGACGCATTAATTGTTTTTCGTACGAAGCGGTTTTTATAGCTATTTCTAATTGCGTAGAAATAAATGAACAATAAAATAGGATTTAAAGATCATATAAAACCCAATTCATTTTGTAAATCCCTAATAGGTAATTTTGGACATGTTAATCTGAACTTAATTATTTAGACGATTTTTTTTAATAGTACCTACCTAATAAAGGTTGCTTTTAAAATATCGAAATTACCACAAAGTTAATAAACAATCCTAATACCGTAGATAAATGATTGGTCTCGCTGCGCTCGACTAGATACGGCCCCACCTAAATGCAATACAGCAAATTTGTAGTGTGTGTAAAAAATCATCACTATTTTTTACTTTTTACACAGTTTAATTACATTTTTACACCTATGCTAATTGGCGTTTTATTATGCCCAAAATTTTATAAAACACTAGCTGTTGCCAGCGACTTCGTCCGCGTTAAAAAAGATAAAAAGTAGCCTATCACGTGTCCCGTACTTCTAAATGTTTATATACCAAGTTTCATGAAAATCAGTTAATTCGTTTAAGAGTGATGGAGGAACATACATACATACAGAAAAAAATTGTAAAAATGGTCAATTTAGTTTCAGTATCATGTATAGAGCCTATATACACGATATTCAAGCAAAGTAAATTACTCCATGACCGACACCTACAGATTTATTATCAGTATTTATTCGGCATGCACACATCACAGACAGTTTGCAGTGAGACTAGCTCGGGTACGCCGAATGCGGTGTAGTATTTGTTGCTGCATTTGTCAAATACGGCGGCTGTATCTAGTCGATCCCTTTACTTTCAAAAGGTCAGACTTTCAAATGGTCAGTTTTTCAAATCGTCAGACTTTCAAATGGTCAGATCAGTCAGATTCAGATGTCTTTGCCTAATCCTAAAGGCGAGTCGGTTGGAAGAGAGGTAAAGGTGCTTGTCTAACGTCTCAGGTGCTCCGGGTTCGATTCCCGGTAGGGTAAACTTTGGGAATTAACTTTTCTAAAAGCTTTTGTTTGGATATGAAAAATGGTATCCTTAATCACCTAAACACAAAAGCACACAATTTTAAGGTGATTTTGCCACAGTTTGTGCCCTCAATCATGTTTAAACATCAAAATAAATCTATTCTCAGTAAAATTTAAATTAGAAGTCAGCATAACACCTGTTAAAGCAACTAAATTGAGTTACCGAAATAAAATTGCCTTTATACGTCTTAAAGACCTTTGCCGAAGTTAGCGGCCATTTTGCTCACGTTCCGTTTCTAGTTACAGTGTTGCCAACCGTGAAAATAATATCCGACGCGTACAGAATCAACCCCTTTGAGTTGGCTGCACTGTAGGCGTATTAAAATTTAAACTTATTCAAATTTCGAACTGTGATTTTAATAATTTCTAACTTGTTTCTAACAGGAATGAAGATAGGGTTTATTCCCATCTCGGCACCTATTTTACAGAGACTTCAACTATCTAATACATTTATACACAATTATCTATTACACTAGCTGGTGCCCGCGACTTCGTACGCGATGAATTTTTCAATTCGAACCAGTAGTCTTAGCTTTATAAAAAATTTAAAAAAAGTATTTTTTATGTTTCTATGTATGTTTTGCTAATATTGTCTATGTTTTTATGTAACCGTAGGAGGTAATTTTGGATTTTCTTCGAAACTTGATATCTACTCATTCGATTTAAAAATTCGTTTACTAAGTTATACTTATTTCATTATGAACATAGTCTAAATATTCCAATTTGTAATATATTCGGATATAAAGTCCAATTGAAAATGTACACGCGTAAAATGTAGCTTTCTATAGCTAAGTATGTGAAAGAATTTATAAAATTTGTCCCATATTAAGTAGTTTTTATATATTACTTTTAATCAATGTTATATATATAATAAAGTGTATTTTAATAAATAGGTAAGTTTTAAAAAATGTCTAATAGGTAAGAACTTATCGAGGAAATTGACACTTTGGTTGGTTCTCTATTCAACCTTTTTTTTAATGTTCAGGTCTCAGATAGACGAACTAATTGGACAATTATAAACCTATTAACTAATCCTTCATATCGTGTTAGCAGATAATACTTATTGATTTATCGTCGTAAATACTTCTGCAGTGTTTTCAACGAAGAGATTATAACAATATTCTATTTTTATTGAAAATGTATTACGGTATCTGTACCCTGAATGCTCATCCCTGATTTAAGCTGCGTTCGAGACTAGAAAAATAATATATATTATATATTTTAACATAAGAAAATGTACATAAATAATACTATAAGAAGGTATAATCTTTTACTGAGTTATGAAAAATAAAGATGCAATAGTGAATCCGCTTAAAACGTCAAGTTTATATTCACGTTTTTTACTTATCCTTCCTTACTAATATTATGTGGCGATACTCCACATTACAAAAACGCGCATATACAACCTCTTCATAGAACGCTGGCAGCGAATATTCGAAAACGTCAACATGAAAAATTCGAACGAACATTTAAATATAATTCCATGATTGATTTGAATTTGAAATAGAATGTCTTGTCAAAATGAAAATATATAAGGGCTGCCAAAATTTGTAAATAAACATTCTGCTATTGCTTTTCAACCTGACTTTTTCTGTGCTAATGCAAATGTATTTTGAGTTTCATTGGCTGCTGACTAAGTTGAGGCTTGTTAATCATTCTGGTGGAAGTCGGGGATAGTATTCAGCTGGCATACTAATACGTGGGAACATTATCTAACCATCCCACAGCTGGGGAGCCCTCTATACAGGCGCCCCACAATTATAAACGCGAAAGTAATTTTGTCTGTCTCCCTTTCACGCCAAAACTACTGAACCGATTTAAATGAAATTTGGTACACAGATAGTCTAGAGCCTAAGAAAGGACATAGGGTACCTTTCATTCATAGGGCACCAACTAGTCCTTACTAATATTATAAATGCGAAAGTAACTCTGTCTGTCTCTCTTTCACGCCAAAACTACTGAATCGATTTAAATGAAATTTGGTACACAGATAGTCTAGAGCCTAAGAAAGGACATAGGGTACCTTTCATTCAAGAAAAAAGTACTGTTCCCGAGGGATTATCTAAAATATAAAACTGTAACTAAACGCCTGGCCAATGTGTTATAGCAACAAGTTGTCAAGCGTTGTAATTACTTTTATATTTTTAATCTATCATCGCGTACGAAGTCGCGGCCAACAGCTAGTAATATTATAAAATTTGCTAAGTTAATATTGTTAGTTTAAAAAAGGTGATTTAGTCTTATGGTGTATTTTTTTGTGTATTTTTGTATATACTTAAATAGGTACAGTCGGAGTAAGAAAAGGTTCGTCACCTTAAAGTCGATATTTGCTTGCACCAAGTCAATTTGTCAGTCATGCCAAAACGTTATTTCAAACGTCTGTCAGTACTCTGATTAGTGCTTTAGTTTTAAAAGGTCTATGACTTTGATAAAGGAATGAATTTGAAAACTGACGAAGGTTTTCCTACCCCCGACTTTACCTGTGTATAAAGTTTCTATCTGAACAAAATTAGAAAAAATCTACCAATTCGTGGAAAATATTGTTGATTGCACAACAACCTTATTTATGTACTAGCTGTTGCCCGTGACTTCGTCCGTGTTAAAGAAGATAAAAAGTAGCCTATCACGTGTCCAGTACTTCTAAATGTTTATCTACCAAGTTTCATGAAAATCACCCAGGCCAGATAACAGTATGAAATTCACAAATTATTCAGTTTAAAGCTTTGTTATAAGGGTATTAGAGGTGACAAGAAAGGCAAATGCTGTATTGAATAATTTTTGGGCTATTATAACACTATGGGCTATTATGGGCTTCTTGTTGCTTATTCAGCTACTATTCAGCTATTATGTTGCTACTATACAGCTTAAAGCAATTTATTTTGTGCCCAAATTGCTTGAATAACGGCTGTATAAATGCATTTATTCAAAGAATATTCAGCCATTCTGTGTTGCTTGGGCAGTTAATTCGTTTAAGAGTGATGGAGGAACATACATACATACAGAAAATTGTAAAAATGGTCAATTTAGTTTCAGTATCATGTATAGAGCCTATATACACGATATTTCTGAAAACAAAGTAAATTACTCAATGACCGACCCCTACACATTTATTATTAGTATTGACGTTTCTTTTTTTTTCAAATTTAAACTTTTAAAATACAATTTAAAAAAAATCTGTGTTATTTTATTGTCACAAAATAATAATAAGAAGAACAGATAGCCGACCTCATAATAAGGGTGGAAATAATAAGATATCCTGTTGAAAATAATTAATAAGACAACCCTTAATGTCATTCTCAAAACGTACTAAAGTGTCTTTTTAAAACGAACGAATCCAAATCCAATTTATGTATACTAATAATATATTATCAAGAGGTAAAGTTACTAATACTATACATATACTCGTAGTTATCGCACGCCACTTCGTTCGCGTAACTTTATAAAATACTAACTGCTGCCCGCGACTTCGCCCGCGTAACTTTGAATTATATACTAAAATCTTCCTCGAGAACCACTCTATCCATTGGTGAAAGCAGCATGAAAATCAGTGCAGTAGTTTTTGAGTTTATCGCGAACAAACAGACACAAAGACGCGGTGGAGGAATTTGTTTTATAATAAACTAGTTGCTGCCCGCGACTTCGCCCGCGTAACTTTGTAAATTATATACTAAAACCTTCCTCTAGAACCACGTGAAATGACGCACCTTTGTTATGTATAAAACAGTCCTCCGCCGCGTCTGTATGTCTGAACTCAAAAACTACTGCACCGATTGTCATGCTGTTTTCACCAATGGATAGAGTGGTTCTCGAGCAAGGTTTTAGTATATAATTTATAAAGTTAAGCGGGCGAACTCGCGGGCAGCAGCTAGTATACCTGATAAGGGCTGGGCGGTCGACGGTGGATCCAGGCTACTTCTGATCGGTCATATTTGACATCATCCGCGTAGAAAAGTATAAAACGCCATCTACCGTATTTTGGATAGATGGCGCTATCTCCCGGGCCAAGCCGCTAGTATTCACTTTTATTTTAGATTTCCCGTAGGAATGAAGCATTTTCCCAAGGTGAAAAGTAGCCTATGTTCATCACGGATAATGTCGGCTTCTAATGGTAAAAGAATTTTTCAAATCGGTCCAGTAGTTTCGGAGCCTATTCAATACAAACAAACAAACAATCAAATATTTCCTCTTTATAATATTAGTATAGATAATAATAAAGTCTAGAGTTAGTTGCTTAGGTATAGGTATAATGCGTTTGAAAGTGTCTTCTCGTATCGTCCATAACACTCGAGTGAACACTGTAGGTATTATGTATAAGCAGTTGATTCCGGCCAGTCAGTTTACAGTTAAATTGAAACTGCTGTCATATTTATTGAAACACATATTCCAAGAGATTTGAAAACGTTTGATCCGAAAAGGAAGAATTTTGAGAAGATAAGGATTTGTACGTCTGAATGTACAGTCGGCCGCATAAGTCGATTAACACATTCAAAAGTGCAAAACACACCTGTGGTGGACGCCCACGATTTGAATAAATTAAATTTCATACTTTTTTTGTGCTTTTCGACTTAGTACAGTAAACCACAATTTAAATTATTAATTTAAATTACATAAAACGTTTTTTATAAGTTTTAAATTATATATTTTTTCGTATTTTTTGCACCTTACTAACACACATTATAACACTAGTTCTTACACTCAACTTAATTACTTACATAGTGAGGCTTTTTACGATCATTTGTACGTAAAGTTTATTTTGTTCTATAGTCGTGACATTTCTTTTTCAACGCGGACGAAGTTGCAGGCACCAGATAGCATTATTATACAGGGGGTCCCAACACTATGCGACATGAAGGGAAAGTACCTTTAATATGTATTAATATAATTATTATTATTAATTATATTGATAGGATATTTTGCTGAAAGAAGATTTTATGTTATTTTTAAATGTTAGTAATACTGCATTTAGAGATTTTCTAAAAATTACATGCTTCATCTGGGAACCGAACCGACTTAAAATCACCCATATTTTTATGATGCTAATCGAAAGAATGGACAAAAAATAATAATTCTTCTTAAGTAACATAGTATCTTAAAAGAAAGGTATAGCGTAAAATGTTTGATTCAAATTTCAAGAATATTATTTATTGCCGACGTCGACGCCGTAATTTTTAGAAAATCTTTGAATGCAGATTTACTAATTTTTAAAAATAACCTAAAGTCTTCTTTCAGCAAAATATCCTATCTACGATATTTAAGGTATTTTGAAGTATATTTTCCCTTCATGTCGCATAATCTTGGGACAGCCTGTATGTGTATGTTCATTTATTTTGAAACATTATACACGAAACAGCGAAGAAATTTTCTGTTTCCGTTTCGTATCTGGTTATGAAAAATGGTTACGAATTACGAATGTAGCTAAAGGGCAAAAATATTTCTCTAAATTTTGCCCTACAGCTGTAAATAATGTAGCTAATTAAAACTTAAATGTAATATACCTACATTCAATCCTAAATAAACATGTTGGAAATTGTCACGCGGGTACATTAAAATTTATGTTTTAATCCTCCCCTACGACTGCTTGTTTTATCATTATCATGCTAATTTATTAACAAAACACTCTGCTACGAGTACGATAAAAGATTTACACATATCATAACGATTGTCGTCCCAATTTCATAAAATGTAGTTCCTAATACCGGACAGGGGCTCCGTAATTAACAAAAAATAAAACCGCCGAAAAAACTGAAAAGCATAAAATAATCCCATTATTTTACCTAAGTAATTTTGAGTCGCCGCCGCGCATCACTCTTTACGTAATTTTTGCTTGTTTGGCCGGATCGGACCACCCTGTCAAAAGTTATGCGTGATCATACATAAAAATAAATAAATAAATAATAATAATATATATATACGCGTCGAATTGAGTACCTCCTTTTTGTTTTTTCGTTTTCGTCTGTCGAAAACGATAACGAAGTTCGAAAACAATAAAATGTATTATGGGATTATTTGTCAAATCAAGCAACAGTCATTTATAACAAGATCCCGAACAATATATTATTCATTAATATATTTAAGAAGAAAATTAAAGAATTATGAACTAGTTCATAAATGTTATTACGATTCAAAAGATTATTTGTGTGATATCCGGCTCGAAGGACCATGTACCAACATGCGCCCAAAAACCACCAATTCGACGGCAACAAAGAACAAACGGCTATCTACAAAATCACTAGTTTTCAGGAGAGCGTTTTTAACGCGAAAGATTGATAACTTTTATAAGAACAAAGCTAGATTCTTCAAATTTGAAATAGTTAATTAATATGGCATTCTGAACAAAATAGTAAAGATCATTTAGCAGATTTTTATTTTATTTTCGAAATACTGCAGATGACTTTTTCTACTTTGTAAAAATAAAATAACTTACCGAATCAACTGCCATAATAATATATTCGCTTCTACATTGGACTTTCTAATTAGTTATTTCCCGAATACTGATGAATTGATTCATCAGTATTAGATTCATCATAAAGTAGATTAAATATATTGAAGTTGTCTTCTTCTTGAAGTGCCATCTCCTATCGGAGGTTGGCTATCATTATGGCTATCCTAACCCTAGAGGCGGCGGCTCTAAACAGCGATCTGGTACTTTGGCCATACCACTCGCGGAGATTCTTGAGCCAGGAAGTACGTCGTCTGCCCGGCTTGCGTCTACCTTGTATTTTCCCCTGCATGATCAGCTGCAGGAGATTATACTTGTCGCCGCGCATGATGTGTCCAAAGTATTCCAGTTTCCTGACTTTTATGGTTTTCAAAACCTCAACCTTCTTGTTCATTCTCTGCAAAACCGTCTCGTTCTTTATCCGATCTGTCCAGGACACCCGTAGCATGCGCCTGTATACCCACATCTCAAAAGCTTCTAAGCGTCTGGTCATTGTATTGGTGAGTGTCCAGGCCTCGACCCCGTACAACAACACAGAGAATACCAAGCACCGGACCAAGCGCATACGGGTCACAATATCGAGTGAACGGTTGCAGAGAAGGTGGCTCAACTTCATGAAGGAACTGCGTGCCTGTTCTATACGACACCTTATCTCAATGCTGTGATCTTCTTGATCGTTCACTATGCAGCCAAGGTATTTGAAGGAATTAACCCTCTCCAATGGCTGAGCACCCACATAGAGTGGAGCTGTGTACCGGTAATTAGGTCTGCCTACCGTCATATATTTGGTCTTCTTGGCGTTAATATTCAGACCATACCTTATGCTGGTTTCGTAGACACGATTGAGTAAATATTGCAGGTCTTGTTGCGTAGTAGCAAGAAGTATAGTGTCATCAGCATACCGGATGTTGTTTATCGCGCGACCATTTACACTAACCCCAACCTCACACTCCTCCAGAGCCTCAGCAATGATCTCCTCAGAATATATGTTGAAAAGAAGAGGGGAGAGCGTACATCCCTGCCTTACACCTCTTAGAATCTTCACCCTCTCAGATAGCTGTCCCTCCACTCGCACCCGTGCTGATTGCCGCCAATATAAATTTTGTATTACCCTTATATCCTTACCATCGATACCTATTTTCTGAAGAATATTGACCATTTTTACATGTTGGACCCTATCAAATGCCTTTTCATAATCAATGAAAGCGACATACACATCAGTACCCATGTCCCAGCAGCGCTGCATTAAGACCTGATATCCAAACAATGCATCCCGTGTGCCTAAGCCATTTCTAAAACCGAACTGAGTATTCGAAACATTACTGTCTATTATTTTGTAAATCCGATTATGAATTATCTTCAGAAATATCTTTAGAACGTGGCTCATAAGAGAGATGGTGCGGTATTCATTACATCTTTTAGCATTGCTAGTTTTAGGTAGCGTTATAAAGGTGGATTCAAGCCAATCGTCAGGGATGATTCCACTGTCATAGATACTATTAAAAAGCTGTACAAGTATATCAATATTTTCGTCAGCCAGCAGTTTCAACACTTCAGTAGAAATCTCGTCGGAACCAACAGCCTTCCTGTTCTTAGCGGAGTTTATAGCTTTGACTACTTCTGACTTTGTTATTGAAGGCCCACCAAGTTCGCTCAAGTCCTGTTGGAGAGATGGTCTTATGTCGTCGAACAGTTTTTCAATGTAATGTTCCCACAGTGACAACTTCTCCTGCAACGTCATGGCTGGCTTATTGTTGTCATCAAATAGAGTCACAAATTTATTTTGCTTGCGATTACCCAAGATTTCCTTTAGCTTTTTGTACATGTTAAAAAGTGAAATTGGCCCAAAATGGACTTAGGAGTTTAACGAATTAGGCCGACGCGACGATAAATAGGATATTTTAGGAATTCAATTTGTCTACATTTGTAGATATTAATAATTCGTTTGCTTACAACTTTGATAACTTTATAATCGGTTGGTAATTTTGATATTGATTTCAAAGATAAACTTAAAATACTCGACACGCCATAACTAACTCTAACTAGTAGCACTACCATGAGTTTATGACTACCGAAATCGCTAGCGAGCGATGAACGAGAACGTAAAATATTTGTATGAAAAATTGTACAGCGCTTCTAGCGGTCACTCAAAGAACTAAAACCGGTAACGTGAGTTGCATAAGTGAAAAACCTATCGAATGTAGTCGCTAGCGACCATTACCGACTAACGTTTAATTTGACATTTCTATACAAAATCGGTACCATGAGTTACAAATTTGACTGATGCTCATTCACTAGCACATTGGAGGGTGAAAGGTTCGTTATCAACAGAAGTAAACTAACGTAAGATTTCGATAGCAAGTCATGGTAGTGCTACTGATATTTCTTTTTAGTCCATTAGTCTTTTCTTTTCATATTAGTCCAGAAACAATATACATTTGGAAAAGAAAGTGAACCGAGAAAGCTAAATTTTGGATATTACGTGGATATTGGAAACTTAAAAAACTCGACCAAGATTTCCTGGTTGCATTTTCCGCCATCTTGAAAAAAGCCATTAATTCAGTTTTTTTACAATAACCCGGCTCTCCGTCGAGATACGAAAATTGTGCTGTAATACTTTTTTGTTGCTTTTTTTATGCTCTATAATTTATCCCTTAAACATTTTCAGCTACCGCTCATAGTTATCGAGATATCGAGCATTTTTTAATTGTAAATCAGTCTTCTTCTTGCATCGTCACAATAAAGACCTAGGCCCTTCTCAAAACTTATTAGCGTCAGAAATCACCCCAAGAGAACGACACAGATCTGTTACTTCTTCCCATTTTTTCCGCTTGTCTTGTTTTTTAAAACAAGACTTAGTACTTAGTTCATAAGTATTTGTGAAACCAATTTTGATGCGGTTTTCATTGTTGTTTACAGAACTTTTCCGTTAAGTTTAGGAGGCGTTTAAGTAGGTATTACGTAACGCAATGTTTGAAGATTTTTGATCGCATGTATAAACGTGCCGTAAAGTTTTTCTTTTATAACATCACTAGCTGGTGCCCGCGACTTCGTCCGCGTTTAACGATGAAAGGTATATGTCCTTTCTCGTGTCCCAGACAACATGTATGCAAAATTTCATGGTGTGATCGGTTCAGTAGTTTCTGCGTGAAGGCGTAACGAACGAACTCACATTCACATTTATAATATTAGTAAGTAAGGAGTAAGTGTTATAAATTAAAATGTAAAAATAAAAATTCATTTATTTTCAGGAAACTGGAAATTATTATACCTACACTAGCTGTTGCATGCGAACTTTATTAAGTAGTAACTTGAAAGCTTGTAAATATGTTTTTTACTCCTTCGTAAACTACTGAACGGATTTTTGTAAAAATTTTCACTAGTCACGAAGTCACGGTTAAAAGCTTGTATTAAAATATTGGCTGAAATGGCTTGAAACTTAGAGTGAAGTCAGTCTACTGGTCTTAATACCTTTTATCAAAAGAATAACTAAATATTTAGGCAGTAAGTAACTATAAAGATACGCAAACGAAGTCACGGTTAAAAGCTTGCATTAAAATATTGGCTGAAATGGCTTGAAACTTAGAGTGAAGTCAGTCTACTGGTCTTAATACCTTTTATCAAAAGAATAACTAAATATTTAGGCAGTAAGTAACTATAAAGATACGCAAACGAAGTCACGTTTAAAAGCTTGTATTAAAATAATGGCTGAAATGGCTTGAAACTTAGAGTGAAATCAGTCTACTGGTCTTAATACCTTTTATCAAAAGAATAACTAAATGTTTAGACTGTAACTCATAAAGATTTTTTAAAATTTTTTTAAAGTGTTTTCGTTAATATTTTAAAGATAAAGGTACGCGAACAAAGTCACGGTTAAAAAATATAGGCTGAAATGGGTTGAAATCAGGAGTGAAGTCAGTCTTCTGTCTTAAGTATTAAATTCGCCAATTAATGACCAAAAACTCACCGGTTTATCTCGACGACTTCAAAGACGATAATAAAAGAGTTTAATTAAAGTTGTTAACGGGTTTTAGAAGTTGTGCCGTCCCGACGGTGGCAACTCGCGAGTGAGACAACGTTTGAAAATCGCTCGCTTTTATAGCGCCATAATAGCGCCATGCATAAACTTGTGGAGTTTGAAAATGTAATCGTAACAGGTGGGCGGGGCGTGGCTTTGTGGAATAAGGGTTCCATTGAGACGCACGCATTGTTTTTTTTTGTATAAATATAGGTTTTTCTTTTGTATATTTCAGTTATTTTTATTATTAAATAATTTTTTTTATGTAATTTTTTAATTTTATTTTAAATTTTTCAGTTGTTTTTGTTATCTATAAGTAGAATTTTTTTAGTAGGTTAAGTTTGTTTACTCACCACTATTATTAAGTAATTATAACTGTAAATTTCCCTAAAATAAAATAAATAAATAAATATTTAAAATATTTAGAGGCTTTATATTTATTTCCAATTTTTAATTTCTAAATTTTCTTTTTCGAGATTTAATTTAGATATTTTGATATAATTATGAGCTTTTTTGCAAGGAAATTCAAGTAGTCAAAGGTCACACAATAGTTACTAGAACCCTTCTAATAAATTATTATATAAACGACAATTTATTAATGAGTATGGCAAAAGAACCTCACAATATATAATTCACCATTTAAATAATAGTTTAATCTTAATAGAGGTCTATAGAGAAATTACTTATTCACCGAAATGAAACAGCAAACCAGCGTTTATATGTACATGTTTTATATGGTAAACAGTGAGAGACTAACACTTTTATTTTTAATATTTTTTTTATTACCGTCTATTTGTTTTTATACTTAATAAAAATAATTTAATACAAAAATGAGGTTTTAATTAAAATATATATATATATATTTACAAACATCGACTGCGTAGTTTTCCTTGTTCCCCGTACTCATATCACGAACGCATCGCGTAGCCAGAACCAGAGATTTGACTTTTTTTAATTAGCTTTTTGGAAACTTTAATTAAGGGCTCAATGTATTGTATGTATTTTAAATTTGACTAGTGTTTTTGCCCGCGACTTCGTCCGCGTCCAATCGGATCTGAACGCTGCCAAACTTCACAGGAACACTCGCTTCACTATTTATTTATTTTATTTTAGGGAAATTTACAGGTATAATTACTTAATAATAGTGGTGAGTAAACAGACTTAACGTAATAAAAAATTTCCACTTATAGTCCACTCCACTTATATTCTGAAGATTGTCTGAAAGTTCCATCAAAAATCGGTTTTTTTGGATTTTATAGGAGACATACGGAGACATACGGGGTTACACTGCGAGAACGAATCAGAAATGAGGAGATCAGTAGACGCACGAAAGTTACCGACATAAGCCGTCGGATCAGTAAGTTGAAGTGGCAGTGGGCAGGGCATATAGTACGAAGAGCCTTGGGCCGCTGGGGCCGGAAGGTTCTCGAGTGGAGGCCACGGACCAGCAAGCGCAGCGTAGGACGTCCACCCACAAGGCGGACAGACGACCTAATAAAGGCCGCAGGTCAACAGTGGATCCTGGCTGCTTCTGACCGGTCCAATTGGAAAATTTTTGAGGGAGGCCTATGTCCAGTCCAGCAGTGGACGTCCTACGGCTGAGATGATGATAATGATGATGATACGGAGACAAATGTAAGTAAAAGACCAGTAAAAAGTAATCGGATATCCGCGGTTACGGATACGTTAATCCGGCACATCACTAGTCAGAACCTCAGCGTACCCGAAAGTTGAGGTACGCCGGCCAACTTGTGGATCGACCTGTAGGGTTAAATTAGGGGGTATAGAAAATTGGTCTCTCACATCCCTAAAGATGTACAAAAAATCGTAGAAGAAAAATAAATAGAAAAAAAAGGTTTACTGAATTTTCCTTCTAGTTGAATAATCGTTTTGAGTTATTTATGAAAAAAACTCGCTAATCCAATTTGACGTTGGTCTAAAATAAATGCAGTCAAATTCATTCACCGCAAACCATTTATTATGATATAACTAAGGAATTGTTTAAGGGACGCCCAGACTAACTAACAGAAGCGTTTCCTCGCGCAGTGGTTTATTAAAATTTCTCTAATCTATATACTAATATATAATATTATGAAGAGAAAAGACTTATACGTTTGTAATGAATAAACTTAAAAGCTACTCGACCGATTAAAAAAAAAAATGATATATCTAATGTTATTACTATCAAAGTGTCGTGACGCTAAATTAAAAAACCAATCTCCCAACAGTGAACGCTTGTGGGCTGTTTTTTATAAGGGAAAGCTTCTTTAGGCACGTTGGGCATTTTTGAGATGGGAACAAAAGTATTAAACTCGCGACCCTTTACCGCAATCTTGTAACCGATTAATTTAAAAAAGAAAAACCATTGAACTCGCGACTTTGTTACCGTAATACCGTTTAACCGACAAATCTGTATGCACTTTCCTGACAACTCAAAAATACACACGTAATTGTTCAAGTTTTCACTTTTTTCGGCACTTCCGGAGTGCCACTGTTTTCTTTTTCTTTTTTTTCATTAGTTTTTGTCACTAAATATTTTAAATTTTTTATTGTGTTTCGCAGTCATTTGAGTGGCGCGTCTGATGGTAGCAGCCTGTACTACTAGTACTAATGGCAATACTACAGATTCAATGAAAATAATTCGTTGTTAAATAACTAGTTATGAAACAGTGAAAAAAAAATTCCGTTTTCGTATCTAAGTAGTTATGAAAAATGGTTACGAATGTGGCTAAAAGTTTTACTCGGGTACAATCTTAAAAAAATATTTCTGGCCTCTTCTATTCTGGCTCAAGCCCTCTTGGGTCTTTTTTTTTTTTTTTTTTTTAGTTTCCCCCCGGGGGTTACACCACCCCCGTGGGCCATTTATTCATTCTATTTTGGATGACACTAGCTACATAATACATTATTGAGTGGGGGGAAAATCACAGTTACCCCTTGCATGGGCAAGGGACCTTGCTCATCAATATAATTTTCACTTGGTCTTCCTATTTAATTTTTGTTCATCCTGATCGACACCGTTGCCACATTATGGCAGAGCCCTCTTGGGTCGGGGGCCACTTGGGTTGGGGGCCTCTTGGGTCGGAGGCCCGTGGCAATTCGCCAGACCTGCCACCCTATAGTTACGCCACTGGCTAAAACGTTATCGACGCCGCGTCGTTCATTTCGGACGTCTGGAGAGAGCGTTAGATTTTATTAATTCCACATCCAAAGTGTTCGTCTACTCCGAGGTATTGTAATAAAATTTTCACTGTAGGTGTTCCCTCTCTCTCTCTTTCTCTCTTTTAGGCTAGATAAAACGAAAATTTATTCACAGTGTAGCTTTTATATCACACTATCACACTTTCATTTGGTCCGTAATTTTAATTAATGACAGTATCCACCGAACCTCAAGTGTACAACCACTCGTAGAATCTTTCCTTACATAATATATATTATTATAAACTAGCTGGCGCCCGCGACTTCGTCCGTGTTGAAAAAGAAAAAAGTGGACTATCCCGTGTCCTGTACGTCTAAATGTTTATCTGCCAAGTTACATGAAAATCAGTCAATTCGTTTAAGAGTTATGTAGGAACATACATACATATAGAAAAAAATTATAAAAATGGTCAATTTAGTTTCAGTATCATGTATAGGGTCTATGAACACGATATCTCTGAAAACTAATTAACTTACTCCATGACCAACCCTTAAAGATGTATTATTAGTATTGATTTACAAAGTTACGCGGGCGAAGTCGCGGGCAGCAGCTATAGTTTATTATAAAAAATGTTTCAGTTCAATTTTTTTTATCTAGAATAGAAACAGTCTTAATCACAAAACACATAATAAGGAATGCAATGTTCACATTCACACCTTTGAAGGAACAATAGTATTGTTTTCAAACCGCACTTAGTAGGCGTTGTATAAAAGCATGTGTGCTGTTATGAAAATAAAGTTTACGTAAGTTAACACTTAACATTAAATATGTTTTAATAATTAACATTATAATGAATGGAAAGGTGTGTCTGTTCGTTTATTTGTGAATAAGTATTTTCTATGTTGAATGACTGAAACACAACAGCACATATGCTGTTATTTCACGGTGGTCTTCCGTAATGACTGCAAAACGCATTCCAAATCCAGACTATAGAGTCAACGTGAAAAAAAAACGGCGGGGTCAATCTTAATATAACTTTCAAAATTGACTCTGGTCTGGATTTGAAAGTATAGTGGCAGGGCACACTGCGTTTCGCAGTCATTTGGGCAGCCCGTCTGGCGACAGTAACCAACACCTTACAGAATACCACCGTGATATAACAGCATTATAATTATGTGCTGTTGTGTTTCGGCGAGTGAGTAAGGGATGCCAGAGCCCATTACCTTATCCCTTATCCCTTATCCTTTATCCCTTATCCCTTATCCCTTATCCCTTATCCCTTATCCCTTATCCCTTATCCCTTATCCCTTATCCCTTATCCCTTATCCCTTATCCCTTATCCCTTATCCCTTATCCCTTATCCCTTATCCCTTATCCCTTATCCTTAATCTCTTATCCCTTATCCTTAATCCTTCTATGGTCGGCAGCGCACTTGTAGCACTTGTGGCGTTGCTTGTGTTATAGGCGACGGTAGCCACCTACCATCAAGTGGACCGTCAGCCTGTCTGTCGACTTTAACATAAAAAAGAAAATAGGAAATCGATTCAGTACATCCACATAAAGGCACTAGTTACAATAATTTATTATTTGTTATTATACCAGTTAGAAAAATGTTTATATTAGGTTGTGTAAAAGATGAAAAAAGGGACGGATTACTTCGCCTATGTGTCATTGGAGCGCTGAAGCGCGACAAAATGCGTTCTCTATTTGAAATTTATTTTTTGAGTGCAATTCCATTTTTCTGTTCGGCCAGTTATCACGAGCAGTATAGAGGTGAGCATAAATTGTTTAAAATATAGCTTATATTATACAAAAAATTAATATAGAATGCGTGTACACTGTACATATATTATAAACTAGCGACCCGCTCCCGGCTTCGACTGCGTCCGATCACTATACTAAAACTTCAGAGGATTACCTGAAGGATTTTTTTTTTCTGTTCTAATGCTTAAATTCTGATTCTAGACATCTAAAAATAGTTATATTCTCATTTTTAGTTTTTAAAGTTTGCTTTTGCCTGATTTATGACGATAAGTAAAATACGACTAGACAGCCCATACAAACAAACATAAGAGAAGAGAAACACTAAAAATATACATTTTTGGACTTAATTTTTCAGTTATTTTACATAAGTATATTTCCTGATGTTTATCAAAAATCTCAAATGACAAAGGCTCTAGTGTTCAACAAAAACTTTTCCAATTGTAATTGAAAATAAGAGTATGGAAATAATGTATGAATCTATCATTTGTCTTAAAAAAATCAAAAAAAAATGCTCTAGTTTCTACAAAAGCAAAGTTTGATCAAAAAAATTATTTATTCCCTTAATTTTTAACATAGAAGAAATCAAAATTTCATATGCAGAAGCCAGACCCAAAAATCGTGTTGACCTGTGTAATCTGAAGATTGTCTGACAGTTTCATCAAAATGGTTTCAGTGATTTTGGAGTCCATACACATACACATCGCCTTTTATATAAATTTAAAACATTATAATACAATATTAATTTATTTTAATATTAATTTTAATATAAGTAATTCAGTATAATTAATTTAATACAATTGTATTAAATTCGGGGCATTTTTGATGCCGGAAATACATATTATCTATTTTTTCTATTTGTTTTACAGTTCCCCATGCCTCCTCGGATCGATGGGAATCGTACGTCTACAACGACAGAGAATATATTATTCAGAATTTACCTGTCACCTGGGAGAATGCTAGAATATTGTGTCGGTATGTTTGTTTATTTTTATGTTCTATTTTTTTCTTGCCGCACTCGACTCAGTGGAACGCAGAGCTAGAAGACTCATAGGCGACAGTACCCTTTTAAAATCTGGGATGCAGAGCCTGGCACATAGACGCAAAATTGCCTGTCTATGTGTCTTTTATAAGATGTACTTCGGAGAGTGTGCACAGGAGCTACATGAACTCATACCGCCTTCCCCTTTCTTCCATCGGACATACAGACGTACGGCTGGTTACCATCCGCATCTTGTCGAAATCCCTCCTTTTCGGACTAAGCGCTTTGAAACATCCTTTATAATGCGCACCGCCAAGGTTTGTAACTCCCTGCCGGCGTCTGTGTTTCCGAGCTCATATAACCCTAATCTTTTCAAAGTTCGAGTGAATAGGCATATTCTGGGTGAGCTCGCTTCATCATAGGCCTCATCCTTGCTACCCAGCTGGTTGTTGGCCAAGAGCAAACCCATCTCTAATAAAAATAAAAAATTAAAAAATGTGTAAATGCAAGTAGGCAGGCAGACGGTACACTTGAGCGTAGATGGTATGTGGCAGCCGTCGCCTGTAGCATTACCATGAGTTGCTATCGAAACCTTACGTTGGTTTACTTCTATCGATAACGAATCTTTCACCCTTCAATGTGCTAGTGAATGATTTAACTGCTAACGTTACGGTATTTCTCGAGAGCATCAGTCAAATTTTGTATAGAAATGTCAAGTTAAACGTTAGTCGCTAATGGTCGCTAGCGACTACATTCGATAGGTTTTTCACTTATGCAACTCATGTTACCGGTTTTAGTTCTTTGAGGGACCGCTAGAGGCGCTGTACAATTTTTCATACAAATATTTTACGTTCTCGCTCATCTCTCGCTAGCGATTTCGGTAGTCATAAACTCATGGTAGTGCTACTGATGTGAACAGAAAGAAACACTGCGAGTGGATAAGACAACGATGAATCCGTGAGATAATTATTGAAAGAAGTTATAATATTATAATTTTAATATTAAAATAATATTATAATTATAAAATAAGTGTTATTATAATTTTATTTAAATTTTAATTATTATTATTTACTAGCGACCCGCTCCCGGATTCGCCCCGGTACATTTTTTTACGTAAAAACCTGCCCTGATTATCCCAGTTTGTGGCTTATACCTCACAAACTGTCCCAAAATACTGCGCATAAGACACGTGATATCGCCGGAGCCCATTAGGATTTGCAATATGTCTTATATGCGCAATGTGAACTGCTCACTGCTTTCTACAAGCGACTAAAGACGGAAAGAGTGAGCTCACTCTTCCCAACGATGACACATTTTCGGCCGCCTGAATTAGGTATGGCAAGGGCGCATCTGTCATTTAAATCTTTGTGGTTTAAGGATAAGTTTTACCGACAAGTTCACGAGTTAAGGATAAGGATAAGATAAGGGAAATGAGTTCTGGCATCCCTTACTCACTTATAGAGTCACAACAACACAATGACATGTACTTTTATTTCAAGATGGTCTTCTGTAAGAGACTTCAAAAGTTTATTTATTAGGCACTTGATTCAATTTTTAGAGGACACCACAACAGCAGTCTAGCTGTTTTGGACACAAGGGAGAAAGCCGAGTTTTTAGCTGAAGCATTGTCCGAATCGCAGTTAAGTATGTATTCGTATCTACCTATATATATTTTACTCGTAAAAGACAGCGTTTTGAAAATATTAGAAAAAGAATTATAGGTTAGTACTAGCGACCCGCTCCGGCTTCGCCCGGACGTTTACGTAAAATCCTTCCCTAATTATTCCTCTATCTATGAGTGAAGACAGAATTAAAATCGGTCTAGCCGTTCTCGAGTTTTGCGCTTAGCAACACATTTAAGGATACATTTTTTTACCAATGTACCAATTCGTGGGAAATGTTGTTGATTGCACTACCTATTACCTCTCTTTTTATGTATGTTTCTCTTTCTTCTAAACTATTAAGTATATGGTATAATTGTTTGTTTTACTAAATAAAATAAAATATTATTTAAATATAGAATTCACGGTCCACTTGATGGTAGGTGACTACCGTCGTCTATGCACAAGCAACACCACAGGCAGGTGGATAATGCATTAGGAAGGTTATTTTTAATTATCCCTTATCCTGGACGGCTAAACATATAGATACATAATCAATTGGTTTTGTAGTAATCGAGTCAGTATGGGTGGACGCCCGTCGACTGTCCGCAGACGATCCGTCTGGTTATAAATGGAGTCACGGAGTCGAACTGAGGAGAACCGCAAATGACATCCTCGCCAGTGAGGATGACAGAAACCTGCAGAGACACTATCCTGTTGTAAGTTATTTTAACATTTTTTTTTTTTTTATGTTAAGGTCGACAGACAGGCTGACGGTCCACTTGATGGAAGGTGGCTACCGTCGCCTATAACACAAGCAACGCCATAAGTGCTACAAGTGCGCTGCTGACCATAGAAGGATTAAGGATAAGGGATAAGGAAGGGAAGGGGGTAATGGGGTAACATGATAGGTCGCGCAAAATATTAAGGTCAGAAAGCGAAACTAGTGGGGGAAATCGGCGCGTGTGTACAATTGCGCACAAAATTGCATCTTACTAACTTAACATTACAGGCAGTGTTGATATTCCTTCCATTAAATCATCGTGCGATGTCGAAGAAGTTCCTTCTTCCTTCATTTCTACAGCTCTAGTACATGGGCCGGTCTCTGAGTATCGGTGACTAAGCTATCATTGGAGTCACTTTCCGATTTTGACACCGGCGCGTCGGTGTCACTTACTAAGAGCGTTAGCCTTGTCCTTACGAAGTAATATAATATGTCAATGGTATCTAAAAAATGGTGTAAATTATGCTCCATTCACTGCATCAATCTACTAATAAGAAAGGCTTTTTTTTCAGTGGCTTAACAGAACTCGCGTGCCTGTACCGGAAGCTGGGGCTGATTGCGTGGCCTTGGAGAGAGTAGACCACGACAGACCAGTCTTCTTAGACCTACCTTGTCTACTGGAGAGACCGTTCGCATGTGAGAGAAGTAAGCTATAAATCACTACATATTGTAAGACAAAGTCCTCCACCGCGTCTTGTCTGTTCGCGATAAACTCAAAAACTACTGCACCGATTTTCATGCTGTTTACACCAATGGATAGAGTGGTTCTCGATGAAGGTTTTAGTATATAATTTACAAAGTTACCTACACTTACATATTTATTATTAGTATTAGAACATTTACTAAGGTCAAAATGTTGGAATCTCAAAAGGTACACATTTGGGTTTGACAACGACGATATTTTTAAAAATATTCCAATTACATTAAACGTATATAAACATATATGTTAGACTAGCTGTTGCCCGCGACTTCGTCCGCGTTGAAAAAGAAGAAAAGTAGCCTATCACGTGTCCCGTACTTCTAAATGTTTATCAACCAAGTTTCTTAAAAATCAGTTAATTCGTTTAAGAGTGATGGAGGAACATACATACATACAGAAAAAAATTGTAAAAATGGTCAATTTAGTTTCAGTATCACGTATAGAGCCTATAAACACGATATTTCTGAAAACAAAGTAAATTACTCCATGACCGACCCCTACAGATTTATTATTAGCATTGATTAACGTGGTAGGAAAACTACTGACGCTTAAGTTTTCATTTGACCGCGAAACGCGAACTGGCCGGTTATGAAATGGAATTCAAAAATGGAATGTTCTTTTCGCCAAGCCGCTCAAGTGCAAATCCGCGTCAGTGAAGTGAAGGCGGTTCGGTGCCGAACAGGGCTCTACCACTTGTACAACGGAAGAATGGATTGGAATCAAGCTGCCGCCTTTTGTATACTCAAGAAAATGAGGTATGACTTGTTTTGTTAGCACCCCCTACTTCTGGTACATTCATTAAACCAATGTTTAGTCCAAATACTTTTATCATTAGAATTACAATTAGATAATTAGACCTACAATTCTAACTAGATGTGCCAACATACGTACGACGACTACTTCTTTTCGCGAACGCTTAACTTTGGTTCGACTTACTCCAGTAGCACTACCATGAGTTTATGACTACCGAAATCGCTAGCGAGAGATGAACGAGAACGTAAAATATTTGTATGAAAAATTGTACAGCGCCTCTAGCGGTCACTCAAAGAACTAAAAGCAGTAACATGAGTTGCATAAATAAAAAACCTATCGAATGTAGTCGCTAGCGACCATTACCGACTAACGTTTAACTTGACATTTCTATACAAAATCGGTACCATGAGTTACAAATTTGACTGATGCTCTCGAGAAATACCGTAACGTTAGTAGTAAAATCATTCACTAGCACATTGAAGGGTGAAAGGTTCGTTATCGACAGAAGTAAATTAACGTAAGATTTCGATAGCAAGTCATGGTAGTGCTACAGAGGGCCTAGTGCGAGTTTACTCGATGAAACGCATCGCATCGAACGCGTAAACGTGACTTTGTATGGAAATAAAGCAGCGCCACCTAGTGGCTAACATGTATGTCTGATTAATTCCCATACAAATTGACGTTCGACGCGTTCGATTGAGTAAAAATCGCACTAGGCCCTCTGATACCCTTTCAATATCATACCACCGAATGAATCTCAACGCATGGACACCTCTTTTGAGACGTCACAGAGCACTTTTCAATCAACTTCAGTCGACATAAATAGCGGGACATTACTGAGGCCCTAGACAAAGTGACATGACGAAGACGATAATGAAGTTCAAAAACAATAAAATGTATGGGATTGACATATGCCTTCGTTAAGTCACGTGATACTTCCCATACATTTTGTTGTTTTCGAACTTCGTTATCGTCTCCGTCATATCACTTTGTCTAGGGCCCCTGGCTTGAATGTGCTACTGCTATTTCTATACTAACCTCTATCTATACCTACTAATATTAGAACTCGGCCACTATTTATTTTAAGAAAAAAAGTTTCATACAAAAATTGTAGCAAATTTCATACACTAAAACTTTGATTGATACTTTTTTTTCGTATTTCCAAAAACTATCTAGATTATTCCAAAAACAAAAACGAGATGGCGATTAACGCTCGACATCGACATCTTTAGATTTTTTCTGAGTATTCATTCAATATAATAGCTTATATATATATATTTTTACAGCTTAGCTAACATAGCTACAATGAGATGTCTCAAGAAACTTGGAATGACAATGCTAAAAACTAGACCAAGTGAGTTACAATTACTACTATAAAACTCTTGGTTCAGAGGGCCTTGTGCGAATTTTACTCGATCAAATGTGTCGAAGGCGTAAACGTCAATTTGTATGGAAATGAAGTAGCGCATGTTAGCCACTAGGTGGCGCTACAAGTCAGCCGCAAGGTGGCGCTGCTTCATTCCCATACAAATTGATCGAGTAAAACTCGCACTAAGTAGGCCCTCTGATCATTTAGTTTTTGGTAGCAAATATGCATTTAAGATTTCAATTTTCAGGCATAGAAAACGCTTGGGTTGGCGCTAAGGGGACTTTAGGTAAATGGTCTTGGGTGGACAGTGGTATCAGCATTCTACATCCGCCCCTATTTCCAGATGAGCACGGAGAATGGCCTCCAATGAGGTAAGGCGAGTAAAAGTAATGGTAGGTAGGTAGGTAGGTAGGTAGGTAGGCTGGCAGCAGCAGCAGATTTCTGAAGGTTCTCTCTCTCCTACAGTTTTATTAACTTTCCAAGAATTTGACATATTGTACTAAGTATGCGATAAAAATAATAATGGATATTTTGAAATTTCTAAACCTACGTAACACCTTAAATAAAAGGGTGTGCGGGGTCCGTAGTAGCATTTGCTACTTTTGCTACATAGCTAATCCGCCACTGGGAACTTTATTATGGTACCACGGTTAAGGCGACGCAGTGATAAACAATTAATCTAAAATCTGAGGAGAGACTCAGGAGCTGTGATTCCATACATAAATGAGAGCGCGCTTGCTTATGTCGTAAGGTCGTATGCGACAATATGATTTTTATCGTTTAAATAAAAAACTAATAATAAACTTATTTTAATAAATCCAACCGTGAAATTAAAGTGTATGTTTATACTAATGTACATAGAAAATTTGGTGGTATAAATTGGTCCTGTTTGGCTGTAAAATGTAAATCTGTGTTTTAAAAGATGTAATAAAAGTTGATTATCAATCGTGAAATCCAACCATAAAAATGAAGTCAATAACATGAAGAAACAGATTACCAAACATCACTTTCATAATTATGTTTTGTCATTGCTGAGAAAAATCTAAATCCCTGCCACCATAATTTGCAATGCGTCGTCTTAACAGAAGTTCTGACTGGAGTGTTAGAAGTATAAAATAACAAAATATATTAATTACAAAGCATAAGCCGACAGTTAAAAACAAATTAATTTGGATTTCAGAGACCGCAATAATATTAAACAAAGCGGTTGTCTACAACTTGACAGACATTCGTCACATCCGCCGGTTTTTCTAGAAGCGAGATGCGAAAGAAAAATGCAGTTCATTTGTTATGAAGGTAAAGTTTTCGTGAAAATTCATTTCGTGTCTACAAGCCAAATCCTTCTAATCTACTTATTAATCATACTAATATTATAAAGAGGAAAGATTTGATTGTTTGTTTGCATTGAATGGGCTCCGAAACTACGGGAGCGATTTGAAAAATAATTTCATTGTTGGAAAGCTATATTATTAGCGAGTAACATAGTCTATTAATTAATATAAAATACTAATAATAAATATGTAAGTGTAGGTATTGTATGTATGTATGTTCCTCCATAACTCGAACGAATTAATTGATTTTCATGAAACTTAGTAGATAAACATTTAGACGTACAGGACACACGATAGGCTACTTTTTCTTTTTCAACGCAAACGAAGTCGCGTGCGACAGCTAGTATTAGATATATGCGAAAGTGATTCTCGAGGAAGGTTTTAGTATATCATTTACAAAATTACTCGAGTGAAGTCGCGGACAGGAGCTAGTTAAAAATGAGTCCTTTTCCCTCTTCCACCATTTTCATAACTGTATTCTGTGGTTATAATATTATCTCCTTACATTTTTAGGCATATCAGCGCCATCTTTATTGAGAACATCTACAGCGCCACCTAGCGACGATTTCTATTACTACGTATTAGTTAAACAACAACTCTATTGGCAACATGCTTACGATAATTGCCTGAAATTGAACGGTACACTCGCCAGTATTGACAGCAGCGACATTTTAGTGCAATTATTGCTTGTTATGGGCGAAAATAAGGACCAACGTGAGTACATTCCGTATCTAATAAATACTTTTTTTTTTTATGTTAAGGTCGACAGACAGGCTGACGGTCCACTTGATGGTGGGTGGCTACCGTCGCCTGTAACACAAGCAACGCCCTAAGTGCTACAAGTGCGCTGCTGACCATAGAAGGAATAAGGATAAGGGATAAGGGAGGGATGAGGGGTAATGGGCTCTGGCATCCCTTACTCACTCACCGAAACACAATAGCACGTAATGCTATTATTTCACGGTGATATTCTGTAAGGTGGTGGTTACTGCCGCCAGACGGGCTGCCCAAATGACTGCGAAACGCAGTGTGCCCTGCCACTACTTTCAAATCCAGACCAGAGTCAATTTTGAAAACTTCAAATCAACTTTTAAATGTTTTCGGTAATATTTTTAATTCTACTCGCCAACAGAGGGCGCCTTTACCGCTAGCAAAATTTTCGCTGATGAATCTGTTTGAAAAATTCTTATTTTTTATACTATTTTTAAGCTATGCATATCATAACCTATGGCTCAAAAAATATCATAAAGAGGAAAGATTTGATTGTTTGTTTGTTTGTATTGAAGAGGCTCCGAAAATAGTGGACCGATTTGAAAAATTATTTTACTATTAGAAGCCGACATTATCTGTGATGAACATAGACTACTTTTTACAGCGGGAAAATGCTTCATTTCTACGGGAAATCTAAAATAAAAGTAAATACTAGCGGCTTGGCCCGGGAGATAGCGCCATTTATTCAAAATACGGTAGCTGGCGCTTTATACTTTTCTATACGCGGACGAATTGTGTGTTTTCAAATACACTATTTTTGAGCCATTTCTCGAAGGTTTCTCGTCTTATTACAGCAATCAATCACATTTGGATATCTGGTCGTTTGAATATGTCTAGAGATGTAAACACAGACGTGGTCAACTATATGTGGCACAATCCTTCTAGTGGCAAAAGAATTCCTGATCCAAAAACGTATCCTGATCTCACTACTGGATTGTATGTGAGTATATGGTCCATGAGCCAGCGACAGATTTTCATGACCAATTTCCTCCCAGTCGATAACTCGTAAAATGACTGAGAGAGTTGTATCATGAAGCGTTGTGAACGTCAGCTGCGGCTCCGATGGTGGGTTGAGCAGTGGAGTGGTAGCCGCCCACGCACATAATAAAAAAAAATTTAATCATTTATTTCCGATTAAAAATTCATCAAATTATAGTTAGCCTAATATTTTGAAGAAACAAAATTGTCAGCTATTTATAAAATGGTGGATTATGCGTCTGCAGGTCACACGAATATATACGTGTGCAGTGATTACCTCCCAATAGATAATTTATCAGATGATAGTTTATGAATTACTGTTAATAAATAAAAAAGTCAGCTGGCTATATCTTGGTGGAATGCTTGTCAGCTGATGCTCTGAAAGTGTAACGGGCTATCACTGCTCAACCCACCATCGGAGCCGCAGCTGACGTTCACAACGCATCATGATACAACTCTCTCAGGCATTTTACAAATTATGGACTGAGAGGAAATCATTGACGAAATTAGTGCCTGGCTTACGGACCAATAATTTGACGACACATTTGTTCTAGCGACTAGTAACCTATTAACCAAACGGTCGCGGGTTCGAATCCCGCTAGCGGCAAATGTTTTCGTGTTCACATTAACCTTTGTGCATGAGTCATGGATGTTTGCATTTATAATATTATGTATGTACGAGCTGCTGCCCGCGTAATACTAAAACCTTCCTCGAGAACCACTCTATATCCATTGGTGAAAACAGCATGAAAATAGATGCAGTAGTTTTTGAGTTTATTGCGAACAAAACAGACATACAGACGCGCCGGAGGACTTTGTTTTATAATTTGTAACAAAAAAGTAAGTATTGGTTGCTTAGTGTGGAACTAGTTAGTGCCGTGTGAAGATATTTATTATTATTATTCATTTCAACTATTTTCGTGTCGAAGACCGTCGTCGACCCCCTTGAAACTAAAAAACTATATAGTTTGTGGGAATATATTAAAGGAAATAACACCACATTTTAGTATTGTACATTTATACATATAACGTTATATAACAATTTACATTATGTACAAAGGCGAGTGCATGTATTTACAAATTAAGACATTGGCGAGAAAGCGCGTGCTTTCTGTAGCTGCGTCAGATGTGCACTGATCTGTCTTGGATTTGAATCTTTTAAATAAAGAAATCGAAAATCAAAAAGTCCGTTAAAGGAGGTCGCTACAAGTTCTTCTACTCGTTGATAGATGGCGCCGTGGCTCGATGAGGATTTCAACATGGACAGTCCTTGCCTAAACTTGGACAGGCAGGACCACCTGAGCGGTCTAGTTTATGGTCTTCCCTGTGATACGCCCCAATATTCTGTATGCATGGTTGGTAAGTATTTTCAGGTATATATATATAAGTTACTCTATGGTATGCGCTTTGAGAACTTTTTATATGGGGAAAAAACAATTACCTACACTCGGTGACTTGGTTAAGAGATAATAGATATATGGGAGAAAATGGGGAAAATCGAAAATTTTTCGATAACGTGATCACAATTTTCATGAATTTCAAAATGATTAAAATATAAAAAAATATTTAAAAAATGGACCTTTTAATCAAGATTTTAAAATGGTAACTTGCTAATATTTCGACTGACACAGTTTTTTAATTATATAGTTCAACCCATCCCCTACCCTACTAGTAAGTGGAAAAAAATTCCCTACAAGTAGGAAGTAGTACCTATTTTAGTAGGGATATTTGTGCATTGTCTAAAGTTCTTTAATTTTTCTCTTACAGAAAAGTCTAACGGACCAACAACGTCTGTTGAAAGACCCACACAACCAATTGATAGCAATTAAAAGAGTTTTCTCTAAGATGTCAGCCATGTGAATGCCGCTTTGGGTGTGAGACGATTATGGTTCTGAATAGTACCTAAATAATATAAATTTCTAATGTGTAACTCAATAGTAACTCATTTTTAATTTAGAATTCAATCCAATGCTAGTAATAGTCTTGTGTTATAGGTGACGGTAGGCCACTTACCATCAAGTGGATTGTCAGCCTGTCTGCCGACCCTAATATAAAAAAAGTGTGAATTTTTGAACATATTTTCTAGCATTTTTCTAGGTAGGTAAAAATCACAACATTATACAATAAGTTTATTCTTAAAAATAATTGTAACAATTATAATTTCTTACAATAAAGCTTCTATAGATAAATAAAAATGTTATTTTTTTGTTGAACCCAAAACTCGAACCCATTCCTTGTTTACTTTAGACATTTGCAGACAGCTGTTGTTGAAGCTCAAAAGATTACCTCTAAACAACTTGAGATTCTCCAAGTAGACTTCAAGGGATCTGTTCAGAGCTTTTATTGATTCCAGCTCTTTAACTAGATCTGCTGTTTTAATCTAAAAAAATACATCTTAACTAGTAACACATTCATTGACGCACCAAAAATTTCAAGTCTTATGAATAACCAGCGGTATAACTTATTATATTGAATTCGTGTGGTGAGTCGTCGGCCGTACGAATGAGAAAAATAAGACTCGCGAAGCGGCTTTTGAATTGAATATCTCCACATTTCAAGGTGGTTTTTAAATAAGTTGCGCTTTAATTAATTCCTAGTATTTTTGATGAAAAACCGATAAATAGTTTGGACTCACGTAGCGAGTTCTAAGCGAGAGATTTTAGTGAACTCGCCAGGCGAGTCCTTGGCAATGAACGGGTTAATCTATTTTTTTTTATTTAAGAGGAGCAAAAAGACTAATCGAGCTGATGTGGCCAACCACTGTCTAGTAAGCAACATTATGCACAATTATGCAATACTCAATAATTGTGGATATACGTTGGGCTTTTATAAAACAAATATTGCATCAATTTCAATTTTGTTTCTTACCGCATTTTTAGAGGACGTTGACATTGTAATTTATATCAAAATGATTTATTTATATATTTTGTTATGAACTGTGTGTGCTGTCAATTAAATAATCTAAATTAGTTTACAAAAATAATAAGGATCACGACAAAATAATGACTTCGTGTTTTGATTGAAATTTGAAAGAAAACAGTTTGAAAACTTTGAAAGTTTGAACTGATAGTATCTCTACGCTCCTTATGATAGTTATTTATGAAGTATACACAGAAGCAGATGAGCAGAATAATCATAGATACTACACAACAGAACACTATTACAAAGAGTAGTATAGAACAATAACAATTTTAACATTGACAGACTGACGTTGCCACAGGACAAAAAAGTTAGAGTAGCGAATTTATTGACCGATGAATTTCTACCAAACGCATGCGTGGTGGCAAAGCGCCATCTTTAAACTTCAACTTCAATGTGCAACTAAAAAGAAAGCCGCCATTTTGACATTTGTTTGGCTTTTGTGTGTGTTTCACAATGGATATTTATCATGTAATTACGTGAAAACAATAAATTCGTCTATATTCTAATCATTGTCCACCTTTCAATCGAGTTTAATGTACAAAACTTAATAGATCAGTGAAATTCGCGTCTGTCGGACAGCGCATAAATCAATAATGTGCTTGTGCCGCTTTTTTATTTTTCCGATTCCTATTTTCTGTTTTATTTAAGGAAATAGTATTTAAATATCAGAATCTAGAAATAATTTAAGTTTAGTAGTTAATGGAGTGATGTGTGAATGCAAATCAGCGTTGGAATGCAATCGTAAAGCTGTTTAACAAAAAGGCGCGAACGGATCCCAAGTCTCCGATATTTGGGACGAAAATAAAACAGTGGCTGCCCATATCGAAACAAAGAAATATTCGCGATATTTAAATAAATGTTTTCGTGCCTTTCTAACGTTCAAGATTCAGCAATTATTTAATGAAACTTATGGATTAAATTTACAATTTTCAATAGGGTTCATGTAAGTTACTTATCTATACTAACTAATATTATAGAGGTAAAGTTTTGTATGCTTGTATGTAGGTTATCTTCGAAACTTCTCATCCGATTTAAAAAATCTAAAAAGAATATTATTTCAATATGGAGATAAGCTAAATATTTCAATAGGGCACACCATCTATCTATAAATAAAGATCCAACACTTGGTAAAAGCAAAATGTCAGGTGTTATATCTTTTATTTTTCAATGGGACTGAAGTCCCTTATTGTCCCTTATCCCTTTAGGTATTTAAAAATACCTGTGTCAGGTCCCCAGATCTAAATCTAGTTAAATCGTAGTTAAATGAATTCATATTTTTTTTACAACTTTTATCTGTCTATGTTAATGGACACAATTTTCTTTTAAGGTTGTGGTCGACCATTAAATTGCGATGCGTTTAAGAAGTAGGAAGAGGGAGCGACCGCTCTCAGTGAAGAGGAACACGCGGAAAGTCACCAAACTAAATTCAAAACCCCTAACCAAAACGTTGCCGAGGACTTGTAACGCTTGGAAGAAGATTCTGAAGCGTGATACGGCCAAAAATGGTTTGCAACCCCCCGAGCCCGCCCAGTTTTGCATCACACGTTCCCAGTACGAATTGAAAACTAGACCAGTTAGAACCAAAGCTATCAAGAGTATGGAGAAACCAGTGGACGCATCGCACAAATCCAAAACAAAGCACAAAGAAGATGCTCGTAAGAAACCGATTTTTCAAACCGTTGTAAGAAATAGTAAGGAGGTTGTCACCTCGTCGACCAGTATAAAACTGAAGAGCGGCCAAAATGAGAAAGCCACAGTTAAAACAAAAGTCAAAGAGACTGTACGCACGACCAAAAGTGTTCAGTTACGTCATAGTTCCTTAAACAGGGAATTGAAGAAGTCAGAAGGCATTTCGACAGCCATGAGTTCACCTCGTAAAACAAGACGGCTGGATAAACCGGACAAATCCGCTTCCTTAAACAGTTCGCCTATACGAAAAGTTAGACAGTTGGGGACACCAATATCTAAAATAAAGACAGCCGTGAGTTCGACAAATGAAAGTCCAAAGAAAAAGGCAAAAGGCAAAACACCGTTAGAGCAATCCTGGCCATCGGACGACAACGATGTGACAATGTACGAGGCTCACACGACGTTTGTAGATTTTCCTACTCCGAAAAGTGAAGAGTCTGATTCAGACGCTCATGTAGAGTCGTCTGAGCTGTGTCTTCCGAACGATTGCTTGAACGACTTCATGGCCATTGCCGAGTGTGCACGTTTGATCAATAACGACTTGCCGAACGAAGACGAGGATATAAATTTTCTAGCCGATAAAGCAGCCAGAGTGATGACCACAGAGAAGGACGGTGAGAGGAAATCGTCCAGAAAGAATTCGGTGGAGAAGCGGGTAATGAAGAGGCGCAAGTCGAGTAACGATCTGGAAATGTATCAGCCAACTTCAACGACGGATGATTTGGATTCGTGTACAGACTTTCTTACGACTGGAGAGAAATATGTGCAGGTAAGAATAGTTTTAGGTTTAAAATTGACATTATTGAAAAATAGTGTCCAACCGAAGCTTAGCATTCGACTTGACCCAAAAAACCAACTTCTATTTTTTTTAATTGAAGACAGTAGCCTACCTTAAATTTAAAAAAAAAAATGCCACAGCCTTACAATAAAATGTCTCCCTATTACAGCCTGACTTCGTTACAATGCTAGAGCAAGACGGCTATGTCCGTGATTCAGAATGTGAAATATCATCAACCTGCGACGCTCGAGGGACGGCCATAGAGAGTCTGGAAGCGTTGTCCGCTCGCAGTCCCACCGCTGGACTATTGGCTGAAATCAGCCAGAGTTTAGCAGCCGAAGCGGCCACTTGGGTACGTGCGAACAAAATTTTATAAGACCAGATACTTATAATACTTTACAGACAAAAAAAACGAACCCAAATAACTAATTGTAATAATGTAATAATAATAATAATAAACACCTACAAGACTTACTAAATAAAAATAAAATACTTATTTCAAAATGTGGGTAGAATTCGGAAAGAGATAAAATGGTATGACAAACAAATAATTATACAGATTTTTATAAGTTATCCCTAAAATTGTTTGAAAAACTTGTACTTGGTGTGCTTTTCAGAATGCTTCCGAAATAGTCGATGAAAATTCTTTGGCTTGTCACGATGAGCAAACGCCTTCAGATTTGGAGGTAAGTTTTTTTGTGGAATTTTATTACATCAATGTACTAAAAGTATGGATTTCGCACGCCATACAAAACACTAGAAACTTTATGGAACATTTAAAAGTGATATCATTAAATTTAAAACCAACCAAACGTCTGTCGTTTAAAGAAAATGTGACTTTACGTCAACACGTTAGAGTTTAAAATGAATAGTAGAAGTTGGTCGTTGCTACCTTTCGCCATTGAATCGGCCATGATTCCGTTTCAGGGGTACTTTAGTACTTTGATGTGGAATTATGATTGGATTAATAAAATCTCAAGTTGAGCATATTGTTTTTATTATCCGTAAAAACGTGTTCAAATAAAAAAAAATGTATTAATTTTGTCCTAGGAGGAGGGAGCCGATGTGATATCGTCTTGCAGTAACCGAGTGGACTGCGAACAAATATCTTCATGGGTTGACGCTTTTGATCCCTATCTCTTCATTAAACAGGTTTGTATTTGTACAAATGATATTAAAAAAAAACCAAAATTAAAGGGACACTTTCAAATGGACAAACTTTATGTTTTTAAAAAATAATTAAATTTCATTAAAGTTGCCGCCTCTCGAGAGTGTTTCAACTGGAGCTCTAAGAGCTCGATATCCAGCGCTTCCACTAAAGACCAGGACCAGTCCGGACTTCAGTCTGGTGAGTTAAACGCCCGACGCAAAAACGGATTTTTCATATATTTATTTATTTTATTTGTTTCAACACAAATAGGTGTACATTATTACAGGAGTAACACCAATTCGATGCAATGAATATGGTTAATTTATATATAATTTGTAAAATTTAGTAGATAATTTTGTCTTATCACAGTAGACATTAAAATGTCTATTAAAATTAATTCACAACAACTTATGTTGTTATTATTCTCCATCTTCTTCTCTCTTAATGTCTTGTCTCCATCAGATCTTCTCCGATGATTTTTCCAGTGTCACCTGTGAAAGAATAGAAATTTAAAATAAGCCTTTATCCTTTAAGATAAAAATAAGACGAAATTCAAATTAAAATCAAAAGTAGAGCAGATCCAGTAGAGACTATAGTTTCCCAAAACAGGTCTGACAACTCCATTTATAACCATATTCAGTAAATAAATAAATAATTTTGAATTTGAAACGTCAAAGTGAATCCCTTAATTGATTGATATTTTTCGCTTTTCCAGGTGTTGGATTTGGATGAGACGTTGGTGCATTGTTCCCTACAAGAGTTGCCGGATGCGAGCTTCCATTTTCCCGTTCTCTTCCAAGACTGTAGATACACTGTGAGTGAATATTCAATTTGACAACCGACCCGTCGTCGTACCCGCGTACACGCACACAACTGGCATATTAGAACGAAACATCCGTGTCATATAAGTGACGCACACTCGCGTACAAATAGCACACAATGACAACCGACCCACGTACACGCACCGCACGCACACAACTGGCATGTTAGACAAACAACCGTGTCACTTAAATGACGCACACACGCGTACAAATAGCACACAATGATAGCCGACCCGTCGTCGTACCCACGTACCGCACCGCACTGCACCGCACGCACACAACTGGCATATTAGACAAACGACCGTGTCACTTAAATGATTCACACACGCGTACAAATAACACACAATGACAACCGACCCGTCGTCGTACCCACGTACATGCACCGCACGCACACAACGGCATATTAACAAACAACCGTGTGACGCACACTCGCGTACAAGTAGCACACAATGACAACCGACCCGTCGTCGTACCCGCGTACACGCACACAACTGCCAGACCAATAGCATTTGTTCGCTCGCTTTTTGTTCGTGTGAAGCTAGAGAATTCCTATTCTTTAGCGGTGCCATAATTATGTCTAGCGGGGCCTGTGCTTCTGTAGTAGGCAATGCACTTGCAGCACCAGTGGCGTTGATTTTTTTACAGGCGTCGGTAGCCACTTACCATCCAGTGGACCTGGAGTGGATTTTTGAACCATGTAACGCGCCACACCTTCTTTTTTTTTTATTAAATTCAATTATTTATTGCGAAACCATAATGTATAAAAAATGTATTTATATTTACATTTCATGTAAGGTAGAGATGTTTGTGGAAGACGCGTGACACTGTCCGCCGTCGTTTACCATTGAAAATGTGTTGTCCCAGGTGTTTGTTCGCACTCGTCCTCACTTTGCGGAGTTCCTGTCGCGCGTGTCCCGCCTCTACGAGGTGATACTGTTCACAGCTAGCAAGAGGGTCTACGCGGACCGACTCCTCAATCTACTCGATCCGGCCAGACGATGGATCAAGTACAGGTATTATATTAATATTCTATTATACGGGGACGTCCCAGAAATCAACGTCAAGCGGGCACGGGGCGATAAGCTAGGTTACGACAGCTCTGCGATGAAACTGTTTCGATCATTCGATATTCAACCTTATAAACGTGACAACAAGGTTGAATATCGAATGTTCCGTTTGACGCCGTCAAGGACTGCGATGAGTACTGATCATTTGACGCCGTCAAAGACTGTGATGAATCTGTTCTGATAATCCGATATTCAACCTTATAAACGTGCCAACAAGGTTGAATATCGTATGTCCCGTTTGACGCCGTCACAGACTGCGATGAACCGGTTCCGATCATTTTATGTTCAACCTTATAAACGTGCTAACAAGGATGAATATCGAATGGTCCGTTTGACGCCCTCAAGGACTGCGATGTAACTGTTCTGATCATTCAATATTCAACCTTATGAACGTGATAACAAGGTTGAATATCGAATGTTCCATTTGACGCCGTCAAAGACTGCGATGAAACTGTTCTGATCATGCGATATTGAACCTTATAAACGTGCTTACAAGGTTGAATATCGAATGTTCTGTATGACGCCGTCAAGGACTGCGATAAAAAAATAAAGTCGCTTAAAGAATATTAATGCTATAGGTTGTTCCGCGAGCATTGCCTCCTGGTAAACGGCAATTACGTGAAGGACCTCTCCATCCTGGGAAGGGACCTTCGGAAGACGGTCATTGTGGACAACAGTCCGCAGGTAACTTTTTTTTTTCTTTTTATGTTAAGATCGACAGACAAGTCTTAAGTCTAAAGGAAATTAATGAGTGGTAAAGGTACGAGACTGGGTTCGATTCCTGGTTGAGTATCACTCCTGTTCGGAGGGGTTAAGTGATGTTTTAATTTTTTTTTATTTTTGTAGGCGTTCGGATATCAACTGGAAAACGGTATACCCATAGACAGCTGGTTTGTCGATCGCAGCGACAACGAGCTGCTCAAACTGTTGCCGTTCCTCGAACATCTGGCGACGGTAAGTTACCATCATAATACTGAAAAAAAAAAAAAAAAAGCAGGTGAAGTTTATCCATATCCATATCCAGTTACTTTTTTGGCGGATCTTTTACCTTATTAATTTACAATTAAAACACTATAAAGTTTATATATGAAATTCTATATTATATAGGTGATTAGGTAACAATGAAAAAGTATTAAATTCCATTCAGATTTCTCACCGATTTTCATGCTGTTTTCGCCAATGGATAGATCGGTTCTCGAGGAAGGTTCTAGTGTATGTATAATTTACAAAGTTACGCGAGCGAAGTCGCGGGCGCCAGCTAGTAACGTACATATTTTTATAAATGTATATTATAATTATTGTATATTTTGTCGTTTTCAGAAAGACGACGTCAGACCTTACATAAGGGACAAATACAAGCTGTTCAGTTATCTGCCGCCGGATTAAGGATGGGATGTGAATAATAAAAATAGATTTTTAAAACTATTTGGAATTAAATTTAATAGCTGAATTATACATGATAATTTGTATTTAAAAAAAAAAAATTAAAAAAAAAATACCAAGACCATTCGAAGTTTTCGTATTAGGAATTTAACAAAAGAATAATAATAAATTGAAATTGTACATATGCAATTGCAAGGTGATTTTTAAAAATCTATAATATGATTCATTCACCCATCCATTCGTATTGGTTTAAATACGTTGTGTTTTATTATTTTTATAATTTTTTTTAACATTTTATTGATATTTTACATCATGTGTGATCAAGTGTGGAAAAATTTATTAGAGAATTTAGTGGCTTAATTTAATTCGATTCCAGGTCAATAATGTTTTTAAAAAGATAAAAAGTCTTTGTGATCAAGTTGAAGGTATTGTAATGTTGAACAATTTATTAGAATAAATGGCTTAATTTAATTCGATTCCAAGTCAATGAGTGTTTTTAAAAAAATGTCCTTGTGACCAAGTATAAAATAGTTAAGATGTGGAAAAATTATTGTTAGTGAATTTGGTGGCTTAATTTAATTCGATTCCAGGTCGATAAGTGTTTTAAAAAAGTCTGAATCAAGCGATACGAAGTTTTACGAAGTCACACGTAATAATATTATGTGAGGATAATTTGAAAAAGTTTGAATGCAGTTAGTTTTTCTTAGTTAAAAAATCGAAGCCTTTTTAGTTTGTAAGAAGAAATTTTAGTAATTATTAAGGATTTCCCCAAATTTGGCCATTCCAAATGGTTTGCAGTTTTATTCAAAACCGGTGAAATTTTAAAACGGAATAAAACTATCTATTTAATAAATTTTTCCACGCTTTTTTAAGTTGGGTCGTCGTCGTCGAATCAGATATTTACCTATACATATTTTATATTGATTAAATTCGCCAAATAACATGTTATTAATGTAATGTCAACATTAAACAACCTTTTTTTTTTCCTTAAAAAAAAAATTCAATGATTTTCAGAAAATATTTAATTTTATTTAAAAAAATTCATTCATTTTAAGAAAATATTTTTTTTCATACATATTTCTAATTCTAAATTTCCCCCGAGCGTTAGTTAATTTGCAATTTTATTGTGACGTCACTGAAACCTTTTATTTATTTATTTTGTTAAAATATTTGACGAATTTTTAAAAATATTAAATATAAATTCGACGATCAAGCCCCAATAGTTAGTTTTAAGACAAAATCGAGTATTATTGTAAATATTTTAAATATTGTATACTAAAAGTCAAGTTGTTTTTTTTTTTTTTCTTTTTGTATGTAATAATAATATTATTAATATTATTATTTTTTTCAATCGTGAATTCGGCAATCTTATAAAAATAGTTTTTAAGTATGTGTATTTTGATTTTTTTTGTGTACGATAAAAATTTTCTTTTTAACATCTAGATTTTTTTTAAAAAACTGACTTTTTTTTTGTACCGCTGAAATGCGATTTAAGTGTGACGTTATTGAAAAAAAATTTTTTTTTTTTATTTTCAGTGTGAAAACGTTAACGTTAGTCGTGTAATTTTTGATGTGATTTTTTTTAAAAATAATATCGTAATTATATATCGATGTGTATCGGTGCTATTATTTTTATCAAGTAAGTTTTTCATTTGTTTGTTTGATTACAATATATTTTCTTTAGGCTATAAAATGTTTTCAATTTCACTCTCGACGTGTTGACCGATAGATGGCGTTGTCGGTGATGAGTACGAATTAAAAAAGAAATATGTATATACGAGTTCAATGGTGAAAGGGAGAAAAAAAATACAGCTCTCCTTCTCACCTACACACAACGCCATCTAGCGGTAGCATACATAACTGTGTCAAAGTGAAATTGAAAACAAACATAATTATATTTATATATTTTTTGTTGTTGCACATATTGAGTTCGTCCAATCAAGTTTTAAATTTTAGTTTTATGACATTATTATTATTATTAAAATAGGTTGTAAAGTTGAAGAGGTTACTTTAAAAAATAATAATAAGTACCCACGTAATAGAGTCTCGTCTATGATCGTCTTCGCGATGGAAATACAATAATAATTTGTTAAAAGTTGAAACAGTAATATTTAGAGTAAAGTCGTTCTAAGCGGTAATTAATTCAATATTTATGCATTTAAGGTAAAACAAATAAGGATCCCAATTACAATATACATAAAATAACATACAATAGTGACGCACTAATAGAAATTTCGATAGAACCGTAATAGTGAGTATATTTGATTGAAAAAATTAATAAATAAATAAACTAAAATACCTAAACCATAGGAGAGTTTTGAGCGCGAGTCCCGTTTTTAAATTCGATTAATCTTGAGTTGTGACGTCACAAACACAATTTCACACTTTCAACACTGAAATGAGGCGAACTAATTTGTAATGAAAATGTTGACCGCATTATTCCAAATTTGGGACGTTAATTGTATTATTCAAAATATGGGGTGTTGACTTTATTTTGCAAAATATGTGACGTTGACTGTATTTTGAAAAATATGTGACATTGACTGTATTATTCAAAATTTGGGACGTTAATTGTATTATTCAAAATATGGGGTGTTGACTTTATTTTACAAAATATGTGACGTTGACTGTATTTTGAAAAATATGTGACATTGACTGTATTATTCAAAATTTGGGACGTTAATTGTATTATTCAAAATATGGGACATTGACTGTATTTTGAAAATATGGGGCGTTGACTTTATTTTTCAAAATATGGAACATTGACTGTATTATTCAAAATTTTAGGACGTTAATTGTATTATTCAAAATATGGGGTGTTGACTTTATTTTACAAAATATGTGACGTTGACTTTATTTTTCAAAATATGTGACGTTGACTGTATTATTCAAAATATGGGACATTGACTGTATTTTGAAAATATAGGACGTTGATATATTATTAAATATATAGGATGTTGACTGCATTATTCAAAATATGGGACATTGATTGCATTATTTAAAATATGGGACATTGACGGTATTATTCAAAATATGGGAGGTTGACTGTATTATTCAAATTTATGTATTAAACGTCACAATTCCGCACAATGACGGTGACGTCACAATTCTAACCGTATTTCGAATTTAGAAGCCAGCAACAAGTTTTTTTTTTGTGATAATGAAAAGTTGTGACTTGGTTGGTTACTTTTTGGTCTAAATAAAATAATGAAATAAATAATATATAGTTTGCCTAATTGTGTGATAACATAAATGTCTTATACAAAATTATTAAATTCTAAAAGTTGTGTACATAGTAAATGGCCGCGTGTGTTTGTTCGTCTGGTGAAATAGTTTTTTTGTTTTTTGGGTTTTTTTTGTATAAATAATTTCAATTCGAATACACATTAAAGTAGTTTTTAAAATTTTCCGCCTCAACTTGCGTGTCGAAATTAAATCTATATCTATATTTGTTTTTGGACGCCATTTTGATTATAGGTCTGTGTTGCCATTATAATAAAATTCGAAAATTGGTAGTTTTTTTTGGTAGCAACACTGTGCTAATATTTTATTCATTATTTGCAAAATGTTGGCTTACTTCAAGTGTTTTTTTTTTAACTTATTTATCATCAAAAGATAACTTGCAACAAACATCACGTCTGTGTCAGTGACGGTGACCACTTACCATCAAGTGGACCGTTAGTCTGTCGGTAAACATTTCTCAGTTAAATCTTTCTTCATTAATATATATTGGCATATATAATTATGTGGCTGTTAAATTACCCTTTTTATTATAGTCATGTTTATTTTCTTCTATTTTAAAAACATATTTGATTTTTTTTTACGTGAAAATTCTCTCAACTCGAGAAACCGCCTATTTTCTCTTTTTAGCAAGCTAAGTTTTGAAAGTGTTGTTTTTTTTTTATATTTATAATTATTTTTTAATATTGCTTCTATTATTATTATTTAAGAATTAATACGTAAAAAATTTACATTCGAGACTCCTCGATGAGCCATCGAATCGATTTTTATGGATTACATTAGTTGCTCGATTTCAAATTGTCTCAGTAAATAAAATAAAAACTCTATACTTAGGCACGATACAAAAAAAAGCCAAATAATTTTATTAGAACATTAAATATTTATACTCCTATATACAGACTACAAAATAAACCAAAATAACTAACAATATAACTTAATTGTAGTTCATATAACTACAATATAACCGAATATAACTACAATACAACCTGAGGTCTTGTTGAATTGGTTATTTTCTTAAGAGGGAGAGACTTAAATTTATTTTCACCCCAAAAAAATGACATAAATAAAATTATTAAAACATTAAATATTTATATATACAATTTCAACAGTCAAAGCACGAATATAAACTATAAAATAAACCAATATAACCTACAATAACTAACAATATAACCTAATTAGGTTATATTGTAGTGAATGTAACCTAATATAACTACGATATAACCTGAGGTCTTGTAGAATTGGTTATTTCCTTAAGAGAGAGAGACTTAAATTTATTTTCATCCCGCTGACTAAATCGAATATTCCGTTTTTTTTTATTTATAAACGGTAAGACAGTAAGTGCTCTATGTATTGCGAGCCACAGTCTAAGTAAGTTTAACATTAAAGCCTTGTCCACACCGATTACTCTGTCTGTATTTTGAAATCGGGCTACTAAGTAAGACATAAAAAAAGCTTTTTTTAGCAGCTGTTTAGGTTTATGTCGTAATCTGACGATGCAACGCAACTAACGGACATACATACATTTTCCTTAAAAAGTTTTTGATGTGTAACATCTTAGTGTGATATTGCACGGATTGATGTAAAATTTTCGCGTGTCGCAAGTCGTCTGCTGTAATAAGATATTATAACGCAGGCTTAGAACTATAGAAAATCAGTCATTTCGGGAAAAGTTCTTTTTGAAGTAATACGTTATGTAGATCAGTACATTTTGATATTCAGGCCTAACGGGATTTGATTATGGAGGGGGGTAGATTACCGACTCATATAATATTACAATTAAATCTGAAACAACGGTCCTCTCCAACAGTAAAATGTAGGTTCGAAATGGTGCCAGTGTAGCATTTATCTTGTACAGTTCTTGCAGCGAATAAAGACTTCTCGGCAAATGTGCGCAGAATTCAATTTTTAGGTGTTTGAAGGGACAGAGGAGCGTGATCGGCTGAGTCTACCAATAAGGTGTGCCGACACGTTATTGGTAGACTCAGTCGCTCTTCCCCTCCCGCACGTCGTTCGCGCGTCTCCAGTCTCTTGGGTACTGTTGCGTACAGATTGTTTTATCGTATTAATAATACGTCATGGTAAATAAACGCCTATAAAAAACGTTCTTCTTCGACATCGCACGATGATTTTATGGAAGGAATATCAACACTGCCTGTAATGTTAAGTTAGTGAGGTGAAAAATTACGAAATAAGAAAAAATAATTCATTTTCCTTAGCAATTTTGTGCGCAATTGTACACATGCGCCGATTGCCCCCACAAGTGTCGCCTTCAAACCTTAATATAATAATTCAGGTATAATTATCTTTGTCAATGGCTAGGCTAGGCCTAGGCGTCATCTTAACTTATTACTGGTATTCTGGGACAACATTTTAATACAATAGAGTCGGTCCTCCATACTTGCATTTGACCAATGATGATGAGCGCGCGAACGTCACCGCAGTGTTGCCAAAGTGAAATATTCCAGAAAAAATTCGGGAGAGTTTTGTTCGAAATAAAGCAATATTACATATTAATTATGTTTTAACAGCAATATAATTTGTGAGGAATTTTGAAATAATCAAAGTGAGATGTCAGATGTTACACATCATAAAATGGTAAGGCTCCTTTTTTTTAATTGTCTTCTGTACCCATTTAGGCTTTTGTCCATAAATTAGTTAGGTATTACATTATAAATAGTGTTTTTTCATCAGTAGCTAGTTACTTAAGTGAATAATAAATTTTTATATTAAAATAATGTGATTGATAGTTTTTATCGTAAAATTTGTGTAGCGAACAATTTGAAGTTTACTCGTAATTGTAATAAGGAATAACCGAATGTTTAATCTATTAAAATATTTAATGAGAAAATGGTATTTTATTTTATTATTTTTAACCTTCATTGTACATAGTACAGTCGGAGCGAGAAAAAGTTCGTCATCTTTTGACATTTGCTCGTAAAAGGCCAATTATTTAGTAGCCAAGTCAAAATTTCATTTAAAAAACAAGAGGCCACGACAAATAAAATTTCCATTTAGATGAATGAGACATGACCTGACTGTTTTGGATAACTAAGAAAAATTGTAACTATTTATTACTAGCTGGTGCTCGCGACTTCGTCCGCGCAGAAAAGTATCCCGGGCCAAGCCGCTAGTATTTACTTTTATTTTAGATTTTCCGTAGGGATGAAGCATTTTCCCGCAGTAAAAAGTAGCCTATGTTCATCGCGGATAATGTCGGCTTCTAATGGTAAAAGAATTTTTCAAATCGGTCCACTAGTTTCGGATCCTATTCTATACAAACAATCAAATCTTTCCTCTTTATAATATTATAGTAAAGAAAAATAATGCTATTTTTGCAAATGACTGAAACAATTTCATCGAAGATCTGATGGAGCCAAGACATTAAAAAGAAGAATTATTTAAAAAAATATGATTTTCACTCCAACGTCCTGTGCGGTTTATTGTACGTACATAAATCTGTCTCAAATTTTCTGTGACTATTTTAATAAATTATGATAAAACTAATCGGGCATTAGAAAGATTAGAAGCGTGATCAGTTTTCTGTTATCATAACATTTTGTCTGTCAGTCTAATACAGTAATTTTCTCGAAGGATTAATAAGGGCAAACGTAGCATTGTTTCGTGGCCGTAAAACATTGGGTTTAAGAGCTTTTTGTTTGATTCTTAAAAAAATCCTCAGGGTCGATAGAAATGTTCTCATTCAAGCACTATAGAAATATGTTAAATATGTACATTAAATTGGCGAGATAAGATAGGAATGCCATTTAAATTTTTAAACTGACGCTTCGACTGCGCTAGTATGCGTCGACCCTAAAGCGGTTATTACACTATTCAATTTGAAGGAATCCAATTTAGGAACCTAAGTAGTGAACTAGTTGATCATATTACACTAAATTGATTTCTAAGTAATAGCTGTTGCACGCGACTTCGTCCGCGTAACTTTATAAAATATAATACATTCGTGTCTGTGAAACCATGGAAATACACATACAACATTTCAACCCAATTAATTCAGCCGTTTAGAAGTTATGTGAAAAAGATAAGTACGGAAGGATAATTCTTACTACCCGTTGTCCTGTTACCCGCTTTCCCATAGGAATGAAGCATTTTCCCGCGGTAAAAAGTAGCCTATGTTCATCAGGGATAATGTCGGCTTCTAATGGTAAAATAATTTTTCAAATTGGTCCAGTAGTTTCGGAGCCTATTCTATACAAACAATCAAATCTTTCCTCTTTATAATATTATCTGATCTAGATCCAATCTGTTCTAACTGCGATTACACCTTCCGATTTCCTAAATTGGTTTCCTTCAAATTGAATAGTGTGATAGCGCTTTTACTCTCTAGGGTAAACTACGTCACTGGTTCAGCCTTAAACTTTCCATCACAATGTTACTGGCCGATGAACCTTATCACAGTAATATTAATATCCCTACGTATTGATAAGATCAATTAATCCATAGGTATAACAAATTCTTCCTATACTGATAAAACCCACAATAAGATACCTACGAAACCCAATCAGGGTTTTATCGCAACGCAATTAATTTCAAGTTTACACTATCTATAATAACAATTGTATTGTCTAAAAGAAATTGCATATAAATTATTAGAATTCGATTTTCAAATCGCAGACGGAATTATAATATCCTGAAGTGTGTTTCGTTCCAGTGTTGCCAGTGTATTCGCTTGTGTGTTGCTATTTCTACTAAAAAATCATGATTGGTAAGTGTATTCTAATGGATTACAAACTTATTACGCCTTAAATACAATATTATATACAAACGAATATTAATTATAATACTGTATATCTCTGTATATAATATTTTAATAAAACTTCGTAACTAGTTATGTGAACCCTAGTTAAGTATAGATAAATATCGTTTTTAGCCGTTATAAACAATATCAATACAACCATTCTTTAAAACTTTTATTTTGAACACTGCTTGTGTTATATTTTAATTTTTGTGACCTCACTATCGGCTCTAACGGAAGACCAGCACAGGTTTTAACCACTGACGCCCGACGCAAAAGAGTGGTGTTATAAATTTGACATGTGTGTCTTATTGGAAATAAAAAAAGTGAAATGAGAGTGTAATGTTTAAAATGAGTTGACAGGAAAAATTAATAGTCAGTTGTTTTAAGATTTGATTGTATTTTGTATTGAAATGTTTTGTTGAATATAAATATTACATAGCTATGTAAAAATGAAGACATTAAATTTATAATTAGAAGAAATAGAAAGTTTTATTAGTTTTACAATCAAATTGCGTGATGCTGATGAAAATTTTATAACATGTCTGTCTGTGGCATCGTAGCTCCCAAACGTACCTATGTACCAATTTTAATCCATTTATTTTGTTCAAAATCTGAAGTATTCGATAACGCATGAACAGATCTTCATAAATTAAGCTTAGCCTTTGAAGATCATCAGTAGCACTACCATGAGTTTATGACTACCGAAATCGCTAGCGAGCGATGAACGAGAACGTAAAATATTTGTATGAAAAATTGTACAGCGCTTCTAGCGGTCACTCAAAGAACTAAAACCAGTAACATGAGTTGCATAAATAAAAAACCTATCGAATGTAGTCGCTAGCGACCATTACCGACTAACGTTTAACTTGACATTACAAAATCGGTACCATGAGTTACAAATTTGACTGATGCTCTCGAGAAATACCGTAACGTTAGTAGTAAAATCATACACTAGCACATTGAAGGGTGAGAGGTTCGTTATCGACAGAAGTAAACTAACGTAAGATTTCGATAGCAAGCCATGGTAGTGCTACTGGTCATTTTCTAGTCGTCGATGGGATTTCACTAACTTCCACAGGTTCAATTGATATGAAATTCGGTATACTTTTACTTCTGTGGTATTTCAATGACATGATGGTGCAGCATCAAGTAGTCTGCGACTCCTCAGCAACTTACAGCATATTATATAGCTTGTTTGGTCTCAATAGAAAGTAGTTTATCTATCTATATATCCTTACTAATATTATAAATTCGAATGTGTGTTTGTTTGTTACGCTTTCACGCAAAAACTACTGACACGATGACCATGAAATTTTGCGTACACGTTGTCTGGGACACCAGAAAGGACATAGGGTATCTTACATCCAGAAAAAGTATTGTTACCGAGGCGATCATATAAAATAAAACATTACAATATATCTAACGCCTAGCATAGAAGTATTGTAGTAACAATGCATCTAGCGTTATATTACATCAAGCTCCAGAGATTTGGTAGTATGCAATGAATGTAAAAAGTTTTAGAAGAAAACCAACTGCGCTATTGTGTGGAGAATAGTTTAATTTGCTATACTGACATGTTTTTCACTTGAGTTTATTATTTATATAATTATTATTAACAATTTTATTGAAAAAATCGCTGCGTTTTTGTGAAAGTGACGAATGTGTCCGCGACCTACGCATCGGTCAATTTCTGAATTATTATGAGCATGTTGGGTTTCAAAAACACGAAAGACTAAAAATGAAAGACAAAACCAATTTAAAATACAATTTTAATTACAAATACTAACACATTACAGACTCCTATAGACTTCTATAGACATAAAAAGTTAAGTCATATTGTAACACTAAGTGTGTGTCCTGAGTGACGGTGTAGCTATCAATTATTTATCAATATTAACAATCACTACACATTATAAAACAAGTCCTTCGCCGCGTCTGTCTGTCTGTTCAGGATAAACTTAAAAATTACTGCACCGATTTTCATGCTGTTTTCACCAATGGATCGAGTGGTTCTCGAGTCGTCGGCAGCAGCTAATCTACTACAAAAAATTGCTCATTATTAAAATTAGACAATAATTAAAATTTAATGGATTTTTTTCCACTTTAATCCATTGACAAATATTATTTTATTAGTAGAAAAATATATTAATAATATAGTGAACTTAATTTTATATTGAAACTCGGCTCAAAAATATTTAAATGATTTCAATCATTCATTTCTGCACAAATCATTAAAAAACCCTTGAAATATCGTGTTAAAAAAAAAAATCTGGAATTTTTAAAATTCTTGCATCCGCAACGACCCTAGTTCAAACAAATCCACTATTACATATATTGTTTCATAAGCGGCCGATTCCGCTATCGCTTCCGCGATACGCCGTCACTCAGGACTCTGACTAAAATAAAAACTTTAAATTTAATGTGAAATCATCTGAATATTCTTACATCCACACATTCACCTCCTTCCATCTCCAGCTGTCTCGGGGTCGATTTACCTGTGAACAGAAATGGATCATAATATTATCATAATCTATATACTAATATATAGAGCTAAGAGTTTGTTTGTTTGGTTGTACGCGCTAATCTCAGGAACTACTGGTTCGAATTGAAAAATTCTTTTAGTGTTTGATAGTCCATTTATCTAGGAAGGCTATAGGCTATAGAGAACGTGAACGAAGTCGCGGGCACCAGCTAGTCTTTACTAATATTATAAATGCGAAAGTAACTCTGTCTGTCTCTCTTTCACGCCAAAACTACTGAACCGATTTAAATGAAATTTGGTACACAGATAGTCTAGAGCCTGAGAGAGGACATAGGGTACCTTACATCCAGGAAAAAAGTACTGTTCCCGAGGGATTATCTAAAATATAAAACTGTAACTAACGCCTGGCCAATGTGTGCATTAATTAGTGAGCCAAAAAGTTATTTAAAACGTCTTGTAAAAAACGTTACACGTTACAACCCCTAAAAATCTTCGAAAATTGCGATACATCTATACTAATATTATAAAGAGGAAAGATTTGATTGTTTGTTTGTTTGTATAGAATAGGCTTCGAAACTACTGGACCAATTTGAAAAATTCTTTTACCATTACAAGCCGACATTATCCGTGATGAACATAGGCTACTTTTTACCACGGGAAAATGCTTCATTCCTACGGGAAAACGGGTAATAGGACAATGGGTAGTAAGAATTATCCTTCCGTATCTTTTTCACATATAACTTCTGAACTAATTGGGTTGAAATTTTGTATGATGTATTTCCATGGTTTCACAGACAAGAATGTATTAATTTTATAAAATTACGCGGACGAAATCGCGTGCAACAGCTAGTAAGTAATATAATACTTGAACGCCCCCCATAATAATAATTATAATCAATATTAATCTAAAATGAAAAATTTACTGTTACATATTCCTTTTCTTCCCTACTTTATCTGAATTCAATGCCAAAGTATGAGTAAGGTTTATTGCATGCAACCTTATCATGCAACAAAAGATATCTTAACTCTAGTGTGCTTAGCTATTACATGTTAATGAGTTATCTATATATACTAATTTATATAAAAGTGAAGACTTTGTTCGTTTGGTTGTACGCGCTAATCTCAGGAGCAACTGGCTCGAATTGAAAAATTATTTTCGTGTTTGATAGTCTATTTATCGAGGAAGGCTTTAAGCTATATAAGTAACATTTTGAACGTGGACGAAGTGGCGGGCACCAGCTAGTATCTATATAATATACTAGCTGGTGCTCGCGACTTCGTCAGCGTTGAAAAGTATAAAACGCCATCTACCGTATTTTGGATAGATGGCGCTATCTCCCGGGCCAAGCCGTTAGTATTTACTTTTATTTTAGATTTTCCGTAGGAATGAAGCATTTTCCCGCGGTAAAAAGTATCCTATGTTCATCACGGATAATGTCGGCTTCTGATGGTAAAAGAATTTTTCAAATCGGTCCAGTAGTTTCGGAGCCTATTCTATACAAACAAACAAACAATCAAATCTTTCCTCTTATAATATTAGTATAGATTTATACATCCAACATTGTTGTAATTGACATATTGTTACACCTACCATCAAGTCTTTGATAAAGTTTACATTTAGATTTAGGGTCTCTGTGAAAAAGTGTCCACTGGATTTTTTTGTACATGCTATCACTTTCTCTCTTTAATTTCTGATAAAAAGATGATGTAAATGTTGCATGACCTTAATATTTAGTATAACAATAATGGTTGAAGTCATAACACGTGTTCACATTGAGGACAACTTTGTGCAACTAATTTGAAATAAAACCCCAAGCTGTGAGTGCAGTGTATTCTACTATGCCACTTTTAGTGAAGTAACCCAGAACCTAGAGTATCCTTTATCAAACCATCAAGTCGGGCAGTCTGCCTGTTTGTGGAGTTTAACATAAAAAAGAAATAGTTACCCGATATGCAATCTCCATCAAACTCAAACACTAAGCTGTTCAAAGGCATTTCAAAATGTTCCGCACATCTCGCCATCGCCACTGACATTTTGTCGTCGACACTTATTATTGTTTCAAACGGTCTCTTCACGTTTTGACATTGAAACTTAATTTTAATACCATTTCGAACATTCTCATTTGCAGTCAAGTTCACACTTTGATTTGTGATTCCCCCGTCGATGAACTTAACAAAATTATAATTGATCGAATTTGGCGTGTCGCTCGGTGTGATAATTTTCTCATTGTACGTGAAAAGCAACTTATCTTTACTGACCTTCTCTTTGTTTGAGAAAAATTCAAAAATTTCAATGAACGGTTGATGTTCCTTCATTATAAATCTGAAATAGTCCCAACTCTGCCAGTACACCTTAACAGAGACTTCTTCTTCTTCCGCCAAATCACTATTATCTTCAACAAGCACAGTATCCGGGGCAGATTTGAAAAGTTCTTGTTCGTGACACTGGTCTGGATATTCATGAGTATTGCCAATGCTATATGTTGGTATGTCAAATATGTTTGAGACGGTATTTCTATACCTCGGTGAGTTGACCCTTCTTTGGGATCTACCTCTGGGAGTTCTACCTCTAGGGGTTCTACCTCTTGTGGTTCTACCCCTAGCACTTCTACCTCTACCTCTACTACCTCTACGTGTATTAGTTCCAGAATCACTGTGTATATCGGAATTATTTGTGTTGGTTTCACATAGTACTGTCTGCCTTTCCTTCTCAGCTCGTGAACGCGTGACACGCGGTTTCTTGGCCTCTGCCTCCTTTAAAAGTCTTTCCAAAACTTCCATACCCTCTTCATCGACTTCAGAATCCTCATTATCTGTTTTCTGCGTTACATCAGTTGTAATAGGTATGTTTGAGTCTTCTGTCTTCTTAGCCAAAATACTAGTGGTTTCTATCTGGTCTTCGGTGTATTTCTTCATCATATCGCGTAACTTTAGCGCAGCGTTGCCGTAGCAATCGTCGGAATCCGATGAAGACATTTTCGTTACACTAACTGAATTTGTCTGAACTGAATTGTATTATCGTATAGCGCGTTTTATCAGTATTACTGGCAATGTGCAGATATCATATTTAAAATACATAAAAACACGTAAAATATTTGTCAAAAAGGAAGGAACGTCGATTTATAAGTTTGTTAAATCCTTGTAACAATACATAAAGAAAGTAACACTATAATAACATAACAGTTGAATAATAGTAATAACAAACAAATGCGAGTTGAGTGAGACGAATACAGAAATAAATCTTGAAATAAATTGTCACACATGTGTCACACAGATGTGATTGTGACATTGACAGTGACATATCCACAGATCAACAACATTAAAATTGAAGTAAGTACTTATTACTCTGAGCATTATATAAACTATATAGATTTTAGATTATATACTCTTTTAAACGATTGGTCAAGTGTGGTCAACTTTTAAATTACGTTCCGTTCTACGAAATAAAGTTATTACCGTAATAATATCGTTTATGATACCTACAATTAATCAAAACAATGTTGGTACATGGTTGGTACAAATAAAGATAAAGGTATAAATTAAGTGTAGGTTTAGTAAAGAAACTGTATTATTTTATTTTTATGTTAAGGTCGACAGACAGGTTTACGGACCACTTGATGTTAGGTGCCTACCTAACATCACCTATAACACAAGCATCGCCACAGGTGCTGTAAGTGCGTTGCCGGCCTTAGCAGGATTAAGCACAAGGGACTGTGAAAAGATAGGAAAATGGCTACTGGCATCCCTTACTCACTCACCGAAACACAACAGCACACATGCTTTTATTTTACGGTGATTTAATCTTCCCGCGACTTCGCCCGCGTAACTTTGTAGGCTTATCTAGAAAAAGCTACACAACTGGTAATGAGTGGGTACATTTTCTGAAACTAAGCTATCACCGTTACATATGTTTTAATTGATTGTAAATCATGATTTCAATTAATTACGATAAAGCTAATAATCAATCTTCTAATAGGATTAAGTTGTTAATCCCACTGGGTAATTTGTTTTTCCTACGATTAAGTCGTTTGCTCATTTCCATAAATATCTACCTATTATTATAGGACACAGAATATACAATACTGTCAATACATTGGAAATGTCTTTTCGTTCGCTTCAGTATAGGCCCCGTTTTCACGATAAAGTGCGATCCCCTTATATCTCGGAGAGTTCTAAAGATATGATATTCAAAAAGGCCTCAAAAGACGCGTATTCACGAAATAATTTTTCAAGAAAGTCACAAACGAAAAATGTTATGGCAGAAATAGTGAAAAAAAAAAAATCATGTTTTTCCGATTTTTTTATTTTGGCGCTCGTAATTTTGGAAACGAAGAATGATATAATATCTTTCACACAGCACCATCTAGTTCCACAGTAAACAACTAATGCTTGTACTTATTATGGATACCAGACAGTTGTTATACATGTAGATTACATTTTTTTGTAAATACATATTTACATATTATTATAAATACAAACGCGTCCACGACTCAGGTACAAAGGTAAAATGTTAACACATAAACTAATGCCCCTAGCGGAATTCGAACCCGCGACCGTTTGGTTAAGAGCTAGGATTACTAGCCAAACGACAAAGACCAAACGTGTCGTGATACCTAAGTGTCTAAGTAACTTCTTTTGTTAAATATTAATTTACTTAAAAAATATTTGACGTAATTACGAACATTACTGTATCTGTAATGCTCACATAGCTATCAAAAAACGGCTTCTAATAATCACAATATAACTCACCAATTTTTTTTTTACCTTTTGTTTATGTTAAGGTCGACAGACAGGCTGACGGTCCACTTGATGGTAGGTGGCTACCGTCGCCTATAACACAAGCAACGCCATAAGTGCTACAAGTGCGCTGCTGACCATAGAAGGAATAAGGATAAGGTATAAGGGAGGGACGGGGTAATGGGCTCTGGCATCCCTTACTCACTCACCGAAATACAACAGCACATATGATGTTATTCTGTAAGGTGGTGGTTATTGCCGGGCTGCCCAAATGACTGCGAAACGCAGAAACTACAAAAGATTTAAAACTCCAAAATATTTAATCTCCAAAGGAGTTTTTGGAGTTTTACTCCTTAAGAATCGATTTGCATATATATAAGTAAGTATGTATAAGCCCGTGGTATGTAGAAGTAAAATAAAGTTAATATATTTTTTTTGTAAAACGTATTAGTAAGTACTCATAGAAAATATTGTTGCTAATTCGCGATTAATTTTATTATTTTATGACCTGCATTAACTATATCACGTGTAGCAACAGTTTGATAAAAAAGTGAGTGTGTCAGCTCCGACGAACGACTGGAGTCAACAGTAAAATGATATACCTACTTAGCTGAGTTCAAACTTCAAGCACAAATAATAGGAACGCCTTACAAATAACATTAGATAATTTTCAAGATAGCCATGGGGGATTAAACAGCTTATTATCACGTCTAGACATTGAAGTTTAAATATTTTAATAGAAACAATTACCTACATACTGTGCATGTGCAATAATAATGGCTCAAAGGGACTTTGGAATGACGCAGAATTATTTAGAACTACTCGTAGCTGGCGCCCGCGACTTCGTATGCGTTGAAAATTAAAAAAGTTGCCTAACCTGTGTCATGTACGTCTAAATGTTATTACATATTATAGAGGCTATAAACACGATATCTCTGAAAACAAATTAACTTACTCCGTAACCAACCCTTCATTATCATCATCATCATCATCATCATCTCAGCCGTAGGACGTCCACTGCTGGACTGGACATAGGCCTCCCTCAAAAATTTTCCAATTGGACCGGTCAGAAGTAGCCTGGATCCACTGTTGACCTGCGGCCTTTATTAGGTCGTCTGTCCGCCTTGTGGGTGGACGTCCTACGCTGCGCTTGCTGGTCTGTGGCCTCCACTCGAAAACCTTCCGGCCCCAGCGGCCCAAGGCTCTTCGTACTATGTGCCCTGCCCACTGCCACTTCAACTTAACAGGGAAGTATAGTTTTGCGATAGGTATTTAGGAAAACACATGCTATCGCTTGTGCGCTCTAGCCCCGGGGCAGTCGTGCGACAGAGAGCGTTGCAGCTTCAGACTGACAATAGTACATATTTTGATGAAATTTCATTTCGGGAGAAAACAGTTTCCACTAACTAAATCTTAACAAATCACTTTGATTTTCATGTCGATCGTTTCAGCATAATATATTCTAGGTTTATAGGTTTCGCTTTTTTTTAAAAAAATTAGATTGTTTTTATAAAACAAACGATTCAATTCGACAAAGTTTTAATCACAAAAATTAAGTTATTTGAGGTTAAATAAGTTTGAATGTATTGAAAATTTTGAAAACAGGAAAACCTATAAACTTAGTCTTTCACTATGTCAATAACATGCAAAAAAATCATGGAGATTGGAAAATATTTAGAAGTGGAAAAGTTTTCTCTTTTTGTATGGACGAGTGCGTGCTATTCTTCCCTCTTAATGATTCGACGGCTTATGTCGGTGACTCGCGATGAGGGGTCTACGGATCCCCTCATTTCTGATTCGATCTCGCAGTGTAACCCCGAGCATAGCTCTTTCCATAGCTCGTTGAGCGACATGACCAATCCTTACCTACAGATTTATTATTAGTAACTCTCCAATTATACTTTGGTTGCTTTAGATATCTTTCATAGTCCGATCAAATCTCTCTTTAAATAAATAAATACAACATCTGAGGAAATGTAATTATGTGATATAATTTTTAGATGACCCCTTTCGTCAGCAAAAGCAATATAAACACTTGATGTATTGTTGCTATAACGCTTTCGCCAGGCGTTAGTTTTTTTATTTTATTATTCTTGATCCCTCGGGAACAATACCTACTTTCTTCTGGATGAAAAGTACCCTATGTCCTTTCCCAGGCTCTAGACTACATGTATACCAAATTTCATTTAAATCAGTTCAGTAGTTTTGGCGTGAAACGAGACAGACAGACAGAGTTACTTTCGCATTTATAATAAGGAACATGTATGTAAGGAACATAAGGGTAGATGAAAGCAAAAGTATTTTTGAAAGTAAATGAAAAATACATCCGAGGCGAAGCCGGGTTCGGGTCGCTAGTTAATTATGATTTAATTATAACTCATTTTACATAAAGATAAAATCACGATACACAATCAGAACACTCGAACAAACTGCGTCAGAGAGTATGATAATGGAGATTTTATGGGTAATTTCTATGTAACAACATGTTTTTGTTGTTAACACGTAAATGGATCTTGATAACAATAAGCCAACAAGTAAGTCATCATTTTTCTTTGTAAATTATTAATATGAATATCTATAACACGATTGTCTAATAAATCTACATCTATAGGTACCTACATATTATAGAAACCGTAATTAAATACTTAACTATTACCGACGTCCTAAAAAAAGAAACGAGAAAATATTAAAAAATAATTAGTTCTACCACTGAACGATAGATGGCGTTAATCTAAATAAGGATAATATATTAATTTTTATTTTTTAGCCATCTAAAATACGCCATCTACCGTATTTTGGATAGATGGCGCTATCTCCCGGGCCAAGCCGCTAGTATTTACTTTTATTTTAGATTTTCCCGTAGGAATGAAGCATTTTCCCGCGCTAAAAAGTAGCCTATGTTCATCACGGATAATGTCGGCTTCTAATGGTAAAAGAATTTTTCAAATCGGTCCACTAGTTTCGAAGCCTATTCAATACAAACAAACAATACAATCTTTCCTCTTTATAATATTAGTATAGATGATCGACAGACACGCTGACGGTCCACCTGATGGTAAGTGGCTACCGTCGCCTACCATCAGGTGGTAAGTAACACAAGGAACACCATAATAAATGCTGCAAGGAAGATATTGTACCTATATGTAGTATGTATTTATTATATTTTATGTTGTTTCAGATACAAATGTTATATTATTGCTATTGCTGTTCACTTTTATATTGCTTTTGGGCTCATCTTCAGCCTCGGACCAATCTTCACCAAACAAACCATTCGAAGGAGTCGATCCCAACACACTGTCTTGCGACCCAGAGGGTCAGGTAAGAGTAGTTTTTTTCCAGTAAGAGAAGTACGGGTCCCTATCACGTGACCCGTACTTCTAAATATTTATCTACCAAGTTCCATGAAAATCAGTTAATTCGTTTAAGAGTGATGAAGGAACTTACATACATACATGCAGAAAAAAATTGTAAAAATGGTCAATTTAGTTTGAGTATCATGTATAGAGCCTATAAGCACGATATTTCTGAAAACAAACTAAATTACTCCATGACCGACCCCTACAATTTATTATTAGTGTAGCGACCTCCTTTAGCGGACTTTTTGATTTTCGATTTCTTTATTTAAAAGAATCAAAACCAAGACAGATCAGTGCACATCTGACGCAGCTACAGAAAGCACGCGCTTTCTCGCCAATGTTTTAATTTGTAAATACATGCACTCGCCTTTGTACATAATGTAAATTGTTATATAACGTTATATGTATAAATGTACAATACTAAAATGTGGTATATATTTAATTCAATATTCATCCCACATTAGTATTGTAGATATAAAATATGGTATAGAGTATATTGTATAGAGCATATAAACACGATATTTCTGAACCAGATATTCCTGTTGCTGCCACACTTTACTGACTGCAATAAGTTTTATATGTGCGCGCACGGCAAGGAGGTTGAATTCAGTTGCAGCGCCCCACAACTCATTTTCGACTTCGCAGGACAGGTAAATGTTTAATAGTATGACATGTAATAGTTTATAGTATGATTATACATTATCTATTCATATTTTTTTCGCACCTTTTTGGAGTTTACTATATACAGGGCGTCCCAAGACTATGCGACATGAAGGGAATAGGATATTTTGCTGAAAGAAGACTTTGTTATTAGTAATATTGCATTCAAATATTTTATAAAAATTACTTGCGGAAGTCTGGGAATCGAACCGACTTAAATGTGAAAAAAAATCAACCCGTATTTTTATGATGTCAATCGAAAGGATAATGGTAGAAAATAATAATAACGTGAAATGTTTGATTCAAATTTCAAGAATGTTATTTATTGCCGACGACGATGTAATTTTTAGAAAATCTTTGAATGCAGTTTTATTAACTTTTAAAAATAACATAAAGTCTTCTTTGAGCAAAATATCCTATCTACGATATTTAAGGTACTTTTCCTTCATCGCATTATAGTCTTGGGACAACTAGTATAAGCCGGTATGAAAATTTATGGGAGTAACATCCGAATTGTCACAGAGAATGTGTTACGTTCTATTTTCGAATATTTTAGAATATCACCTCAAGTTTCAGATATTGAGCCATCTACCAATATCTCTGAAACTAGAATATGTTATGTAATAATACATCCTTGGAAAACGTAATCATGTATCATAATTCGAACAGATGGCGCTGATATACGAGTATATTCATTCGTTTGTATTTATTTACTAGCTAGTGCCTGCGACTTCGTCCTCGTTGAAAAAGATAAAAGTAGCCTATCTTGTGTCCTGTACGTCCAAATATTTATGTATCAAGTTTCATAAAAATCACGTACATACACAGGAACAAAATCCAAAAATGGTCAATTTAGTTTCAGTATCATGTAGAGAGCCTATAGACGCGATATCTCTGAAAACTTACTTTGAAAGTAACTTACTCCATGACCAACCCTTACACATTTATTATTAGCAAATTTCTTTATGAAGTTTTTCAATCAGATTACTAAATGTTACAGGAATGTAACTGGGAATGGGCCGGTAAATGCATCCTGCGTACGCCACCACAGGAAATAGACCCGGAAGGTTCCGGTGACGGATCGTTCGAAGATACCGGTCCCCGTATGTCCTCAATGCCCATCGGTAAGATGTAACCCCGCGTCATTGACTTATTCTTCCTTCTTCCTTAATGTCTTAGCTCCATCAGATCTTCTCCGATGATTTTGCCAGTGTCATTAGTAAAAATAGCAATTTGTAATAGGGTTTTTTTAGATAAAAAAGGCAAAATTGAAATTAAAAACTAAAAAATAGCATCTGCTACTTTTGATTGCATCTCCCGAGACTATAGTCAGTCAAGTCAAGTATAATAATTTTGCTTAGTTTTCCAAAACTGGTCCGTCAAGTCCAAGACTTATTATAGTACTTCGTATGTGGCACCGACGCCCCGAGCCGGTGTCAAAATCGGAAAGTGACACCAATGACAGCTTAGTCACCGAGACGACTGCTTTGACCATAGCCCATGTACCAGAGCTGCAGTAGTACTATAGTTCGTGTAGCGAATAAAGACTTCTCGGCAAATGTGCGCTGAACTCTATTTTTAGGTGTTTGAGGGGGCAGAGGAGCGTGAGCGGCTGAGTCTACCAATAAGGTGTGCCGACACGTTATTGGTAGACTCAGTCGCTCTTCCCCTCCCGCACTACGTTCGCGCGTCTCGAGTCTCTTGGGTACTGTTGCGTACAGATTGGTTTATCGTAGGTATTAGTAAATACGTCATGGTGAATAAATGCCTAAAAAAAACGCTGTCCTTCGACATCGCACGATGATTTTATGGAAGGAATATCAACACTGCCTGTAATGTTAAGTTAGTGACGTGAAAAATTACGAAATAAGAAAAAAGATGTCATTTCCTTAGCAATTTTGTGCGCAATTGTACACATGCGCCGATTGCACCCACAAGTGTCGCCTTCAACTATATTGATCTATACTTAAATTATAATATCAAAATAGTATTCCTGTGCGATGACTCGTCTCCCATAGCATATTTTTTTTTAATAAATGGTTTATTGACATTTTGAATTGATCGATCGATTTTTAATTATATTATCAGTACGTGTTTAATGTTTAACATGGATCTGATAAGAAGTACATGACGCCATTATGTAACTATTAAAGATATGACAGTTTGTCTCGTGTCGTGTTATAATCACCCAAAAAAATTAAAATTAATATATCTAATATAATAATTATTATAATTTATTTCAGAAAATTTAGCCCACACGTAGTAAATTACTTTAAAAATAAATATAATTACTTATATTGAACTAAACTTAACTATTTACATATTAAAATAATAATAATAGATAATAAAACTCAGCGACGAATATGCACAGATTAATGTATAAACGATTTATAAAATACTTAGGTACTAGCTCCTGCCCAAGACACGTTGTAAATTATATACTAAAACCTTCCTCGAGATCCACTCTATCCGTTTCTGACAAAAGCATTAAAATTGTTGCAGTATTTTTTGAGTTAATCGCGAACAGACACACAGACAGACGCGGCGGAGGATGCTAGTTACTTGTGTAAGTTGGTTATATACGGGGAACAAGAGGACATTTCGACGACGCGTTTGGTCTTAGCTGTTAACCAAACGGTCGCGGGTTCGAATCCCGCTAGGGGCAAATTTTTATGTGTTAACATTAATTTTACCTTTGTACCTGTAATGTACCTTTGTACCTTATAATGTTTTTTTTTTATAATATGAATGTATTTACAACAAAAATATTTTTTTTTCACAGGAGCGAATATTGGCGCATCAGACGAAGCTGTGCAAACAATCGTGAGGCCTCTCTCGTTTGAGGCCAGCTCATCTAAACAGACCAAGTATGGGAACATTCTAAACTGCAAAAGGTTTGACACGTCTGCCAAACGTGTTGGTTACAAGTAAGCAATTTATTCTGCTATTTATGTCGACTGAAGTTGTTTTAAGTCTGCTCTGTGACGTTTCAAAAAGAGGTGTTCATTCATTCATCATCATCATCATCATCTCAGCCGTAGGACGTCCACTGCTGGACTGGACATAGGCCTCCCTCAAAAATTTTCCAATTGGACCGGTCAGAAGTAGCCTGGATCCACTGTTGACCTGCGGCCTTTATTAGGTCGTCTGTCCGCCTTGTGGGTGGACGTCCTACGCTGCGCTTGCTGGTCCGTGGCCTCCACTCGAGAACCTTCCGGCCCCAGCGGCCCAAGGCTCTTCGTACTATGTACCGAATGGTTAAATTGCATTATATATAGGTCGCGCGGCGGATTAAGACTTCTCGGCAAATGTAGAGGGGGCATGCGCAGAATTAAATTTTTAGGTCTGTTTGACGGGCAAGGGACAAATTTTAAATTATTCTCTATTACATAATAAGCACACTACATTGATATTTCCCGGAGATCTACTGTATTATTAATAAAAATCAATGTTAAAGTTTAAATTTCCAAAACCGCGCCAACGCTGTTTCTGTAATGGCGTTGGTCTTTGATACGTGTGACGTCACACGCTAGTAAACAACTACAACTAACTAGTGAAGAACTACAATCAGTCACGGAAGCAATGTTTACTAGCGTATGACGTCATCAGAGTTGCAATCAATCACAGGGCGTTTCGGTCGCAGATAAAATTTCAAAAATGATGACTTTTTCATATAATTTGCCAAAAGACATACATAATTTAGCTTAAAATAAAGTGACATTTTTTTTTAAGTTATTATCTGATAGGATAACCACAATTTGTAGTATATTTTAAATCTTATCAAATAGCCAATTGTACACATGCGCCGATTGCCCCCCACTAGTTTCTTATTATATTGCGCGACCTATACTTGAACGTCCCCTTAAGCTTATATTGTCCTGTTTACAGAGGCGACTGCCAAAGGTACTGGCGTTGCGAGAATGGAATGCCAGAGACGTTCTACTGCACTGACGGACTATTCTTCAATGAGAGAACGCAACAGTGCGACTTCGAAGCCAACTCCAAATGCGTAGTCGAACAAGAGGACGAATTGAAGGGAGAATTCATATTGCAAAAGTAATTACAAATCTATCTCACAGATGGCGCCACTTGTATAGTGCTTTCCAAATAGAATTGCAAACTTCATAAAAATAATTATAAATGTATGTACATTACACTACGAATTTAGTACTAGATGTTACTCTAGATGTTGTCTGCGTAGAATTATATTATAAAATATAGGCCATGTTACTTTACTTGCAATCGGTCGCGTAGTTTTTGAGTTTATTCATATTACAAACATACTAAACTTAACTCTTTATAATATTAGTATAGAAGCTTTTTCCCAGTTGTGAGCAATAATTTAAGTATTTGACTGATATTTTCAAAATCTTTGGGTATTTTTTTAACGAAATATAGATTCAAGTCATTCCATCGAGAGAATTTTAATATGGCCAACTTTTAACATAATTATTAGGTATGTGTACGTACAGTTTTTATTTATTTAAAAAATAGTAAAAATGTAAATTAATTTATTAAAACCCCTTAGCCGCCAGAGTCGGATTTATCGGACAGTTATTTTCGTGTCCTAATGGACACCAGAGACGTAAGTCTCTATAATAGAATGTACGACAAATTCGTCTACTTGTATTAATGTTTATTTTTAAATCATTGAGTTGCTTTCACCTAAAAACATTTCGAAAAATTTGGCTTCATTAAGAAATATTTTCACTTATATTAAAAAAAAAAACTTAAAAGCACAGTGGCGCCTCTAGCGGAATAAATAGACAAATAAATTGGTTTACTTACTGAATTATTAATTATCTCAAAACGTTCACTTATTTTCATAAATTTTATATTTATATTCAGTGTATTGCTGATGAGATATAAATTATGTGAAATATTAATGAATAAAAAAATGTTACTTATTAAACTTTAAAAAATTTTGATTAATTTTTATTAAATATTAAGGCAGTGGTTTTTTTTTTTGGTATTTTCCTATTCCTCGACATCCTATCCTTAATCCTAGCTTACATACAAACACACTACTTTTTTTCAAAAAGACCTATTAGTTAAGATTTTACAGACATTTAAAGTTCTCTTAAACCTCTAACCTTAACCTCTAGCAGGCGCTGGGCGCTCGCGTGACGTCACATTCCAACGGTCGCGAAGTTCGCTCCATTATGAGAGCGCGCGAACTAACAGAAACCGTTGGATCATGACGTCACTGTAGCGAGCGCAGGCCCGTGATATCCGCGTCGCGATATCATTTATAAAACGCTATATCTCAGAAACTAAACTATGTATCAAAATATTTTTTTCACAGGTATTTATTATTTTCAATAGAGAATATGAAGAGTTAAAAATTAAAATTAGTAAACATTCTCCATTTAGAAAAAACAAATGATCATAATAGACTAGGTAATTAAAACATTTAAAAAAATACAGTTTTGTAAGTTTTTGAACCTCTTTTTTTGGAAGTCTGTTGAAAATAAGTAAAACCAAGTTGCCATTAGAAAATCTTTATTAAAAAAACACATCAGAATCTCATAAGAGTTATAAAAAATCAATCTATGTTCTGTTTAGCACCATTTTTCCATTTGCGCACTGCCAAAGGTATTTCCATTTTGGGCACTGATATCTTTTCGAAAGGGTAGTTTTCGTAGTCCTGCCAGAACCTACATGGGACTGTCCTGTAGTTCACGTCGAACTGAGCCAAAGTCTTCAAGTCTTCGCGGTCCAATTCAAAATCGAATATCGAACCGTTTTCCAATACTCTGCTTTTGGTTACAGTCTTTGGAATGCTCGCTATGCCGCGTTGATACTACAAATTGAAAAAAAAAAAAAAAAATTTAAAGAAGTACCTAAAAGAGACTCGAGACGCGCGAACGAAGTGCGGGAGTCTACCAATAGCGTGTCGCGAAGTGAGGGACGGGAAAGAGCGCATGAGTCTACCAATAACGTTTCGCGAAGTGCGGGAGGTGTGGAGCGCATGAGTCTACCAATAACGTGTCGGCACA
>OU906971.1:6094603-6099603 GCA_918317495.1 Synanthedon vespiformis | reverse complement strand
TAACCTAACCTAACCTAACCTAACCTAACCTAACCTAACCTAACCTAACCTAACCTAACCTAACCTAACCTAACCTAACCTAACCTAACCTAACCTAACCTAACCTAACCTAACCTAACCTAACCTAACCTAACCTAACCTAACCTAACCTAACCTAACCTAACCTAACCTAACCTAACCTAACCTAACCTAACCTAACCTAACCTAACCTAACCTAACCTAACCTAACCTAACCTAACCTAACCTAACCTAACCTAACCTAACCTAACCTAACCTAACCTAACCTAACCTAACCTAACCTAACCTAACCTAACCTAACCTAACCTAACCTAACCTAACCTAACCTAACCTAACCTAACCTAACCTAACCTAACCTAACCTAACCTAACCTAACCTAACCTAACCTAACCTAACCTAACCTAACCTAACCTAACCTAACCTAACCTAACCTAACCTAACCTAACCTAACCTAACCTAACCTAACCTAACCTAACCTAACCTAACCTAACCTAACCTAACCTAACCTAACCTAACCTAACCTAACCTAACCTAACCTAACCTAACCTAACCTAACCTAACCTAACCTAACCTAACCTAACCTAACCTAACCTAACCTAACCTAACCTAACCTAACCTAACCTAACCTAACCTAACCTAACCTAACCTAACCTAACCTAACCTAACCTAACCTAACCTAACCTAACCTAACCTAACCTAACCTAACCTAACCTAACCTAACCTAGCCTAACCTAACCTAACCTAACCTAACCTAACCTAACCTAACCTAACCTAACCTAACCTAACCTAACCTAACCTAACCTAACCTAACCTAACCTAACCTAACCTAACCTAACCTAACCTAACCTAACCTAACCTAACCTAACCTAACCTAACCTAACCTAACCTAACCTAACCTAACCTAACCTAACCTAACCTAACCTAACCTAACCTAACCTAACCTAACCTAACCTAACCTAACCTAACCTAACCTAACCTAACCTAACCTAACCTAACCTAACCTAACCTAACCTAACCTAACCTAACCTAACCTAACCTAACCTAACCTAACCTAACCTAACCTAACCTAACCTAACCTAACCTAACCTAACCTAACCTAACCTAACCTAACCTAACCTAACCTAACCTAACCTAACCTAACCTAACCTAACCTAACCTAACCTAACCTAACCTAACCTAACCTAACCTAACCTAACCTAACCTAACCTAACCTAACCTAACCTAACCTAACCTAACCTAACCTAACCTAACCTAACCTAACCTAACCTAACCTAACCTAACCTAACCTAACCTAACCTAACCTAACCTAACCTAACCTAACCTAACCTAACCTAACCTAACCTAACCTAACCTAACCTAACCTAACCTAACCTAACCTAACCTAACCTAACCTAACCTAACCTAACCTAACCTAACCTAACCTAACCTAACCTAACCTAACCTAACCTAACCTAACCTAACCTAACCTAACCTAACCTAACCTAACCTAACCTAACCTAACCTAACCTAACCTAACCTAACCTAACCTAACCTAACCTAACCTAACCTAACCTAACCTAACCTAACCTAACCTAACCTAACCTAACCTAACCTAACCTAACCTAACCTAACCTAACCTAACCTAACCTAACCTAACCTAGCCTAACCTAACCTAACCTAACCTAACCTAACCTAACCTAACCTAACCTAACCTAACCTAACCTAACCTAACCTAACCTAACCTAACCTAACCTAACCTAACCTAACCTAACCTAACCTAACCTAACCTAACCTAACCTAACCTAACCTAACCTAACCTAACCTAACCTAACCTAACCTAACCTAACCTAACCTAACCTAACCTAACCTAACCTAACCTAACCTAACCTAACCTAACCTAACCTAACCTAACCTAACCTAACCTAACCTAACCTAACCTAACCTAACCTAACCTAACCTAACCTAACCTAACCTAACCTAACCTAACCTAACCTAACCTAACCTAACCTAACCTAACCTAACCTAACCTAACCTAACCTAACCTAACCTAACCTAACCTAACCTAACCTAACCTAACCTAACCTAACCTAACCTAACCTAACATAACCTAACCTAACCTAACCTAACCTAACCTAACCTAACCTAACCTAACCTAACCTAACCTAACCTAACCTAACCTAACCTAACCTAACCTAACCTAACCTAACCTAACCTAACCTAACCTAACCTAACCTAACCTAACCTAACCTAACCTAACCTAACCTAACCTAACCTAACCTAACCTAACCTAACCTAACCTAACCTAACCTAACCTAACCTAACCTAACCTAACCTAACCTAACCTAACCTAACCTAACCTAACCTAACCTAACCTAACCTAACCTAACCTAACCTAACCTAACCTAACCTAACCTAACCTAACCTAACCTAACCTAACCTAACCTAACCTAACCTAACCTAACCTAACCTAACCTAACCTAACCTAACCTAACCTAACCTAACCTAACATAACCTAACCTAACCTAACCTAACCTAACCTAACCTAACCTAACCTAACCTAACCTAACCTAACCTAACCTAACCTAACCTAACCTAACCTAACCTAACCTAACCTAACCTAACCTAACCTAACCTAACCTAACCTAACCTAACCTAACCTAACCTAACCTAACCTAACCTAACCTAACCTAACCTAACCTAACCTAACCTAACCTAACCTAACCTAACCTAACCTAACCTAACCTAACCTAACCTAACCTAACCTAACCTAACCTAACCTAACCTAACCTAACCTAACCTAACCTAACCTAACCTAACCTAACCTAACCTAACCTAACCTAACCTAACCTAACCTAACCTAACCTAACCTAACCTAACCTAACCTAACCTAACCTAACCTAACCTAACCTAACCTAACCTAACCTAACCTAACCTAACCTAACCTAACCTAACCTAACCTAACCTAACCTAACCTAACCTAACCTAACCTAACCTAACCTAACCTAACCTAACCTAACCTAACCTAACCTAACCTAACCTAACCTAACCTAACCTAACCTAACCTAACCTAACCTAACCTAACCTAACCTAACCTAACCTAACCTAACCTAACATAACCTAACCTAACCTATCCTAACCTAACCTAACCTAACCTAACCTAACCTAACCTAACCTAACCTAACCTAACCTAACCTAACCTAACCTAACCTAACCTAACCTAACCTAACCTAACCTAACCTAACCTAACCTAACCTAACCTAACCTAACCTAACCTAACCTAACCTAACCTAACCTAACCTAACCTAACCTAACCTAACCTAACCTAACCTAACCTAACCTAACCTAACCTAACCTAACCTAACCTAACCTAACCTAACCTAACCTAACCTAACCTAACCTAACCTAACCTAACCTAACCTAACCTAACCTAACCTAACCTAACCTAACCTAACCTAACCTAACCTAACCTAACCTAACCTAACCTAACCTAACCTAACCTAACCTAACCTAACCTAACCTAACCTAACCTAACCTAACCTAACCTAACCTAACCTAACCTAACCTAACCTAACCTAACCTAACCTAACCTAACCTAACCTAACCTAACCTAACCTAACCTAACCTAACCTAACCTAACCTAACCTAACCTAACCTAACCTAACCTAACCTAACCTAACCTAACCTAACCTAACCTAACCTAACCTAACCTAACCTAACCTAACCTAACCTAACCTAACCTAACCTAACCTAACCTAACCTAACCTAACCTAACCTAACCTAACCTAACCTAACCTAACCTAACCTAACCTAACCTAACCTAACCTAACCTAACCTAACCTAACCTAACCTAACCTAACCTAACCTAACCTAACCTAACCTAACCTAACCTAACCTAACCTAACCTAACCTAACCTAACCTAACCTAACCTAACCTAACCTAACCTAACCTAACCTAACCTAACCTAACCTAACCTAACCTAACCTAACCTAACCTAACCTAACCTAACCTAACCTAACCTAACCTAACCTAACCTAACCTAACCTAACCTAACCTAACCTAACCTAACCTAACCTAACCTAACCTAACCTAACCTAACCTAACCTAACCTAACCTAACCTAACCTAACCTAACCTAACCTAACCTAACCTAACCTAACCTAACCTAACCTAACCTAACCTAACCTAACCTAACCTAACCTAACCTAACCTAACCTAACCTAACCTAACCTAACCTAACCTAACCTAACCTAACCTAACCTAACCTAACCTAACCTAACCTAACCTAACCTAACCTAACCTAACCTAACCTAACCTAACCTAACCTAACCTAACCTAACCTAACCTAACCTAACCTAACCTAACCTAACCTAACCTAACCTAACCTAACCTAACCTAACCTAACCTAACCTAACCTAACCTAACCTAACCTAACCTAACCTAACCTAACCTAACCTAACCTAACCTAACCTAACCTAACCTAACCTAACCTAACCTAACCTAACCTAACCTAACCTAACCTAACCTAACCTAACCTAACCTAACCTAACCTAACCTAACCTAACCTAACCTAACCTAACCTAACCTAACCTAACCTAACCTAACCTAACCTGACCTAACCTAACCTAACCTAACCTAACCTAACCTAACCTAACCTAACCTAACCTAACCTAACCTAACCTAACCTAACCTAACCTAACCTAACCTAACCTAACCTAACCTAACCTAACCTAACCTAACCTAACCTAACCTAACCTAACCTAACCTAACCTAACCTAACCTAACCTAACCTAACCTAACCTAACCTAACCTAACCTAACCTAACCTAACCTAACCTAACCTAACCTAACCTAACCTAACCTAACCTAACCTAGCCTAACCTAACCTAACCTAACCTAACCTAACCTAACCTAACCTAACCTAACCTAACCTAACCTAACCTAACCTAACCTAACCTAACCTAACCTAACCTAACCTAACCTAACCTAACCTAACCTAACCTAACC